>LPNX010995508.1:3874-24363 GCA_001517045.1 Pseudotsuga menziesii | reverse complement strand
CACAGATGGAACTCATATTGCAGTACCCGCGGATGTTTGAGGAACTGGAGAGTGCCCGACTTTTTGCTCCTGTCACCCTGGATGAGATTCATGCTACATTGAAGGTATTTGCACTTTCTAAGAGTCCAGGCCCTGATGGCTGGACTGTGGAATTTTTTCTTCATTTTTTTGATCTGATGGGCCCAGATTTACTGGCTATGGTGGAGGAATCTAGGACTCAGGGAAGGGTTTGTGGCTCTTTGAATTCTACATTTGTGGCACTTATTCCTAAGTCGGATAAGCCTCTATCCTTTGCGGGGTACCGACCNATGGTGGAGGAATCTAGGACTCAGGGAAGGGTTTGTGGCTCTTTGAATTCTACATTTGTGGCACTTATTCCTAAGTCGGATAAGCCTCTATCCTTTGCGGGGTACCGGCCGATTTCCCTGTGCAATCTGATCTATAAGTTAATTACCAAAATCATCGCTAATCGGCTGAAGAGGGGGCTATCCATGGGGATATCTGATGAACAGTTTGGGTTCCTGGAAAATCGCCTGATTACTGAGGCTATTGCTATTGCACAGGAAACCATCCACAGCATTAAGGTGAAGAACAAGAAAGCACTGGTTTTAAAATTGGACCTTATTAAGGCATATGACAGGGTGGACTGGGGTTTTTTAAGACTGGTCTTACTACAGATTGGTATACCTTTGCATACCACAAATTGGATTATGGGCTGTGTGGTTTCTGCAAATTATTCGATCCTGGTCAATGGTTGTCCTACTCCTTTCTTCTCGGCTTCGAGGGGCTTGCGGCAGGGTTGCCCGTTATCACCGTTTTTATTTCTTCTCATCGCGGAGGGCTTTAGCAGGTTGATTAAAGGTTTAACTGCACAGGGGGATATCATGGGTATTGAGGTGGCCGCGGGAATTTTTATTACCCATTTATTATTTGTGGATGACATCCTTCTGTTTGGAGGGGGCACTATTCGTGAATGGCTTACTTATAAGCATGCCCTTGATTTATTTTGTGGAGCTNTTATTCTGTGGAGCTACGGGTATGTGTATCAGTATGTGTAAGTCTCAGTTTTATCAATCGAAGTGGCCTCCAGACGAGCTGGTGGTTCTTAAGCAACATCTTGCCTTTGAAGNTTCTCCCTCTTGATGATGGATTTAGGTACCTGGGATTTTATTTGAAGCCAAACAACTATCTGATCAGTGATTGGCACTGGCTTCTTCGACGCATTGAATCTCGTGTTGGTTTCTGGGGACACCATTTCCTATCTATCGGTGGTAGGCTTATTCTTGCAAAATCTGTATTGGAAGGCATCCCTGTTTATTGGTACTCTTTAGCCTGGATCCCGCGGGCTATTATTCGGAGGATTCAGAGTGCAGTGACTCGCTTCATTTGGTCGGGATGCAGCGTTAAGTCATCTATCTGTTTGGTTCGTTGGGATCTATTGGCAAGGCCTAAAGATTGTGGGGGCTGGGGATTGAAGGATATTGCTGCTTTCGGTCGAGCTCTTCATGCAAAATTACTGTGGAGGTGTATTTTTGTACCAAGCTTATGGCATCGTGTTATTACTGCGAAATATATTCGGGGTTGGCCGATATCAGAATGGATTCGCTTTCATGAATATGACCGGAGATCTATTTCGAATATTTGGAGGGCCTTGCTGCAGGCGATGCCTATCCTGAAACAGTGGCTGGCATGGCATCCCGGGGATGGATGGAGCATAAGAGTGGGTAGAGATCCCATTTTGGGTTTGGTTGGTTCCTCTCGTCTGTCAGAACCTTTATTGACTCATTTACTTGGTCGAAGAATCTATTATCTGGCACAGGCGGTCATTTTCTATGGTGATGGACGCTTCATGGGGTGGATGGATGCATTGGACCTCGATCTGTCGGGGGATCTGGCTACAGAATGGACTTATTATACCTATTTGATCCGGAATACTGGAATTTGTTTGAACCAGTGCAAGGATAGTCTGTATTGGAACAAGAATATTAAAACTGGGACTATTACGGCGGCATTGGCATATTCAACCACTGTTATAACAAACTTCCCAGATTTTATACCTTCATGGTTCAAGGAGGTATGGCATTGGCATATTCCTCTTAAGACTGTCATATTTACTTGGCTGTTGTTGGCTGGCCGCATTCTCACATGGAACTCGCTACAACGTAGAGGCATTGAAGGACCGGGTATTTGTTCATTATGTCATCAGGATGCGGAAAGTATCAATCATTTGATGATTGACTGTTCATTCTCTATACAGGTTTGGCAACATATTGGTAATATATTTGCTACTGGACGGTCTTGGCAAGGAATTCATATATCCGAGGCTTTCTTGAACTGGATATCGGGGGGTGCCCGATTGCGGAATCTACCTTTTCATGTTTGTAGATATATTTGGCTGGCCCGAAACTCCATCATTTTCCGAGACAATGTTATCACGCCTCTTTAGATAGCAAATAAGGTACAGGCCTTTTGGAATGAGGGTCCCAGACAGAATTGCTCTCATAAGACTCGGATTATTCAGCCTCCATCTTTTAAACATGATATGGCCTTCGGTTACTTTGATGGAGCATCACAGGACGGAGGTAACAAATGTGGTGCTGGGGCTATCCTTATTTCGCCACAACTGGGCAGGTATAATATCAAGTGGAACTGTGGCTTTGGTACTAATTCGAGGTCTGAATTACTTGCTCTTTGGAGTCTACTACATCTGGCTCGGTCTTTAGATATTGAGGCTATACAAATTGCGGGGGACTCCATGATCATAGTGGAATGGTTCAGAGGTAAGTTCGAGTTGGAATTGATCCAACTTACCTATTGGATGGACCGTATCATGATACTGAAGGGTCAATTTCTGGTGATTAATATACAGCATGTATATAGGGAAATGAATTCAGATGTTGATTATTTATCTAAGATGGCATTGGCGGGGCCGGTTGGTCTTTTTTTGGTGGCTCGTGGGGATGGTAGAGATCCATCCTCATATACTATTTTTGGTTCATATTAGACAGATGGCTTTAGCAGGTCCGGTTGGTATTTTTTTTTGGCGGCTAGAGGGGATGGTAGCGATCCATCCTCTATATGTATGTATTTTTGTTTTTTGTGTACATATTTGATAGACTGATAGTTCATATGAATGCATAAGAATGTTATGTCTTATGATTCATATTGTTTAGTTTTTCTTGATTGATGTTTTGTAATGGAAATTACATTATCAAACTGAAAGATACATGGTGGGGGAGACTGATTACTAGTATACTTGGGTTTATGGGTAGAAAGATGTACACTATGACCTTATAGATGTGTTTATCAACGTGACAGTGGACTGTGGATTACTTCTATGTAAAGTTACAGGTGATACCTTTTTTATATATTTAATATATAAGAACTTTTTTTATGAAAAAAAAAAAAATATCTACTTGTCAATTCATGCTAAGTTTCTAGCAGCTAACAATTAAAACAATGAAATGGAAGAATGCATGTGCTTATTGTACAAATAAGGAGAAATTTGAGATGCATGTGATGACACATTTTTTTTGTTTGAACAACTAAGATAAAGACACTTAATTTAACATGAATATTTAAATAGGTTACATAGCTTTCTTAAATTTACTAATAAAAAAAAAATTTATTATTTAAAACATCACTAAAACATAAATATATTGACGATAAAAAAACATAAATATACTTAGGATTGAAATATTTTTGAAATAAATTACATTAATATTTTAAATACAATGCTTTGTAATTCTTGATTTCATAGAATTTACATATAATTTCATATAAATAAAAATAAAAAATTCTAATTTATTATTATATTTTTATTTTATTTCATCCATCATTAATCTTACTTTTTATATTTTAAATTTAAAAGTAATTAATATTCTAAACAAAGTTCAGATTCATTTATGAAGTTGTTAAAGGATTAAGTCTTAAAGTTTTTGTTATAATTAGAGAAGTTTAGATTCACTTATGAAGTTGAAGGTTAAGTTTTTTTTTATATAATTATAAATTATTATACTTAAGTTTTAAATAATTCATGAAAAATAAATACCTTTCAAATTTAACATCTAAGCTTAGCAATCTATACACTATAACCTATTGATATTAAGTTGATATTGATATTAAGTATTGATGCTCCGTTTATGAAAAAAAATTACTTTTAAAACATTCTTTATTGATATGCAACAGTATAAATAAAATTGTTTGTGTACATTTTACTTTTGAAACATTCTTCAAAAAATATATGTATTTAAGTTAAATTAGTTTTTAAAGATTTTTGTCTTTTAAATTAGTTTTTAAAGAATTTTGTTTTTAAATTAGTTTTTAAAGATTTTTTTTAAATTAAGTTTTAAAGAATTTTGTTTGAACATAAATAAAATAAGTTATACAGTGATTTGTTTTTATTGTGAATAAATTCTTAAAAAGTATTATGGGTTTTTTTGCTAATAAGTTTCAGATTTATAGATTTTTTGGTCGATTCATTTGGTAGTATATGAAATCTATAAGTAAATGTATTTAGGTATACAATATAGGTTTTTCTTATTTGTTCAATATAGTTGTGTTCATTTAATATTATATTATTGAGAATTGTTATTATTTTAATAACCATATTTTAATTATTTAAGAGAAACAATTATTACATAAGTGAATGTATTTGAGTATACAATATAGGTTTTTCCTATTTGTTCAATATAGTTGTGTTCAGTTAATATTGTATTATTGAGAATTGTTATTATTTTAATAACCATATTTTAATGATTGAAGATAAACAATTATTATATGAGTGATGGAATGATAAAATCTACTTTATAAATGCAACTATGTTTATTGAACCTCTTTTAATGAGATATTTTAATGAAGTAGAGCATTACGATGGCTATTCCTTTTCATTGGAGATGTAGAGATGATGCAGGTGCATTAGGCTGAGCACATAAACCAAAGGATTATCAATGTGATGGATTGGTCACATGCTAAAGCCTAAGCATTAAAAAATTTATTCCTAAATTTTGGACATTTAGTTAGAGAATTTTTGAACATTTAGTTAGAAAATGGTTAGAAGATTTTAAATAAAGACTTGAATTAAAAAAAACAGTTAAGGGTAGTTTTCTTTGCTTCTTGGAAGGGAGGATTTGTTTTAATCTTGGGATTTCATTTTGGGAAGGGTTTGCTTCCGGAGAAGAAAAATGAAAACCTTCTTGTATGCACTAGTGTGAATGTCTCTCTCTGCAAAATAGAAGTTGATTATGTTAATAAATGCATCTGGAAGTTGTTAAAAATGGTGAAAATTGATAGTATTTGGGAATTTAATCTAACTGAGAGTTCTTCTACACAGTTGTCACATACCCCAGTTTTGTAAAATAATGTCAATTGTTTTAATTATATTCCTGAGACATTATGTTAAATTTAATGCTAAGTAGGAACTGATGACTCAGCAAAGTCAACAGAAGTGGAATGTAATTCAAAATATTTTATTATTAATAAATAAATTGTGGAGACAACAGCATGGGAGAGCTGTTAAAAAGAGGTTACTGGTCAAACTAGTGGATGGAACTAGGTGGAGGGAAAAATACAAGTGGCAGCATCCTCAAACACATCCTAAGTTGCAGGTGGCAACTTCCCTATATTCGGGGTCATGATCCCCCAAGAAAGTGGGATCAAAGCAGGTGGCTCATTAAATGACAACTAACCCAAAAAGACCTAGGCAATCTTTTAAAAAGTACTCAATGAAGAGAGCTGAGGCTGCTCAGATATTTTCCAGAGAGAATTCATTCAGGTGAATGTTATTCAGGAAATTCATTGAGGAAAGAGGGAAAAATAGTAAGGAAGTTGTTCTGAGAGGAATGCTACAATAACTTGGTTATTACAGCTTGTTAACTGGGAAAACTACTGATAAGTTCTGGACTAATACTGAGTTTGAAGACTGGTATCTGACTATTGCTGCACCTAGTTCCATCCAGGGTGACCATAGCAAGCTCGGGGTCCTGAGGAGTCGTTGTTTGAGCGCTCTCTAGGAGTTGGTAGGGAGGAACGGCCTCCCATTGTTGTTGTTGTCCCAAGCTTAAGCAGGTTCTGTCACTTAACTATTTTTGTTTTAATAAATGTGAATGGATGAATATTATGCTTGTATCATATAACATAAGATTTAGCTGGTTAGTGATGTAAATGTTTTAGTTTAGCAGTAATTGAATCCGTTGATGAAGAATAAAGACCCACTGTGTTTTTCCACATCTGGGTTTACCAGACCGTACTCTAGCATAGGGGTAGAATTATAAAAGATGTATGATGAGATTATAAATTAGACGATTGTTTCTTTACTTATCATCAGAAGGAATATTTGTTTTTACTGATAGCTGTTTGTGTTTATAGATAAAACTGTTTTCCATACAGTATATCATTTCCAGTAATTCTTTTCTTTGTAAGGAACAGAATGAAGAATATAATAGATTGTTCTTTACCTACTATCAAAATAGATGTTTGACTGACAGTAGTATAGGTCCTCAAATAAAAACTGTTTCTTTGTACAATATTTGTTTCATTAGTTTTGTTATTGAAATAGATAGAAGAATTTAATAGTCACATAAGAGTAAGGTTAAACGAGTTTATTCTACTGTTTGAACCTTACAAGTTCTTCCTTCTAGTTTAAAATAATTTAACTAGTTATGTCTAGGTAATAATATTGAAAGTAGAAGAAATGAAATGAGGATCTAATTCTATAATCAAAGCAAACTAGTTTAGATTTTATGTACTGTTGTAATGTAATTATTTTCATTATTTTTCCTTTCTTCTTATAAGACTAATCTCTATCATTATCTAGAACTGTTAACCTATCTTTTATAAATTATAAATACATGTTATTATATATATAATTATACATGATAGATCATAAGAAGTGCTATTTAATTATTATTTTACATATGTAATTATCCTAATTCAACAGACGAACTAAATGTTAATAGAACTCTATAAGTAACTGCATAACACTATAGGAAATAAACAGCATAATGCTATCCTTTTATATGCTACAAAATAAACAAAGGATAAACATAGGGAGATTCTAATACTCTAAATAAGATAATATCATTATTTTATGATAAAAAATATTATTGTTATTTTATAATAATAATATACTTTTTATGTTATCCAATATAGAAATATCATTATTCTAAACTTAAGGCAATGTCCTTATTGTTTAAATATACTCTGAGCTAAATATACTCTGTATACAAGGTAACTTGACATTACTTATAAACATTGTTAAAATAAATTAAAAACAAAATGTAAGGAACCTATATAACTGAAGGGTATAAACCCTATTTATCATTTAAACAATTTATACATAACAAGTAAGTCAATGTATAATTCAGGTACAGAAACCCTGTTAATAACTTCATAATAGAAAGTACCTATGGAAACTAGCCATGTGCATAAACAGTAATAGATAATAAGCAGTATGGCAGAATGCTCGACCATCGAGCGTAACCCTAATTGTAATGCTTAATTAATAATCTACAGTTGAAAGGAAAGAGAGCTTTACAATTTAACAAAGAACTTTAGAAGAAGAGGATGTACTTATTCTCTTACTGTCAGAATAGGGTTTAACCCTATAAATCCATTTTATGCAAGTAAACAATAACTGTTAAGACAAGGAAATACTCTACTTACAGCCGTATTATAAATCAACGATACAAGGCTGTCATAAGCCTGTTTCTTAAATATTTTACACAATTTTGTGATTTAAAAATAAACGCTGTAATATAAATTAAGATTGACAGAAAAAGAAAACAGTATAATATCTTATAAAATAGACTTAGGGTGAAAACCCTGTAAAATTTATTACAGCAAAGGAAGAAGTCACGGGTATAACCCTTTTTTTTTAAATAGGCTCACGGCCTTAAGTAGTACACAGTTAAAAAAACTAGCAGAGAATCGAATGGCTCTTCAAAGCCCTCGGACCCTAAAAATATCTGGGAAGCATGGCACATTTGCCTCAGTTTTAGTCTTTCCTTACATAGCACTCAAAAAAACAAAGAAAAACTAACTTGTCTAATCATGGCCGTAGCCAGAATACCCTTACATCACGCAGGGGTTTCCTCTTCTACTACAAATGTCAACAAGTTCACAGATTAACTGAAGTCGCAGGGTTACAAGCATCAACATGCCAACCCGCAAAAGTCCCGAAGGAAACCCCCACAAAGAGAAAGTGCCATGGTTTAACCAGGCTTACTGGGACTTGGAAGCTGCTGCTCCAAACCTCGTACCAAACACCGCACAGCAAGAAGTGGTGAGACCTGTTTTCAACCAGAAAAACCACAATGTTAAAAACCTGCAAGTAAAAAAAAATCCTGGTAACTAAACAAACAGAAAGCAAGAAAATTGAGAAAGTTTTGAACAAGCCTTTACCTAATCTTGCTTGAAGTGTGACCTCCAACAATAATGAAACCACCATCAACGCGAGAAGATACCCTACAGCAAGCAGAAGAGAAAGGGTTTACGGTACAGCAAACAACCCATTGTTTTCTGGAAGAACCAACCACGGCTATCACCGACAAGGGAGCGGTATTCAGTTAATGATGCAAGGGAAGATAGTAAATTGAGAAAACTCAGAAAGGAGGGAAGCTGACAGATGATCTGCAACAACATTTGGAACAACACCACAAAACTGTGATGTAATGGGCCACTGATATCGAGCTGGAAGGTATCACCACAGAGGAACGGCGCAACTAGGGGTGCACCAGCACCACCACTGAACAGCAGGAGGCCGAAAACTATGGGCCGGGATAATGAGACTGGGGTTTGATGAAGAAGGCCTTTTATCCATGCAGCATACGGTCTTAGTGATGCCACGAAATCACGTAAATACTTTTCATGCAGTGGGTGTTTTCCATAATTTCGAAGGACAATCACAAGAATCGAATAATAGTAATCATACTTTGATTTTTCCAAAGTTTTTCTATGATTTCCAAGCTCGAAGTCAACCCTCTATAAACCCATCATAACAAAAAGAATTTGTTACGTTATAACTATATCATAAAATTTACATTAGAGTATTCCTATGATTCAACAAAGACTTAATCCTTAATTGTATAGTAGGGTTATCTTTATAATTTTTCTTGCTAGGATTTTAATATTTCCTTTAGCTTGTAAATGTGTGAGAAGAAGGCGATTCTCCTATAAAGTTTATGGAACCATAAAAATGATAGACTTAGTAAAAATTTGATCTTGAACATGATCAATTCTTAGGTTTATTACTTCCATCTTATACTTTAAGTTATGAGTTATAAATTCAATTAACTTTTGATTAACCTAACAATATAACCTGAAAGATCATAAAGAGGGTTTTTAGGGTAAAAAACTATGATTTGGGTCCTATTGTTCTTAATAACCTCCATGCAATATCTATTTGGTAAAAATAGTAACCTTCGATGAAAGACACAAAAATAAAAGTAGTGACTCTCATGAATAGACAGTTTATGTTTAACATAACAGGCCTTATAAGGATTTATGTATGCATTTCTTTTACAACCAATTGCCCTCGGGCATGCCCCATGTATAAACATAAAGAAGATAGGATAATTGCTATTTTCAATAATACATATATGTTAGTAAAGATAACTCCAGGTATGATGGAAAACAGTTAAATTGAGTAAATAAGAATTCTATGCATCGACATTAATATAGTTTTTCTTAGCAGCTGGAAGTAAAGTTGTAACTCATTTTATTTAATCTTCAGAATTGGAAAATAGGAGCAGTATTACCTAAACCTTCGACCAATTCACAATTACTAAGTAACATATTCATGTACGAATGAATTACTTCTACTAGAAAGAAGGATAGATTTTAATTGTACCTCAACAAGCATTGGAAACTTGTTTACTTTCTTACTGAACTTTTTCTCTTATGACGAACTTGCATTAATTACTTTAAAGTTGCGAAAAGCAGCACCACAATCTCTTACCTGTAAACTGTAAGAACAGGAAATTTCTGCATTAGCTCGAAAGCTAAGTAATCCCAGTTTTGCATGACAATCTCACCTTGTGGATGAAAAGAAAACAAAGTCAGTAAACTAAAAAGAACTGTTCTACTGCTAAATATAACCAACAGAAATTATAAATAATGAACTTGGTAATTTATAACTAATTTAAAAATTAGTTTAGTGTACTTATGAAATTATTATGTTTTCAAAAAAAAAAATTAATTTTTTTGGAAAATTTGGGGTTTTGACATGTGGTATCAGAGCATGGTACAAATACTAGGCCTTGATGTGGCCCAACTAGTTTCCGTAAAACAGTAAAAACAATGTATTGACCTATATTTTGTTTTATGTAAAAAGCAAAAAATTTCTTTTTTCTGAATCTAACAGGAAGGTATGGAGAAGCTAGGAGAATATGCTGAGGAGGGGTCTCCAAACACTGAGACAAGACAGATGTCCAGAGAACCTATGATAGAAGAGGTAACTGCTCACTCTTCAGAGCTGATGCAGACTATAAAGGATTTGAAGACTGAAATGGAATCAGTCAAGAAGGATAATGAGAGAATTTTAAAGACTCAGGAGGAGTTAAACCAAATTTTGATGGAAAAATTCCAGACAGAAGGGAGGAGCAAAAGATCTGAATCTGAGGAAGCTAGCCATCAGAAAGGATCTTAAAAGATGAAACTAGCTAAAGCTGAAAGCAGTTCATCGTCTGAAGGGTTCAGGGAACAACAAAGCTATTACACTACTAGTGACAGTAGTGAGGCTGAGTTGTATAATAGAAAGAAGAAGTATAGGCCATATGAAGAGATTTTTGGGGAGTTTAAAAAAATAAAGCCCCCAACTTTTAACGGAGAGACTGAAAAAGGGGAAGAAGTAGAGTCCTGGTTATCCGGGATGAGGAGGTATTTCCAGATATACAATTATTCAAATCAGTTGAAGGCAAGAATGGCCATCTATAATCTTTCTAGAAAAGCAGACATATGGTGGAAAGATCTGAAAAGACTCAAGGGGATCAAGGAAAAAGAAGTTAATTGGAGTACCTCTAAAAGGTACTTCAAGAAGAAATTTCTGTCCGGACAATATTATGAAGAAAGAGCTAAAGAATTTTATGAGTTAAAGTTAGGATCCATGACTATGACGGATTTAAACAACAAATTCTTAAGCTTGTTGAGGTATGTACCTTATTTGGTCGATGAGAAACCTAAAGTGCAGCAGTTTCTCAGCTGTCTGCCATATCATATCAAGGACAGAATTGAGTATGATAACCCGAAGACTCTGGAGGAAGCCATGCGGAAGGCTATTTCTGTTTTGAACAGAACAAGAAGAAAGAAGGTATAGCCAACTGGAAGGCTAAAAAGAACAGTAATCAGCCTGAGTTCAAGAAAAAGGAATTTGTACCTCAGAAGAATTTCAAGAACAATAAGAACAGAAATTATTCAAACAGTAAGAACTTTCAGGGAAATAGAAATGGTGATTCTAATAATTCTAATAATTCTAGTAATTTTAAAGGCAAGGAAGCTGCAAACAATCATGGGAATTTCACTAAGAACTTTGAACGGAAGGATCCTATTAAGTGCTGGGAATGTAATGGCCCACACTATGCCTCGGTCTGCCCAAATCGAAAAAAGTCAAACAGCAATATTCACACTGTGCAGGATGAAATGACTATTGGATAATTCGTAAGGACTATGCCCAGAATAAATGCAACATTGGAGAATCGCCAAGCTGATTATCAAAATTCCATGGTGGAAGTAGAAGGTATGGTTAACCAAACCCCTGTAACCATTTTAATTGATCCAGGGGCTAGTCTTAGTTACATTTCACCTCAGATAGTGGAAAAGTGTAAATTGACTGTAGAAAAGTTTGATAGTTCCTGGTTAGTTCAATTAGCCACTGGGGCAAAAAGGAAAGTAACATGTTATGTGAAAGAATGTGCTTTACTTATGAATGATTTTAAAACTACAATTAAGCTTAATGTTCTGCCACTTGGCTCGTATGATTTATTAATTGGTATGGATTGGTTAGAGCAAGACAAGGTAGTTTTAAACTGTTTTGATAAAACCTTTACGTGCGTAAATAATAATGAACTACCAGTAACAGTCAAGGGTATTCCTAGGAAAACTGTAATCAGGCAGATTTCTGCCTTACAACTTAAAAGAGCAGTTAGAAAAGGGTGCAAAGCCTATGTTGTAACCATTACAGATGAGGCAAGTAAATCTGAAAAAGATAAGTTAAAAATAGAGGATATTCCTATTTTAAATGAATTTACTAATGTCTTTCTAGAGGAAATTCCAGGATTACCTCCTAGGAGGGAACTGGATTTCACTATTGAGCTGGTACTAGGTGCTATACCTAGCTCGAAAGCTCCGTATCGTATGAATATTTTAGAACTTAATGAACTAAAATCATATCTAAAGGAATTAATAGATAAGAAGTACATTCGACCCAGTGTGTCCCCTTGGGGAGCACCAGTCATCTTTTTCAAAAAGAAAGACGAAACTATGCGACTATGCATAGATTACCGTTAACTAAACAAGATGACCATTAAAAAAAGATATCCGTTTCCCCGCATATATGATCTGTTTGATCAGCTATGTGGAGCTACGGTGTTCTCAAAGATAGACCTGAGATCAGGATATCATCAGGTAAGGATTAAAGATGAGGACATTTTCAAGACAGCCTTCAGGACGAGGTATGGACATTACGAATTTGTCATAATGCCATTTGGGCTTACCAACGCCCCAATTGTCTTTATGTGCCTAATGAATAATATAATGCATAAGTACTTAGACAAATTTGTTGTTGTGTTTATCGATGATATCTTAATTTATTCTAAAAATGAAGCAGAACATAAGGAACACTTACAGATAGTTTTACAAGAGCTGCGAGAGCAACAGCTTTTTGCAAAATTCAGTAAGTGTGATGTCTTTAAGGATGAAATCCAGTACTTAGGTCACGTAGTGACTAAGGAAGGGATTTCAGTTGATCCTAAAAAGATTCGGGCAATCAAATATTGGCCGGTTCCAAAAGACGTAACAGATGTTAGGTCATTCATGGGAATTACCGGTTACTATCAGAGATTCATTGAAGGCTTTTCAAAAATAGCTAATCCAATCACTTCCTTGCAAAATAAAGGCAAGAAATTCGATTGGAACTTAAAATGTGAAGAAAGTTTTTAGAAATTAAAAACCTTATTAACAACTGCGCTTATTCTAAGAATAGAAGATCCTAATAAGGATTTCGTGGTATGCACCGATGCTTGTAATGATGGTTTAGGCGGTGTGTTGACTCAAGACGGGCATGTCATTGCCTATGAGTCCAGGAAATTAAAAATCCACGAAAATAATTATGCAACTTATGATTTAGAACTTGCAGCTGTTATACATGCTTTAAAAATGTGGCGACACCACTTAATAGGTAGAAAGTTTATTTTAATGACTGATAATAAAGGTCTGAAATACCTTTTAGATCAGCCCAACTTAAATGCAAGACAAGCAAGGTGGTTGGCCTTCTTGAGTGAATATGATTTCAAAATTCAACACATAAAAGGAAAAGAAAATAAGGTGGCTGATGCTTCAAGCAGAAATGCAAAGCTGAATTTTACAGCAGCAATCAGCACTTATGCTTCTGATTTAAATGAACAACTTATAGAAGGGATAAAATAGGATGAAATTTATAAAAAATTACAAGTTACAGCTAAAGAAGAACCTACAGAAAGCCTAATAAAAGGTTATAGTCTAAATAAAGATGGATTTTTATTGTTTAAGGACAAACTGTATGTGCCTAATGTGCCTAAGGTTAAATTACTGATTCTAGATGAAGTTCATAAAACACCTTACTCAGGACATCCAGGCTACCAAAAGACTGTCACCATGTTAAGAAAAGAATATTTCTGGCCTAATATGAAATCTTAAGTAGCTGAGTACATAGCTAGATGTTTGGATTGTCAACAAGTGAAAACTAAACACCAACATCTAGCTGGTTTACTGCAACCTTTGCCTATTCCTAGTTGGAAATGGGAAGTAATCAGCTTGGATTTCATTACTGGATTGCCCAGAAATCAGAATCAAAATGATTCAATTATGGTGATGGTTGACAAGTTAAGTAAAGCAGCACATTTCATTCCTGTCAAAACTACTTACAAGGCTGCCAATATAGCTGATATATTTTTAAAGCAGATTTTTAGGTTACATGGAGTACCTAAGGTTATTATTTCAAACAGGGATCCTAAATTCACAGGGAATTTTTGGAGGTCCTTGTTTAAGGGATTAAACACAACACTGAATTTTAGCACCTCTTTCCATCCTCACACGGATGGACAGACTGAAAGAGTGAATCAGGTGCTGGAAGATCTGTTAAGGATGTATGTTAAAGATCAACCAGGTAAGCGGGAGGACTACTTGCATTTAGCAGAGTTTGCTTATAATAATAACTATCACTCATCAGCTAAGTTTAGTCCATTTGAAATTTTGTATGGGCGTAAATGCAACACTCCTATCTTCTGAAATAATCCAGTAGATAGATTGGTGTTAGGACCTGAATTATTGAAGGAAATGGAACAGATTGTAAAACAAGTACAGGAAAATTTGAAGGTAGCACAGGATCGACAAAAGAGCCAAGCAGATTTGAAAAGAACTCCTAAAGAGTTCCAGGTGGGTGAGCACGTGTTTATAAAGGTAAGACCAAAGAAGAGCTCCCTAAGACTGGGGAGTTGTGGAAAACTAGCACCATGTTACTGTGGTCCATTTGAAATTTTATCCAGAATTGGTCAAGTTGCATATCAGTTAGCGTTACCACCTAACTTAAAAATGCATAATGTTTTTCATATTTCTGTTCTAAAAAAGTATGTTCATGATGCTACTCATGTGATTGATTGGAATGTTGTATAGGTGGAACCAGAAGGAGAATTTCTGGTGGAGTCGGATTGTATCCTCGGGAGGAGGGAAATTACTGTGCGGAACCGCACAATTGGACAGTTGAAGGTGCAATGGAAGCACCTTAGTCCTAAAGAAAACACCTGGGAACTGGAAAGTAAGATGCGGGAAGCATACCCGAATCTGTTCCAGGAGGTTGCAGAGGACGAAAAATAAGTAACATCGAGGATGATGTTACATTTTAAGGGGGTGTGTATGTCACATACCCCAGTTTTGTAAAATAATGTCAATTGTTTTAATTATATTCCTGAGACATTATGTTAAATTTAATGCTAAGTAGGAAATGATGACTCAGCAGAGTCAACAGAAGTGGAATGTAATTCAAAATATTTTATTATTAATAAATAAATTGTGGAGACAACAGCATGGGAGAGTTGTTAAAAAGAGGTTACTGGTCAAACTGGTGGATGGAACTAGGTGGAGGGAAAAAGACAAGTGGCAGCATCCTCAAACACTTCCTAAGTTACAGGTGGCAACTTCCCTATATTCGGGGTCATGATCCCCCAAGAATGTGGGATCAAAGCAGGTGGCTCATTAAATGATAGCTAACCCAAAAAGACATAGGCAATCTTTTAAAAAGTACTCAATGAAGAGAGTTGAGGCTGCTCAGATATTTTCCAGAGAGAATTCATTCAGGTGAATGTTATTCAGGAAATTCATTGAGGAAAGAGGGAAAAACAGTAAGGAAGTTGTTCTGAGAGGAATGCTACAGTAACTTGGTTATTACAGCTTGTTAGCTGGGAGAAATACTGATAAGTTCTGGACTAATACTGAGTTTGAAGACTGGTATCTGACTATTGCTGCACCTAGTTCCAGCTAGGGTGACCAAAGCAAGCTCGGGGGTCCTGAGGAGTCGTTGTTTGAGCGCTCTCCAAGAGTTGGTAGGGAGGAACGGCCTCCCATTGCTGTTGTTGTCCCAAGCTTAATCAGGTTCTGTCACTTAACTATTTTTGTTTTAATAAATGTGAATGGATGAATATTATGCTTGTATCATATAATAGAATATTTAGCTGGTTAGTGATGTAAATGTTTTATTTTAGTAGTAATTGAATCTGTTGATGAAGAATAAAAACCCACTGTGTTTTTCCACATCTGGGTTTACCAGACCGTACTCTAGCATAGGGGTAGAATTATAAAAGATGTATGAGAGATTATAAATTAGACTATTGTTTCTTTACTTATCATCAGAAGGAATATTTGTTTTTACTGATAGTTGTTTATGTTTATAGATAAAACTGTTTTTTGTACAATATATCATTTCCAGTAATTCTTTTATTTGTAAGGAACAAAATGAAGAATATAATAGATTGTTCTTTACCTACTATCAAAAGAGATGTTTGACTGACAGTTGTATAGGTCCTCAGATAAAAACTGTTTCTTTGTACATTGTTTGTTTCATTAGTTTTGTTATTGAAATAGATAGAAGAATTTAATAGTCACACAAGAGTAAGGTTAAACGAGTTTATTCTACTGTTTGAACTTTACAAGTTCTTCCTTCTAGTTTAAAATAATTTAACTAGTTATGTCTAGGTAATAATATTGAAAGTAGAAGAAATGAAATGAGGATCTAATTCTATAATCAAAGCAAACTAGTTTAGATTTTATGTACTGTTGTAATGTAATTATTTTCATTATTTTTCCTTTCTTCTTATAAGACTAATCTCTATCATTATCTAGAACTGTTAACCTATCTTTTTATAAATTATAAATACATGTTATTATATATATAATTATACATGATAGATCATAAGAAGTGCTATTTAATTATTATTTTACATATGTAATTATCCTAATTCAATAGACGAACTAAATTTTAATAGAACTCTATAAGTAACTGCATAACAGTACAGGAAATAAATAGCATAATGCTATGTTTTTATATGCTACAAAATAAACAAAGGATAAACATAGGGAGATTCTAATACTCTAAATAAGATAAGATCATTATTTTATGATAAAAAATATTGTTGTTATTTTATAATAATAATATACTTTTTATGTTATCCAATATAGAAATATCATTATTTTAAACTTAAGGCAATGCCCTTATTGTTTAAATATACTCTTAGCTAAATATACTCTGTATACAAGGTAACTTGACATTACTTATAAACATTGTTAAAATAAATTAAAAACAAAATGTAAGGAACCTATATAACTAAAGGGTATAAACCCTATTTATCATTTAAACAATTTATACATAACAAGTAAGTCAATGTATAATTCAGATACAGAAACCCTGTTAATAACTTCATAATAGAAAGTACCTATAGAAATTAACCATGTGCATAAACAGTAATAGATAATAAGCAGTATGGCAGAACACTCGACCATCGAGCGTAACCCTAATTGTAATGCTTAATTAATAATCTACAGTTGAAAGGAAAGAGAGCTTTACAATTTAACAAAGAACTTTAAAAGAAGAGGCTGTACTTATTCTCTTACTGTCAGAATAGGGTTTAACCCTATAAATCCATTTTATGCAAGTAAACAATAACTGTTAAGACAAGGCAATACTCTACTTACAGCCGTATTATAAATCAACGATACAAGGCTGTCATAAGCCTGTTTCTTAAATATTTTACATAGTTTTGTGATTTAAAAATAAACGCTGTATTATAAATTAAGATTGACAGAAAAAGAAAACAGTATAATATCTTATAAAATAGACTCAGGGTGAAAACCCTGTAAAATTTATTACAGCAAAGGAAGAAGTCACGGGTATAACCCTTTTTTTTAAAATAGGCTCACGGCCTTAAGTATTACACAATAAAAAAAAATAGCAGAGAATTGAATGGCTCTTCAAAGCCCTCGGACCCTACAAATAACCAGGAAGCATGGCACATTTGCCTCAGTTTTAATCTTTCCTTACACAGCACTCAAAAACACAAAGAAAAACTAACTTGTCTAATCACGGCCATAGCCAGAATCACGGGGTCGTCACCTAAGGACCAATACGATATCACGTCCGTTCATATTGGGGGGGTTAAAATTAAAAAATTAAAAATTAATATATTGGGGGTATATTAGGGGTATTTAGGTTTTTTTTTTTACTATTTAAATACCCAATATGCTGGGGTATTTTTTATTCAACATTTTCACCTGCGATGCCTGCCTCTGCCTGCGATGCCTGTGCGCTTCACCAGTCCTGCCTCTGCCTGCGATGCCTGTGCGCTTCACGAAAGCTAAGAAGCTGTTGCAGAGGGCGTTTATTCACCGTAGCAGCGTTTTTTGGAAAACGAGGTCGTCTATTCACCGTTTTGTGGTCGTGGGTTTGTGGTGGGTTTCTCTGGTGCTGGAGGAGGCACTTTGGAGAGCCATTGCATCTCATTCTTGGAGGTACACTGTAGTGTGTTTAATATTTGATTCCTAAACTCTCCATCCTTACTATCATAGTGATTCAGACTTCTTTGCGCCCTCTGAAATGAGGGCTTGATCTGATTTCCCCGTCCTCTCCTCGCTTGGGTCCTTGCATCTAGGGAAATTTTCATAAACTGCTAAATTAGGTTGAAGACGAGTGTCAAGCTAGCATGCATTACTCGCAAGAGAAGGTGCTTTACTTTTGTTTTTCTTTGCAATTTCCAGAAGGTCTTCCACTGCAATTATCCCTAGCCCGTGCTATCTCCATCACAGAAGAAAGGATAAAGCTTCTTTCATGGTGAAGGCCCTAGTCTTACTCTGACTATTCATTTTATATATTATAAAATACCCTGCTGGGATCTTTGCTGTGATTGAATATTCACCCAGACAACATTTAGATTGATGACTCGAATTGAAACACATACCCAAGGTCTGGCTGAGCTCTAACATTGAAATGCATCTGTGCACCATCCAGCTTAGATTTTCCAATTGAAACCCATCCACAAAATGGTTTAACATATAAGAAATCCTTTGGCTTCGCCCTTGATAACACAAGAGTAATAAAAGTGAATAACAGCCGCCATATTAGTTTTTACAGGGCCTTTGAGCCATATTAGTTTTTACAGTTATGAGGTTTTAGTTTTCTTAGGGATGAGGTTTATTCGGGCTATTCTATTTAGGGCTATTAGAGTTATACATTTAGATGAGGCTGTGGAAATCCCATGATGCCTTAGGTGGTGGGGGCATTACAAAGGTAAGGCTACTGCGCAGGAGGAGGTGTATTTGGTCAGTCCTTTAGTTCAGCCAGTGCAAGATTAAACAAGATTGAATTTTAGGCAATTGGTCAGACACACTGTGAAAAACAATGGCCTTTTCATTGGCGCCCTCAAGGTCCAGAGGGAATCTAAATTTCCCCAACAACTTTCCTAGAGCCACACCACAGGTTGATCCCTGTCTTCCAGCATATACTACAATCTCCAAGCATGGTTTTGAGTACCCCAAACAAGAAGAAGACAACTTCTTCAAATCAATCCGCTCAAGATGGAAGCTGGCCGAGATGTTATGAACATTTGGGTCATATGACCTTGGGGAAATCAGGGGGGCTACTACAGTCTGAGAGGGCAGATTAGGCAGTCTGATCTCACAAAAGTACGGAGAAGTAGTAGGATGGACACCTGTTCTGGTAGGCTTCGATGAGACTGGGGTTCTTAGTGCCAACCCTCCAACCAAAACCTTCACAAATGAGCAAGGTTCCATTGTTATCTTCTGAGCTCTCAATGCATTCCCCACAACACCCAAGAAGGCCTGATATTGTACTCAGACTTCCATTGACCTGTTGAGCTTTGAATACATTATTTGCACTGCTGAAACAGGCCCCTCCTCACCCTTCCAATTCCTTCAAAGTATCCAAACAAGCCAGTGTTGGGCTCTCAATGCAATCCCTGCAAATACCCAAATAGGCCTCTTAAACACAGCTAGGATTCTTTAAATGCAATCCCCAAACAAAAAGAACGCTCCTATCCTCAGCACTCCAGTGATGCACACTAAAAATCCTGCAACTACCAAAAATGGGACCTTACTGCAGTGGGGCTCCTACTGTTATCATGGGCTGTGATTGCAATCTCTGAAATACCCAATTGAGCCTCCACCACAGAGAGAGCACAAACAGAGCCCAAAATGAAGCCTATGATTAGCTTCCTGTTATTGCTTGTAATTATTATTAGCTTCCTGTTATCTCCTTCTCCAGTTTTGAGACATGTTTGAGCAAAATCTTATCTAGACCTCCCCCACCATTTTCATCATGGTAATTTTGCTTTCTCTGCACTCGCTCAACAACATCTGAGGCAGTCTTCATGGGAAGAATCTCTTGTTCAAGATCAGTCATATCCTTCAATGGAATAGTGCTGAGGTTATTGCCAGATACTGTAGAAGTAAAATTATAGCTTTGCATTTTATCTTGGTTGGTGTTATTCATATCAAATTTGCTCTTCATTTTGAGTGTCTTATTGTCAGTTGAATACATATTGTTTTGGAACCACCAATCTATTTAGCTTTCCAACATCACTAGGAGTCACTTCTTTGTCAAATAGATGCTCTGGGTTAGACATCAATTGCCCATAACAGCTAACGTTATTGATTTTTCAATGCTAAATTCCCCAGATTCAGCTGCAAATCTACTGTTTTTCTGTTAATTTTCTGGGCATTTGTCTTTCTAGGAACTT
>LPNX010995392.1:220785-261740 GCA_001517045.1 Pseudotsuga menziesii | reverse complement strand
CATGCTATAAAAAACCCATTTCCAAATAATTGCATTAAGACATTCAAATGCTGCACCCACAATTGACGTACCGTTTTCGAGGTTTGATCTCTTATATAATTTAAAAAAAAAAAAAAAAATTATTATTGGAAAAATAGTCATGCACTAGTCCTATATGTTCTCTATATGTATACCGGTTTTCGTAAGTTTATTCCATCATTTAGACACTCAGACGCTGCACCCACAAAAACATATACCTTATTATTTGTCCAAAAAATAAAAAGTGCCCGTTAAAATTTATCTAACTTTAGATAGTTAACAGCATTTTCAATAGAAAAAATATATATATATTTGGAAAGGTCATTCAATTTCCTACATTTCTTGTTTTTTATTGATCGCACAATTCATTGTGTAAGTGTCTCAAAATATGCGTCCAAGTTGATGGATGTCTGTTTTTTCAATTTTGTATTGCATCTAATGCGCCAAAAGAGACCCTCAACTTCTTGCACACACCCAATAATATTAATAATTTTGTGAATCATTTAATCTCAAAGTAAATTGTGTTTAGTAATTAAGTTTTGTTAAAATTGTTTATTTATATTAAGAATTTGATTGATTTTTAACATTATTAGAATTTGCAAATGCAATATTTTATTTTTTGTTTAAATTATGAAGTGTGTAGTTAGTTTGCTCTTGTTAATGAAAGTATATAATTATTTATGCAACTTTTCATTATTGAAATTTTTCACTGAATATATACCCTTCAAATTGAAATGCATCTTAGCTTTTTAAATTTGAAATTTGATCATCCGTGTTCACTTGCTAATTAGAGGGATCTCATCGTCTAATAGGGTAGTGATTAGGGAAGTCACTTTTTATTTAGTTTATTATTATTATTAATTAATTATTATAAACCCTAAAAAAAAAGAAAACAAGCATTTAAACCAGCTTATGGAAGCACATCTCACCCATCTACCCAACAATAAAGAAAAGTGACATATAATCCAGTATATAAAAATTAATCTACGGAAACACATCTCACCCACTTGCCAATATGAAAAACTAATTTAACTTAACTAACCACAAAGAAAAGTAACGTGTAAACCAAAATATTGAAGAACATCTCACCCACCTACTCAACAACAAAGAGAAGTAACATATGAATAACATATGTGGACACACACATCTCACCCACTTAAAATTGTGAAAAAGACAATCTTAAAGACTCCTTCAACATAACTAATAATAATATATAAAAGTGATATAAACCAACATATAAAAAGTAACATATATAAAAACATCTCACTCACTTACCCAACAACAAAAGAAAGTAACATATGAACTACATATATAAAAAGCAACATATATAAAAAAATCTCACTCACTTACCCAACAATAAAAGAAAGTAACATATGAACTACATATAAAAAAGTAATATAGAGAGACCCATCTCACCTACTACCTGCCAAAAAACACATATAAACCACATAAAAAGTCACACATACATCAACACCACACCCCACTTACCACATTAAAAAAACCCATATAAAAGGGATTTAAGTAACATATGAACTACATATAGAAAATCCTACATACACCAAGAGTACACCCACTTACTACATGTACCACATTGTGAGAAAGACAATCTCAAAAACCTATTCAACATAATTAACTTCAATTTCTCTTGAAAAATACTAATGCAAATATATCTTGAGTAACATGTGTACAACTCATATTTTCTAAACTGTAGTAGTAGAGCAATTGGCATTTATAAAGGTTAAGTCATCATTAAAAAATTAAATTGACTTAAAGAGCCTTTATGATAATCCTCATCTTAAAGATTCTTAATTATAAAATAAATATACCTTAATTTCTATTTAAAATCAATGCAAATGCCATTCATCCAAAGACTAATTTCTAAGCCTCTGCAAAAAGTCTTTGGTTGCATATGCAACATGAAGGAGATGGAATGTGTCTTGTCTTTTCAAAAAGAGTAACCTCCAAGCCTATCCATAAGTCTTTGGCTGCATATGCAACATGAAAGGATGGAGTGTGTCTTGTCTTTTTCAAAAGAGTAACCTCCAAGCTTCTGCAAAAAGCATTTGGCTGCATATGCAATATGACTGAGATGGAGTGTCTTTATCTCCACATGCATATTCATATACTTACTTCATGCAATATGACGGAGATAGTGTGATTATTTGCTCTATATTTCTCTATCCAAACTTAGAAAAACGAATGGGCAAATATTGTTGTGTTCAAAGTTATCCATGTTTTTTTCAAACATCACGGGGATGGAATTAATAGAATTAATATTTTTTCAACATTATGATGATAATATTCAACATCGTGACGAGGATTCATGTTTTTTTCAACATTACAATAATGAGCGGATTTCACTTGGTGACTGCGTCACTCGTTTCCATGCTGATGGCAGAAGCAGAAGTTATTTTATGGAACCATTTATACTTGTACAGTGCTGAACCTTGGACAAAACATCCCAAAAAGTTTGACGGTGCTGAGATGGATCAGATCAAGATTTTCGACATGCCGATTATTGCCAATCTGCAGCTACGTGCAATGGCAGGACTTCAGGCCTGGTAACTTTTCAAGGTGACTGTGACACTATGCACTTCGCGAATGGATTAATCATAGGACAAATCAATGGATTAATCATAAGACAAATCTAAGCAATAATAAATGTATTGCTGTTAGATGCTTTTTGACAAATCTGGTGTGGCGTACAAGACAAATCTGGTGTGACATTTATAGGCCGTAGTATATAAGTGGCTTGTAATATTCTTGGCTATATTTGACATTTTTTTTTAATATTAATATATTAATTTACAATACTCTTGTCATGACTAAGATCGTAAGTTCCATTCCATTCTACCACTAGCGATATCACTAGCGAGAATGAATGAGAAACTTTGTAAACATTTAAATCAAATTTGGCTGAAGAATCATACAGCTCATGAGAAATTGGTTTGTCCATTTTATAAGATACGTAACAGATGATTATAAACATGTGGCTTTGAACTTGCAAATAAAAGCTGCTTTTCGGCAGACAAAGGGGTCCATTAGAGAAGTGCAGAGAAAGGGGTCCACGTACAGTCAGAGATGGGCCTTTCCTTTGTGTATTGTCAATCCGAAATCGAGATGAAGATAGCAAAGTTGTACAACTAAGCCGGCCTCCACAAAATTTCATGTCCATACTCAACAACCAGTCCAGGTTCGATTCTCAGGGCATCGGATACAGTTATGCGATCCTCCCCTACCCAAAAAGGCGTTCACCGAACCCAAAAAGGGACAAAGAATATGTCTCTCAATGGGCAGTGACATAATTCTTTGTAGAAGTTTTCATAGTGCGAAGAACGCATTGGCATTTTCTTTGTGGTAGTTTTATGAGACAGCGAGGTTATGACCATGAGGATAATGGTCATGGTAGAAGTAGAGTTGTGTTAATAGAGTATAGATTGGATGGTTGGAAGGAATATTTGTATACTCAATAACTAGTTTAGGTTCGATTGTCTGTTTTTTTTTTTTCAGAAAGAAAAAAGCTTGTCCTTGTTATTCTCATAGAATCAAAGGTCATCAGTACATTCATCCTGTCATCGGGTAACTTAACATAACAGCCCACCAGAGTTCTGCCAGGGGGAAAGGCATAACAGCTATAAAAATGATCTCATCAGAAAACTGTCTCATCATAAAGTTAGAACAGTCTACTCATCCACAGCTACCGAGTATTGGATTGTCTGTTATCCTAAGGGTATTGGACACTGAGAGTATTGGATACATTTATACAATATTCTCCTATGTAAATAGGCATGTATATAGGCGTTCATCCAATTCAAAAAAGAACAAAAAAGATGTCCCTCAATGCCTTTCCTTTACTATTTATCATTAACTAAGGAAAACCTAGGCAGTGACATAATTCTGTGTAGAAGTTTTCATAATGTGAAGAAGGCATTGGCATTTTCTTTGCGGAAGTTTTATGAGACCACGAGGTGATGATCATGAGGATGGTAGAAGTAGAGTTGTGTTAATAGAATATAGATTGGATGGTTGAGAGGAATATTGTCATTCCTTATTTTTTTTATCTAAGTTCAAAATTTATTAAATGTGATACTTGGAAATTGATTTTGATTATGTATTATAAAAATAGATGTATTTCTAGCCATACCTTGATTCTTCATAATATCATATATTGATAATTTTGAATGAAAAAAAAACCTATGCTAATGAACCAAACCATAATGAACGAAACAAAAACAAAAAGAACGACAAAGGCAGGCATAGGCAAAAAGGAAATGGTGACTAGCAAGTGACCCCTCCGAATGTGAAACGGTAGTTGATATATACAAATTCACATTCCATATTATTTTTTACATATGAAGTTTAATTCCAATGTATACGTTAAACACATTTAATAGACAGAACTATGTGTAATGAAAACACCATCATGTCTCATAAGTCTAAACATTAACTAATCATTAATGTCCAATAATAAGTTGCATGTCTCACATTTCCAATTATTTGTCCAATAATAAGTTGCATGTCTCACATTTCCAATTGTTTGTCCAATAGAAATGTTGCAAAGCTAATGATGTATGGGAATCCACTCAAGCATTTTATAAACATTTAACTTAACCTCAAAGACCTAGTCGGAGAGAAAAAGATTTCCAATTTTTTTTTGTCACTTTTGTTGTTCCATAGAGCATAAAGCATTGAGTGCGGAGGGGATACTAATAATATGTTATCTATCAAAATTTACAAGGTTTAGTCACTTTTGTGTTTCCACTTCTACATAGCATTGAGTGTGAAGGGAATTTTAATAATATGTTACCTATCAAAAACTTCGTAGGTGTAATGTACCCCGCACTTAATTCGATCATTAAAAGGGGACATTACGTTGATTTGGGACTCCAAATTCGATCCAAATCTTAAATTATAAATTCATAACAAATAAAACATCTGTGCAAAACATACACCGCGCTGTAAGAGTGATTGTCTACCCAACCGTAGGCACTTGTTTTAGCATATACTCTTTTTGTTGAGAGGCCACCCACAAGTCGGGCTATGAGGCCACTAGGGCGAAGGAAACACCGACAGGCTTCTCTCTCTCATCCCACAACCTCATCTACTCTCTATGCTTAGCCAAATGCTCATTCAGATCTCTATAAGGATCTCACTCAGCTCTCACAACCTTGGATTCCAAAACACCTTCCCCACACAACACCCTTCTTGGCAAAAGCATCCTCTTCACCGATCCACGATTCTCTTGGGTGTTCTGACTTGTCGAGTGCTTCCAGTTTGTGCATAGAAGAAGTCTGACCTGCTAAATGCTATTGGACAACCATTTGTATCATAAAACCGTGGCTTCTCAAGCATCTATCAGCAATAGAACTCAATGGGAAAGGGTCCCTAGCTTTCCCAGCCTCTCTACTCATCTACAACCATCAATTTCCCTTCCAAATTTACAATTTTGTCCCTAAATTTAAATTTTCCTAGATTATCCAAGTCATGAAAAACAATACAGAGCTATTAGTAGTGTAGATATATGTGAGAGTGTGTGAGAAATGAGGGTTGACTCCAAGAGGTATGGAAAAATGGTGACAATGCAACTAACATAAATTCTGACAATAGAAGAAAGTACTCTTGGCAGCTGCAAACTGGCTCCTGCCCATTGACAAAACTGTCATAAAAGTGCAGTCGGTCCCACGCTTCAATAATTGCATGAGGTGACTTTTCCCACCAACCCCACACATGCATTCAATGATTGGAAAATAGTCAAAAATGAGATAACTGGCTTATTCAAGCCACATGACAGAATTTTGGACAGGTTCTAAAGTTGACACTTGGAAACAAGGATTTGGTCTCCTATGGGCCCCTTTTCCTCTTCCCCTCCGATGGAATCATATCCCCTTTGGTGCTCTTTACACATTCATTCTTGGACCATTTTATTATCTATGCACATAATATTTACATACATTTCGAATTGGCATGATAAGCCAAACACAAAGTCCAAATAAAATATTTACATCATACATGCCTAGCTATTCACTAGTCGAGCCTTGGCCTTGAGCTCTGGACTAAGAATCCAAAGTAACATATTTACATCATTTACATACTTTTTTTCAAATACATCCAAGTCAAAACTAAGGTATTACAATAGAAGAGAAAAAGGTTCACAATGTTTGGTCACTTTTATTGTTCCATGAAGCATGGAGTGTTGAGGGGATACTAACAATATATACAAGAAAGCATTTTATATGGGTTTGTAGTAAAAAATAGTGTTTGAGTTTTTATCATTTTTATTGTAATCTCCACAATTAAAAAGATGAAAGGCATAGTACTTATTTTTTGTTAGGTTTTATTTATGATAAGCAGCGCACCATGGATATTTTCATACAGTTGAGCCCGCAAAGGTCAGGTGGAGAGTCTGTTTAGCATAGAGTTAGTGTTGATCCTCTTTACTTATCTTTCGCGGGATGACTGAAAAAGGGAGTTGTACAGACATTTGTTATTTCTTTCATAGAACAAAATTACCAAACAAAGGAGTTTGTTGGTGTCGCGGACCAAATTGATTTTCAGAGATTTTGTTTAGTGTGGAGTTGGCATTGATCCCCTCTACTTGTCTTTCATGTGGGTTGATCAATATAGGGTTTGTACTGCCATTTTTTATTTCTTTCACAGAAAATAATTATCAGGCAAATGAGTTTTTTGGTGTCACAAATCGAGTTGTTGAATCAAGTCAAAGAGTTGAGAGTACAAATCTCATAGAATGTGTTTTGGTCCATTCCTATGAAAATGCTACAATAGGACCATTCCTATGCAAATGATACAATAATTTCTATGTATATGTTGCCCATTCATGAGAAACAATGCCCCATGAGCTATGCAATGGTTAAAGTGGTTATGCAAAAAACGGTTATGGAATCCGTTACAACAACGGTTAGACAATGACAAAAACTACCATAATACCATTCGTACAAGTGTCAAACTTCTTCTTGAATCCCGATTTTTTGTCGATCAACTTCCATCAAGAGAAAAGTGAGGCACCTATCGGCATAATTAACTACTACATGTTCACACTGCTTTACAATTTCCTTGAAGCTAGTTTTTTAATCTTCCTAACCTCCCCTACTTAACAAAGAAACCTAATAATGCTCCTAAATCATTTATCAACTTTAACATGCATATCAAAAACAAAAATATTGATTTTAACGAATAACTCCCAACCATTTTTTTAATATCATTGACTAAGAGTTATTTTGCATCAAGGGTAGCAAGGTGCTCTATAGCCCAATATGGTGGAGATGTTGTCATGTTACCTTACATCTCGTAACTTTTCCAAAAAATAAAAAGTAAATAAAAAAGGCATGTCGGCTCATAACTTATCAAAAATAATCCCGAGTCCAAAATTGAAGTAGTTGAGGTCAGAGGTTCAATTTTCTATGTCCTTTGAGGTTAGCCTCCCAAACCTGGAGTTGACAGGGTGGGGCCCCTTCCGGTGGGCCCCCTAAGAATTATTATTGTGGACGTATCAAGCACTCTATCTTACAGGTATATGAACCACATGAAAAAATAATTTATCTAAAATAAAAGGTAATGAAGAAAATCATGTAGGTTCATAAAATAAAAATATTCAAACTAACATAGATCCATCTTAAACTCAGATCTATTAAGCACTAAGAGGGATCCAATTTCTTGAGGAGTAAATTTTTCTTATCTTAAATATTTTACACATCAAGAAAAAATTTACATCTCAAGAAATTGGATACCTCTCGGTGCTTAATATATTCGTGTTTAAGATTGATCTATGTTGATTTACTATATAACCCACATCCAAGAATTATGGATTTTAGAATTCAAGATTCCCAACCACACATATTCCTATAACTCATTATGAATACGACATACACGTGAGAAAATTAATGACCAAACAAAGGGAAATGTCACATAATTATTTTTTGCTTGATGTTGAGATCGTCACTCTCAACACCAAAAAATTAGTGGTCAAGAATCCATACTCTTGCCATGAAATCCAATATCAAGTTCTTACTCATACTAACTTCTGAATTCTAAAAGTCGATATTTTCCCTAGTCTTTCTACTACACATCCCTTACACAACTTCCACGAGTTCCTCAACACCACAAATAAACCTTCTTCTCCTAAAATTAAACACGTCTACCAACACTTTTAACAGCATTTGTTGATGTAATCTAACCAAACATGACACTTCAAATATAACACTAGTATAACGTAAAATATCATCACCAATTAATATCAAGCGAACACCAATACATACACATAAAATTATGTTTTGGTATGACTGGCACCTAAAAAATATCCTTTTGAAGTATTTGAAACAATCTTACTTATTGCACAATGCATTATGCACATGTTACCTTGTGCCCCCTTTTATGGGTCTACATACATCACCTGACCCATACATCACCTCTAACTTGTTGTGCAAAATCTCTAGTGTGCATAGCAAGCAACAAGTACATATCATGGATTTTGCTCAGTAGTTTAATGTACCTAGGAAGAATAATATAAGGGTACCTAAGGAGGTACCCAAGGGAATAATGCTATCTATTGAGGTTGTGTTTATTAAATAAATCTCATGTAGTGTGAAAAGCAACAATTGTAATAAGACTTACTAGAAGGTTTTGCCTCGTAGAATATTCTTTCTCTAGAAAATATATAGAAGGTTCCACTTACTGGAAAGTTCCTTCTCTAAAAAATACGTGGAAGGTTGGATAGAAACTATAGAATGTATAGAAGCTATGGAATGAGAGGTCTTGTGAATTATATTGGATGTAATAGTTATAACAAGCATAGCGTGTGAAGTGATTTATTCCCTAAGCAAGATTTAATGATGTTACCCTACCTTAAGGGTTCTTTCCATATCCTTGTGTTAATTTTATTATGGTTTATTGTGTGGATCTATTGTATTATTTGCAAGTGAATTTTTATATTCTAGCTTTAGATCCAAGGAACGCAACAAGTAAGCATATCCACATGAGTACCACCCTCGCATGCATCTCATGGTTCATTACATCATATATAGATTCCTAAGATGGTTATGTTAATAAGACCAACCAACCAACTTATTATTTAATTATCATTAGTTATTACATGATCACATTAGTTTTTATCACCATTGGTGCTTTTAGTTTTTTTTCAAATAGGAAAAAACCATTTTCCTGATATTCCATTAGAATCAAGGAAAATATTCCAATACAAGAGTGCAACAATGCAGTATCCCAATAATGTGCAGCAATATACTAAGTATACAGAAAATATCCTATCTTCTTTCTACATGTTCATAGTATGATACATGACCGATGATGTAGTATAAGTACATAAGTACAATGATATGTGATTACAAAATGTTCAAAATGAATAAATGCCGGTAAATAACAAAAAACTACTAATATATTGTGAAGTGCTCCCAAGTGCTGGAGACTATATCACCTATCTCTTTTAGCAGTAGAACACCCTCGCTCAGATGAAGTGCCTCTTTTGATAATCTGTCAGCGAGGGTGTTGTATTCTCTATAATGATGATGAAAAGATAGGTGCTCAAAATCTCCCTTTATAGATGTGATCTTATGAAACCAGTGCAGTAGTGCCACTTGTCGTAGGGAGTTCTTACCATTTACCCAGTCTATTATAAGCTTCGAATCACCTAAAATCTCCAGCTCTGATATGTGCAATGTCCTTGCGATCCAAAGGAGAGACCATAGAGAAAGAATCTCAACTCAGTTGTTAGTTCCTTTTCCCAGTCCTACTTTGAAATGATAAATCTTTCCATCAACCAATGAAATGGTGCCTCCTCCACCACTTAATTCCCCCTGCGCCGCACCATCAAAAGTACCCACAGCAGTGTGGCGAGATAGTAAAGTCAGTGCATGATCTCTAACCTTCTTGTTCTTGGATTGCTGAATTGGATACAAACTAAATAAGTGTACTATCCACCTGAAAATCTCGGATGCCGAAGGCTTGCTGTCCTCAAAGATAATGCTATTTTGATTCCTCCATAACGCCTAGCATACAATGATCGGAATAATAGGATTGAGGGAGTGTTTGAAAACTCACTGCTCAAAGCTACTATGCAAGTCAAGATGGCCCCATACATGTCTTAAATCAAGTTCTGGGCCAAGCATAGACCATATCAGTTTTGTGAAATCACAGAAAATAAATAGATGGTCAATGGATTCGTCGTGTGTCCAGCAAAGAACACAAATCCCTGGTCCGATGTAACCCCTTTTCTTTAGATTATCCCATGTGAGAATAGCCCTATTGAGCACGAGCCACCAGAATGTTTTGATCTTCAAAGGAAATTCCCATTTCCAGAGTCTTTTATGCCACCAAAGAGAAGGCCGAGGCTCCATCACAGAAATAAAGTAAGAGTATAATCCTTTTGCAGTGATGTCCCCATTCTTAGAAAGAGACCAAATCAACTGATCCTTCCTGTTACATAATCTAATACCGGCTCGAGCTAGTCCCGTAAGGTAGAGATCCCAATATCTTGCGTCTTCACCAACAAGTCCCAGATCACAGCTTCTTTTCCAATAACTGAGCGCTCCAATTTCCTTGTTAACAATCTGATATAAACGGCCACATCCCATGAGCTGTATACGACGAACCAATGGTAATGGGAGAAAATAAGATCCTTCCTGAACGCCTACATATGGGTCTAAACCCGTATGCATTAACTTCCCATCTCCGACCAACCAGCAAAGACCACCACGGATCCAATGAAAATGCATGCATATATTGCGCCAGAAGATTGATCCCCCTTGGAATTTAAAATACTCAAATCTAATCCATAGATCAAGTGGAATACCTTTCATGTATTTCACAAACAGAATTTTATGCCAAAGGCCAGTCCCAGTCAGTACCTTCCAACCGTTTTTCAAACTCAGTGCTAAATTAAACCAGAAGGGTTGCTTAATACCCCAGCCCCCACTGCTCTTGGGTAACATCAAACTCTACCACTTAACTAAGTGAAACTTCCTTTGTTTCTCCGATGTACCCCATAAGAAATCCATGATGAGACGTCTGATTTTGTCAAGCACAGCCATAGGAACAAGTGACAAAGAAAACCAGTACACCGGAATAGCAGAAAGAACAGCTTTGAGCAAAGTAAGATGACCACCCAACGATAGGAAGCGATTGCACCAAGAGTGAATTCTCTTATCGATCTTCCTTAAAAGCCAAAGCCAATCAGAGGAATGGTAACAGTTAGCTTTGATCAAGTAACCCAGATACTTAAGACCAAGATCAAAATCCCCCACTGTAGCAGGAAATAAACCCAATATGAGAGACAAAGTGTCTTGTTCAATCCCGTGAGGAAGAAGCAGGGATTTTTCGTAATTAATACACATGCCCGATGCAATACAGAACCTCTCAAGAATCCCACATAAGTGTCTCCATTCTTCAATAGACGTCGATCCAAATAACACAATGTCATCTATAAAGAGAAGATGAGAAATAGCCAAAGCTTGAGAAATCCGAATGCCAAATACTTTACCAGAAACCTTACCAGCTACGATCATACGGCTGAGTCCTTCAATAATGAGAAGAAACAGAAGAGGAGAAAGTGGACATCCCTAGCGGAGACCTCTCCCAGCTTGATAAAACTGTGATGGAGAGCCATTAACCAGGACCACGTTATTGACCGAGGTGACGCAGGCCATGATCCACTTGATGACTTTAAATGGCAATCCAATTTGACCCAGAATCAGGTGCAACATGTCCTAGTTGACACGGTCGTAGGCTTTTGATAAATCCATCTTCAAAATAACAGATTGTATCTTCTTAGTTTTAATCGAGTGGACCCCTTCTTGTGCTATGCCTATAGCTTCAATAATCTGTCTTTCCGGTAGGAAACCGAACTGTTTTGGAGAGATATGCTTAGCCAGATATGGTTTTATCCTGTTAGCAATAACTTTGGAGATAATCTTATATAACATATTGCAGAGAGATATGGGCCGAAAATCTGCGAATGAGTTCAGTTTCGAGCACTTAGGAATTAGAGCTATGAATGTCGCATTCAATGAGCCAGGGACCACCCCCCTGGTCCTTGAGTCTTCAACCATGTTCAAGAGTTTCGGCCCAAGCACATCAAAAAATACCTTCAAAAACTCAACCGGCCACCCATCGGGCCCCGGGCTTTTATCAGCTACCATAAGATGAATAACTTCTTTAATTTCAGAAATAGTGACCGGACTCTCAAGGGCCAGTGCTTCAGCATTTTCAAAGAAAGAAGGATACATATTGGCAAGCTCCACTTGTGAGTCAATATCCACTGGAACCGATTTAAAAAAATCCTCAAAATGACGATAAGCAAGCTTCTCCAGACCCCTTTGTGTAACTACAGAGGAACCCGAATCATCAGCGAGTTCCCAGATGGCATTAGTATTCTTGCGTTGAGTAGCAAACGCATGGAAAAATTTGGTGTTCAAGTCCCCTTCTTGTATCCACAATGCTTTGCTTTTAAGCCTCCACGTAACCTCCTTCATAATTAAAAAGAGTCTCTGTTTTCCAATTAAAGAATTCAGTCTGTCCTAATCAGAATCACTAAATGAGCTTAAATGAGATCTAGCCGAGAGAGTGGACAGTTCCTCCTCCACCTGAGCTAATTCCTGTTTTTGTGACTTTTTCTTCTCTCTAATCCACTTAATAGCTTTTCTTTTAATTTCATTCATCTTAAAGAGAAAAGTATCCAGCCCCGAAGCTTCCTCCACCTGTTGAAGTCCACGCCACCACGAAATCACAGCATCTTTAAAAGTAGCATCTGCTAACCAAACCCGGTTGAATTTGAAAGGGTATTGTACCCTATCGAATTCAAAGTCCACCTGCAGAGTGACCGGCTTATGGTCAGATGCTAAAACCTGATCAGTCCATGAATGGTACCGCCCGAAACGATCAATGAGACCTTCTGCCACCAAGAAGCGATCCAATCGCTTAGAAACATTCTCCGCTCCTCTACGTCCATTAGTCCACGTAGGCCCAGCTTTCAACAAAGGAATATCAATCAGGTTATAACGAATAAATAGTTCTTTAAAAAAGAGGATAAGGTATCCTCCAAAGTGGTACCCCCCAAATCTCCCCTGGTCCTAGTGTCAAATTCAGATCCCCACCCAATATGAAATTTGGCCGAGCCAGGAATCGCGACTCGTCCACCTTTGTCCAAAAAGTTTGCATGTCCCTATACGGACCATATACATTAAGAATGCTGATCTTTTCACCAAAACCACGCACAAAACCATCAAGCAAAAGACCCGCCACAGTAACAAAAGCATCAAAGTCCCCAAATGTTGGATTCCAAGCAGTGAGAATGCCTCCGAAAATTCCATCGGCATCAATGGCCGCGACCCGCCAATTGGGTCGAACCATAAGAAAATACTTAATCGCATCAGCAGCACAAACCATCGTCTCTTGTAACAAAATCACTTGAGTCTCAGAACCAGCTAAGTAATGACGGAGGGCTCTACGTCTATTAGTCCCCGCCAACCCCCTGATGTTATAGGATGTACAGATCATATATCACCCGTATTGGGGGGCAAATCTCTAAGGGCCCCAAGAGAGGATGAAGGAGATAAAGAATTGAGGGAAGGGAAATCAATGCGAGCGGTAAGAGGGACAATAGAAGACAGTTCAGGATTGATTCTTGAGCCTCTAGCCTGTTGCTTTTTGCGATTTTTTCTCGCTGTCACATTAGTGTCCCGTAACGAGTTCAGAGAGAAACAACCAGAATCTTCAGGCGGGTTAGAAGTGTAACATGGCAGAGGAGTCAAGACAGAAGCCCTATGAGAGCCCTCCAAGCTATCCAACATCTCCAGTAATTGCTCATCAGAGGTCTCCTCATGATAACCGATGGATTTATCAAGAGAATCATTAATAGTTAAGTCAATGACCGAAGTGGATGACAGAGTCTGAGGAGTAGCTTCAACAGTGTCCAAATGGACAGGCTCAGGGCTGACGGACGGAGATGACACCGAGTCCAGATGAATGGGATCTGAGCAGAGAGGTGGAGAGGGAGGGTTCCTATCCGATACAGTCGACACTCCACAGGAAAAGGAAACAGTACTGTCTAGTTCCGCGAATTGCTTGAGAATATTAAGCTCATCAGGAGAAAGGAAAGGCAAAGAAGTGCAATTAGAGATCAGCTTACCGAATAAGGTAGTAAGTCCCGAAGCCAATGCATCCGTCGAATGATCTGCTAAAGGTTCGCCGAAACTATCCACAGCCGAAAGTGTAGACTCCCGAGAAGGACAAGTGTTCTGAAGGTGACCTGTGTTCCTACAATGGTGACATCTGAAAGGAATTTTCAGATAGTCCAGTCTCTGAACTCTTAATACACCTCCCCATAGGATCTCGAGCTCAGCTAGAAGGCCTCTGGTCACGTCAAATTCTATCATCACTGTAGCGCATTTTTTATTGGATGATCTCAAAGCAACCCAATCCAGCTAAACGAAGCGCCCCAAAGTATTAGCAACTTGGACCAGTATCTCAGGTTTCCACCAAGGCAAGGGAAAGCCAGGAAGAATGGCCCAAAGGTGGTGTTTCCTGATAGGTGACGATTCCGGGTCAAAAAATACCGACCACCTCTCTAAAACCAGAGAGCCCCTCTGGATGGGCCAGAATCTACTCAGTAGAAAACCAACATCCTCTTCACTTAAGAGATGGAAGCATATCTAGCCCTGTAAAAGCAGGGAGAACCTCGGGAGATAACCAATAAGGGGCTTCCAATGCTCTTGTATCCAAAGTTTCAGTTCCGGTCCAGACATCTTCAAGTACTCGAATCTACCGATGAGAGCCCGCTTATGCATGCAAACAACTTTATCCAACGTAAGACCCAGTCCCAGCACCATCTGCTCACTGGATTCTCTAACCTTAAAGGCCTTGGCTTGACGTTTAAGTTTAGCTTTCTCTCCCTGAAGTTTCCCAAATCGTTCAGTGTTGCCATGCAGAGGTGAAAGACTAAATCCAGGTGGTGGATAATTTGCTTTAATGTGATGTTGCCGAGGCCCATGGCTCGAGGAGGGATCCATAAATGCCTAAAGAAAAGTCAAACCAACACTATGCCAAGTGTCCAAGGAAGATGTCAGGATAGAATGGCCAGAATAAAGTGCCCCGAGGAGATTAAGAGGTCCGCCCAATAGTTGATGTGCACCGGATAGGGACACGATGTTCTATACACGGTCCTCTCACATTACAATGTTCTCATAGCAAGTGCCACCTTGCCCAATGAGTACTACAATTCAATGTCGTGCAGGAAGCAATGAATTCTAAAACGACCATATCTAGCTACCACCTTAAATGCACAATTCAAACCAACAGGAGCGGGAACAATCACCACTGTGTAGTCATAGTTCCAACATCCTACCAGAGCCGAAGGAGGATAATAAACCAAAAAATCGAAGAAGATGTACCAAAGGAAGACCTAAACCAGTAGCTAAAAACTACAAATAGTAGTCACTGCCGCTTACAGCGAGTACCTACTGCTATTGCAACCAAGAAACTTCAAAGGGAGAAGTCATCACCTGCCAAAAAGCTGATAGCTTTAAGGAGAAAGACAACTCCTAGCACAGCTTAAAAGTGTTCCAAAGTTCCTTAGCCAAACCCTGCCAGTTCAAATATCCGTCAGAAGCCAGAGCACACTAAAAAACAAAGTCCCATACAAACACAGCATCGTCAAGGGTCGCTTTCTGATGCAGAGCCAGAAACCTCCAATAAATACCTAAAAAACTACCCTCTTCAATCAGATACAAAATGCAACATGTTCTTGGAGTAGTCAAACTCTACTAAACAATCTGTGTATGGAGATAAACAGTCAATCTGAGGCAAGTATCCAAATCCTTTAGCACAGTGAGAAACTCCATCGCCAAGAAGTATTCTCCGTCGCTTCCCTCACCTCCCCGACATTTGCTCTACTTTGAAAAAAACCCATTGGTGCTTTTAGTTTAATCAACCAATATGCAAATAGTGGTGGTAAAGAATTAAGTACTCCCATTTGTCAAACTCTATATTTATCAAAGGTGCATATCATAATAAACAATGACATGAAGCTACCATCATGTTTTTTTTCCAAAATCATAGTAGCAAATGACACACTTAGTTATTTAAATGCAAAATATAGTATGCAAACAACAAGAACCAAGTGGCACAACATTCATGGCAATGTATGTCCACATGTATACAGTTGGATTTCTATGCATATACATCCAATGATGTATATGTGGGGGAGTTGTCTAATCGTGTAAGAAACTTCTTGCTAGTTGTTGAAATCCGTCGATACATAAAATTGGAGTTCCAATTAATTTGGAACTTTAATCAATTTTTTTAGGATGTCATTTGATTTAGAATTGGAAGAAACTTTAAAAGGCATCATTCCATTACACATAAAACATAAAATACTTACTATTACCATTATTGCATTGGCATTGAGTACTTATAGTTTACTCATACATGAATGCATAATCTGCATCTAACAAACATATAATGCATGTGTTCCAATAGTGCAATAAATCTCAAAACACATAGCCATAAACATAAATAATTAATTTGTAATCATGAAGAACATATCAATTTCTAAATCCAAAAGTGAAATAAAACATTGAATTACATACAGGGAATGACACAAAAAAACTCTCTATACACTAGAAAAAATAACATTCCAAAGGCCTCCTTCCACAAGAAAATCACATTTCTTTTATATGCAACCTAACAAAAACTATCCAAAACACACTTTAAAAAGCCTTTGAAACATATCCATTTCCTTTTTAACTCGAAACAAAGAAATCATATAATGTGTTTATCCTCCAAGTTAAAAGCAAATAAAGACTATAAAAAACCATTTGTATCTCGCAACTCAAAATCGAAAAGTCTTCATATATTAAAATAAACCCTTCTTTAAGTTTTTTAATTATCATTTTTCTATCAACTAACTATTGATCTTATTTTAATAACTAGTCTATCTCTATATTTTATTCTCTGAAGACGTGTGTGAAAGCAAATTAACCCGGATATTATACTAAAGTCTTGATCACCTAAAAATTTTATATCAATGTTCTGATAAATGACCCCATTTATTCATACATTTAATGACTAGATTGGAGGCTCCATATACCTTAATATTCCTTACACTTTATCCATATCCATTTTCAAAGAAGTCTTGAAGTCATTATTTATGTAAAGTTTTTTGAACATGTTCCCAAACCTACTTCTCTTTCCCAGAAAAATTTTGAATCCATTATTTTTGTAAAGTTGTTTGAACATGTTCCAAATCTACTTTCATTTTGATTATCTAATATCATAAAAATGAAGGATAAATTTTGCATTGTTTCTTCGTTTAATCTATCATTTTTCTAAATAATTGGTATGTTGTAAGTTGTAATCAAAGGTCTATAACTTAGAATGAGGGAATCCCCTTTTCCTTTAAAGAGTAATTATTCCTCACCCAGCACACTACCCAAATTGTCAAAAAGGGCATAACACACCATTCCTTCAATTCCCACTTACCCCACCAATATCTTAAACATTCTTCAATAGTGTCACCCACCCAACCATCCTTCACACCTACTAAATGTTCAAACTCTATCCATATTTGTTTAACATATGAGCAAATGAAATGTTGGTCCTTCATCTTCTTTACAAACGATACAAATTCCAAGCCCCTATTTAGTTTTCTTATTGCATTACTTTCCAAATTAGAACCTTATTAATTATAGCTAACCACATAAATATTTTGGTTTTCTTCGGGAGTTTTGCCTTCCATTGGTTTTTCCACCACCACATAGTATTTTTTAGCTCTAAAAAAAGTTTGGTTGGCATCCCAATCGCACTAAATACAATCATAGAGTTTGATGTTTTGACCAAACAATAGAGTCTTATTCCTCACTAATTCTAACATGGCTTATGTGCAACCTATCTACATAAGCATTTCATAGAATTGCATCTACCCCTTGTAACCCTAACATGTCTACCTTAATCCACCCTTATTGCCATATATTTGTATTCTCCTAATATGTCATCTAATTGTGAGTGAATACCTTTATCATAAATAATCTATCTCAACCCATCAAATAACTTTTGTTCACTCTTGTATCCAACCTAAGGATCTATGTCAGCCCTCATCTGCTTCCCAATCCCTATCTTCTATACCATCCAACTTTGTATCAAAGAAAAAGATTGTACTAATTCCTTCTAGTAGATGGACATGTTTTATAAAGACTTCCTTTGACTCCTAATCTAGTCTATTAATGCCCATGGGTTTATGTACTTCCGAATGATATCATATTTTCATGGACTTTTTTAAAAGATAACACTACATAAGCTTTTTACTACTAAGCATAAACTCCCAATAGTAAATGTTCTTCAATCCCCACCCACCTTGCCCTTTTGGCTATGTTATTTCTCGAGGTTTATGTTTTCATTGGTCATCTTATTTGGAAGAATTGGAAACCAAGAGTGAGGTTTTTCATAACTCGACGTTTCAAGCTTGGAAGTTCATGAGCCCATCTTCATGAGACAAAAGGTTATCATGGAATGGTAAATAGGCAAATGTGTATAAATAAATAGATGGAGAAAACCCAAACTATAGTGACCCTAGGTCACCTAAGGTTTTTAAATTATTGGTTTTTAAGATATTGAAATTAGGTTTTATGCATTCTATGACAAAGCACCATGTTTTGCTAAGTCTCTAACCATCATCTTTGTTGAAATTAGTTAGGTGTCTCTCTATTTCAACTGTATTTATAATTTATATTTTATCTATATTAAAATTAGTGAAGTGTTTCTCAATTAAGTGTTTCTTAATTTCATGAGTGCTTAATTTTTATTTTAATATAGTGAATTATTTTTACAATGTCCTTGGCTTTTTCAAGACAAATGTGATATCTAGAGTTATAAGAATGTTCCACCAACTCCAATTTCTTAGTACAGCCATATGATATGTCCACGTTTTTTTCTTAAAATCTTATTTGAAAAATCCTTAAAGTTTCGTGGATATAAACTGATATAAACTTCTCCACATTCACACGGAATGGAGTAACCAGATTTTGCTTCCTTTGGATCTAACAGATCTTACCGATATAAAGTTTGGTTTTTTTTTCTAAGTAATAAAGGGGATGCATAATTTATGAAACAAAAGAAAATATTTCTTTTGCAAATAAGACAAAAGGAAAGATTTATGCTTGTATAAAACTCTTTTGCAAGGTTTTAATGAGAAGAAGCCATTTGTTGGCCTAACTCTTGGGCAGATTGGAGTTTTTATAATGATTGTGTCCAGAATTCCTTATGGCATATATCATTCATGGGAATATGTAGACAAAAGGGAGTTGAACACTTGTAACTGTTTAATTAGGCACCCAAAGGTCATGGGGAGTTACTTTTTTGTAAATTGTATAAAAGGATACTTAGAGCAAAGTTGAGGGGACCTTTTTTTGTGGGATGTAAGATTTCTGCTTGTAAAAAAATCTCTGTTAGAGTTTTGCAAGGTTATAATGGGAAGAGTCCATTTGTTTCCCTAACCATTGTGAAGAAATGGATTTTCTATGATGATTGTTGTTAGAGCTCCATATGTCATATATTATTCATGGGAATATGTTGTAAGAATGATTTTATGTACTTATGATTTCTTTTAATCATAAATGTAAATTCTTAATTTGTTTATTTTTCAATGATTCATTGTAGCATGTTAAATTCTTATTTTGTTTATCTCTCAATGAGTTATTGTAGCCCTTTGAACATGGAATTTAAGTAACAAGTAACTAAGGAAGGCTTGTTGGTTGAGTGTATTTTCATTTAAGATTATAGTAATTATCTTAGTTGTTGACATCAATATTAAGTACATCTGAATTTTGTGTTCAACACTTAATTATCTACTCCCAACCAGGATAGGTAGAATAACTTAGCGTTTTGCATATAGGTATAGCCCCTAAATCCATTAGCATTTTGCATCTAGGCTTTCTAAAACATGTTCACAACCATAATGGTTGTCGAGCTAGAATTTGGATAAATTCCCCACACCAAACAATGCAAGCTCTAATTGGGACTCTATATTTAGGAGAATCCCTATTGTTGATAGAATGTACATTCTTCAGTTTATCATATCTTAAGAAAAGAAAAAGGTAAGGGATTGTTTGATTTGCTCTATAATATTTGTTTTTGTTCAAAAAGGTTAAAGAGAAGCATTCTTAAATCACCACAGTTTTGATGACCTAAACGGTTTAGAAGGTCAAGATTGTAACAAGTATTTTGAAATTGAGATCTAATGTGGGTGTATGTAGAAGATTCTAAGAGAATGTTTTTCATCTTCGACCCTCTTAGTGTCACAAAGATGACAATTCTCTCAACCCGTGACTTTTTAGGAATTGTAAAACGTCATTTTCATTATGGAACTCGTGAGAGTTTGTTCTTATATTAACAATGTCAGATTTCTTCTTTACCCTAGTTAAAAACATAAAGATATTTTTTATATTGTAGATTAGGTTTAATCACCTTGTTATAATATCGTAATTTTCACTTATCCTCTAACTCTTTATTGCACCATAATTTCTCCATAATATTAACAATATTCTACAAAGTGACATCTTCATCGATAGACCAATGATTTAACAAAGACGTGGCTTCATTATGCCAATCATGCTGAGTCGTAGGTGGTAGTTTGAAGCAATCTTAGGAAGCATCTTGCCTTCTATATTCTCTATCTAATTCGTGTACATTATGTACATATTTATAGCCATGCTCATGGAAGAAAAGAAAAACAGTTCTATGAGGGGGATGCGATAGGGTGTATTACCTTTAATCTTAAGTTAAGTTATAAAACACTTGTGGATTTGTTTGATTTTTCTCCATGATTTTCTACAAATGTTGCAACCCCAAATTTCACAACCATATAGTATAACAAGAGTGACAAGAGTCTCAAATAGGAGTTTTTTTTGCATAGCCGCGGTCCATTGATTTTCAAGGCCAAAGTAAGCTTTCCACCATCCATTTATTATTTTCTCAATGAACATATAGTCCTATTTAAACTTGTGATGAAGATCAATTCCAAGGTACTTGTATCAACTTGCTTCCTCCAATTTCTTTATTATCATTCCCTAAATTAGTGTAAGTGATTCTTATGGATTTGATTACCGTAACCTTTGCTTTTTCAATGTTAACAATCATGGTAATTCTTGAGATTTCTTAGTTGCATGTCGAGTTCATGAGGACACCTCACCCTAAGAAAAATATCATCAGTATAAAGATGAAGGATGATTACTATTCTAGTTAAAAATGAGTTGTCACAACTTGGTTCTTCCAAACAACCCTCTAACTTGTCGATGTATATATCAAAAAGGATAAGGGGTAGGGGACAGTTTGCATAACTCCTCTATTACAATTAATTACTTCTAATTAACACTTTGTGCTCCTAAATTTTCCACTAGCTCATAAATAATATTATATGTGATATAATGTTATTTAAACTGCCTTGGCAAATGAATGGGATAATTACTTGCAATCATTGTGAAGAGCCCATGTTAGAATCAAGCCTGACCATGATGAGTTGTTTTGGAATGGAAACAAAGAAGGGATAGTTAAGATTTATGGATAAATAATTGTGTTAGAGTTTAAGGAACTTGACATTTTGAGTGGAGACTCCACCCATCCTTAGGGAAAAAACCCATGACAATCTTTGTAAAGCTTTGTAAAATAAAGAAGGGAGTCATTACAATGTAAAGTTGAGTTATGAGTTGCAAATGAATCACAAATTGAAGGGAAATGGTGGTGGAAGAATATTTGGAAGGCCAAAGCTCCCCGTAAATGTCAATTCTTCATGTGGTTGGTATTAAGGCACATAATTATTACATGGGACATTCTCTCAAAATGTTAGATTTAGCGATCGAGCAGATGTAGTCTTTGTTGAGAGGCAAAGAAGGATTATAAATTTATCTCTTCATGTATTGTCGTTACTATGCACAAATTTGAAAGGATATTGAAATTGGAATGAATCTCTGCAATCTTTGTTTAGATGAAGGCATAAGTTAGACTCTTCACCTTTGGTATACTCGACAAGAGATTAAAGGCATTCAGTGCATTCATTTCCTCATTCTTTGGGGAATTTGGTGTTGATGTATTTGTAACTTCGGAATGTATTCACCTATATATTTTATATTGTATTTCATTGTACCCCGATGTTCTGTCAATCAGGAAATTCATTAATATAATAAAGTCATGTAAAGTCATTGAGGTCAACCCTCCTTTGTAAGTTGGGGCAATAGTCCCCACAGTTGAGGGGTATTAGGTATTAGACTCTCCTAGTGAGGTCGGCCCTGGTAAGTAATTGTCAAGTGGAAAACTAGTATAAATAGAGAGTGAGACTCTCTAGTTGAAACCCACACTCACTCAACTGTAGCCCATGAGTGAGAGAAGAGGAGCTCGCACAAGTGAGAGAGAGAACAGTTGTCGGAGATCATCTTTGTGTTTTGGGTTTTGCTTTTGCTATCGGTGCTCATTCTATCTCTAAGGAAGTTGCGGGGTTTTCTCCTTTATGGTTTCCCCAAGGAAACTCTTTGTGTCTCTTGTCTCTAGTGATTATTGTTATGCATGTTATTCTCTTAGATAAGATCCTAGATCATATTGATTAAATGATAAAAATCTAACATGGTATCAGAGCTAACCTAAGAAGAAGACATTGTGCACCTGCAGAAGCTAGGGCTTCTTACTTTTTGGGTCTCTCTCCACAGATCATAAGCAAAAGGAGGCTAGGTTAACTCTCCATTGAAGGGCGCACCTTTTTGTCGAAGCAGAATTTGATTCCAGGCATTTTTTGTTTTTTACCTGTCACTACTGCGAGAAATTACGGATTTTCACAGAAGAGGAATTTTTGAGTGAGCCCGGCATAGAATTTCTTTCCTCCTCAAAATCAAAATGTAGAGACCAAGATTGAAATTTTTTGGTTGGGTAAAACTTCAAGAAAATCAAACCCTAATTTGACCTCGAACCAGAAAACCCTAAAAGACTAAAACTAGTCATTTTTGTGCATTCGCTATATCTCGAGATTGGAGAAGGACCGGAAGCCAATACTTTTACAGGATAAATATAAATTCCTGATGTACCCTGTGTAACAGTTTCAGCCTCGTATTTGCTATATTCTGGGAGATATGATTCCTCCAAATCAAGGTTCCAGCCTCTCCCTGGATTCATCCCTAATCAGGAAACCTAGGTAAAATTGCTATATCTCGGGCTACGAAGGTCCAAATGAAATTTGCAAAATGTTCCAGATAGGGCACGGAATGCACTTTATGTGATAAAAGTTTTAGACCCTGAAGGTGAAACAGGGACACGTGGCAGTCTATACAAGTTTGTTATGTTGAACAGTACTGAAATAAGTCCCCATGAGAAAACTCTCATAAGTCCGAATTGGTGAAACCAATTTTTCTCAAAGCTGCGGTGTTCGAAAGTGGACAGACGAGGCTACCTCAGTGAAATGTTTTAGACACAGAGGAGTATTACTTTCAGATATATTGCAGAAACAATATCAAGAAATTATGTAGAAGAAATTGAAGAAAACTAGGGCATCAGATATTTTGCAGTTATGATCACAGTTTTGGGAAAATGAGTATGTTGCTCAGCTAGCCTTGAGGAGGCGCATCTTTCTATCCAATCAAATCTAAAATATTCCAAGTTTTGAAAATTATGGTTTCTCTGACAAACCCTAGATCATCCAGATACGGAACCAAGATGGACACCTCAAATCAGTAATATCTAATCTTTTTCTATTTACATTTAAGATTCTCATTTCAAAAGGACTAATCACACTAGCTTGATGACAAGCTTGGTGAAGCTGACAACTTCTAAGCATGGAAGTATAGAATCTCACTCGTTCTTGAAGAAAATGAATTGGACACCTACATAAGTGGGGAGGTTCCAGTTCCAGAGGGAGATGAGACTAAAAACCTTACACAAGAAGAACTTGGTCAAGGTCAAGAGGATTATTGTTGATTCTATCAAGGATCACCTTATACCACAAGTGTCTTTCCTAAAGACACCTAAAGAGATGTTTGATTCCTTGACCAAGCTATTTGAAGGGAAGAACATAAATCGGAAGATGACTTTGAAAAACCAGTTGAAGAATGTAAAGATCCAGAATGCATAGACCATATAGTCATACTTTACAAGGGTCTCTCAAATCAAAGAACAACTTGAAGCAGTGGATGAAGAAGTAGAAAATGCATAAATTGTGATGACCACCTTGAATGGTCTCCCTAGGTCATGGGACTCCTTCATTCAATGGATTTGTGCTAGAATAAAATTAATTACCTTCAACAGACTCTGGGACGAGCGCACACAAGAAGAAGCTCGACTCATAATAAGAGAAGAGAAAATGGGAGCAACTGAAGATCAAGCTCTCACGATCCAAAGAAGATCCCTCAAGCAATGGGTAATATGAAGGACTCAACTCTTGAAGAACCTCTTATCCATCTTAGATTTTGGATAAGAAATGATGTTGTTATGAATGAAGAAGATGATCAAACTGAAGGCTCAAGAAGGAGTCCACCCACGAAACGAATAAAGATAAGTATCCAGTTGTCATTTCATGATATTACTTGGTTATGCATTTTTTTATATTCAGTTGGTGTGTTATGCATGATAGAATGTTTGCATTAATGACAGTATACTACTAATATGCATGTGATGGGTAAGTAGCTAATATGCATGTGATGGGTAAGTAGCTCACGACGCCATACAACTATTCATTGCTACTTATCTAGAATGAAACATCTTTGCTGACATATTGGATTAGTGCACAATCTCAATGATGTCATGGTAGAGATGGAAGGCATCTAGAAATTTTCCGTGAGATATGGATGAATGTTGTATTGGCTAAAATAGTTGCATGATTACATCTTTATGCATAAGAATTTTCCATTATGAATATGCCTTATGAAATGTTTCTAACCATACAACTGGTGCATTTGACTTGTAGGAAAGATCGCATACAATCGCCTACAAGAAAAGAAGGATGAGACTTGTTCCTTGTTCCAAAGAACAAGTGACGACGGTTCAAGATTCACTCTAATAATCCAAAATGAAGAATGATGACTAGAATGTGATGTCGAAGACCTAAAGGGAAGTATGTAGTATCTTCCATATGGATCTACAAGATCCAGCATGCAGTAGAGGGAAACATCTTGGGATACAAGGCAAGATTTGTAGCATGAGGCTTCTCACAGAAAGAAGGCATAGACTACAAAGAGACATTTGCAGGCAATGGGAGTTGAGACACATGATAGGCAAACTCATGTGTGCAAATTTAAGAAGGCCTTGTACGAGCTCAGAAGGAACCCATGGGATAACATCTACATGAGGAGCTTGAAATTCACCTAGAGTGATGAAGATCTTAACCTTTGCTACAAGGTTGAAGATGAAAGCCTATAGAGGATGACAAGCTCACAGATGGATGCAAGAAGAACTTTTGAAAAGGTTCAAGATAAGAGGATCTTGGTATCCAGTGACCCTAGATGGATACATAGAATATTAGTAGCAAAGGAAGCTACTTGTCACTCCAGTACAGAATGTTTCAATACATAGAGTACGAAAGGTAGAGGGAAGATGATGCTCCACTTCAGAGGGAGTGACTGCAGAAGATCCTGAGGTTCGACATGGTACGATAGTATGGATAGATTACTGATGGCTCTAGGCTTTACTAAGAGTAAAGTGGACTCCAACCTTTGCTCCAAGGTTGAAGGTGGAAGACCAGTGATGCTCCTATTATATGTCAATGACATATTCCTGACAGGAAAAGAGGAACTTATTAAAGATGCAAGAAGGAGACTTGCTGCCAAGTTCGAGTGAAAGGACTTGAGAATGATGCACTACTTTCTAGGCATGGAGGTGTGGAAGAGTACGGATGGAATTTCCCTTGGACAAGGCAAGTATGCAATAGAGATCCTAAAGAGGTTCGGCATGATGGACTAAAAGGCCATGACCACACCTATGGCATCAAACCTAAAGTTATTGAGTGATGCCGATTGATTCTACAATGTATCGTTAGATGATTGGGTCATTGATGTACCCGACGAACACGAGACCAGATATTTGCTTTGGTGTGAACACATTGAGCCAGTTCTTGACAGATCCGAGAGATGTTCACCAAATTGCTGCAAAGAATATTATGAGGTACCTGAAGGGTACAGTTGACTATGGGCTCAAATATGAAGCGAATCAGAAGATTAACCTGGAGGTTATGTGGATTTGGATTGGGCAGGTAGTGCCATTGATAGGAAGAACACTTCGGGGTGTTGCTTCAATATGGGATCAGGTGTGATCTCTTGGTTTAGCAGGAAGCAGTCCTGCGTGGCACTGAGTACAACCAAGGCAAAATATGTTGCAACTTGCTCGACTACTTGGGAGAGAGGAGCAGTGAAGCTCCAGTTTGTGATCCAGATCGAGATCTCTCAAAAGAGAGAGTTCTAGCATAGCTGATGAGACATGTTGTCTGAGCATAAAATCCTGGCGAAGGTCGTAGGTTGCCAAGACGTAAATGATCCTATAGGTTTTCCTCGGATGTAATCAGTCCTAGCGAAGCTCGCATGTTATCCTTGGACATAATCAACCCTTATGTGATTCTATGCTAGAAATGGCCAGAGTGAAGTTTGAGTACTTCAGGGAGAAGCTTGGTGTTCTCAAGATCGAGGTTCCTTCCAAGGAGAAGTGATGAGATCAAAAGCCTTTCTGACATGCTGGCAAGATTGGTTCCTCCCATGGTCAGATGTAAGTTTTGTGCCTTCGTGACATGGTGGCAGGATTGGTTCCTCCCATGGTCAGATGTAAGTGTTGTGCCTTTCTGACATGGCGGTAGGATTGGTTTCTCCCATGGTCAGATGTAAGTGTTGTGCATTTCTGACATGATGGTAGGATTGGTTCCTCCCATGGTCAGGTCAGATGTAAGTGTTGTGCATTTCTGACATGATGGTAGGATTGGTTCCTCCCATGGTCAGATGTAAGTGTTGTGCCCTTCTGACATGGTGGTAGGATTGGTTCCTCCCATGGTCGGATATAAGTGTTGAGACCTACCACCATCATGAAAAAGGGTTGGTTTTGTAGAGGAAGACCTTGCAGAGGGAAAGACCTACAACTAGCATGAAAAAGGGTTGGCTCTATAGAACTGCAACCAACATGAAAAAGGGCTGGCTCTATAGAGGAAGACCTTGCAGAGGGCAAGGCCTACAACTAACATGAAAAAGGGTTGGCTCTGTAGAACTACAACCAACATGAAAAAGGGTTGGCTCTATAGTGGAAGACCTTGCAGAGGGCAAGACCTACAACCAACATGAAAAATGGTTAGCTCTGTAGAACTACAACCAGCATGAAAAAGGGCTAGCTCTGTAGAACTACAACTAACATGAAAAAGGGTCGGCTCTGTAGATGAAAAACTACATCTAGCATGAAAAAGGGATGGCACTGTAGATTTACATCCAGCATGAAAAGGGGTTGGCTCTATTGATGAAGACCTACATGGAGGCTAGGCCTACAACCATCATGAAAAAGGGTTGGCTCTGTAGAACTTCCTATGACGAGTATAATTGAGAGATAACACCATTTGCTCGAGATAGCGAGAGCTGTGATGATGATGATGATCCAGCTTTGATGATGATCCTATGATGAAGACTTGTGTCGATGAACTGTGTCAAGAGAATAACTTCCTAGTTAAGAGGGAGTGTTGATGTATTTGTAACTTTGGAATGTATTCACTTGTATATTTTATATTGTATTTCATTGTACCCCGATGTTCCTCCGATCAGGAAAGTCATTAATATAATAAAGTCCTGTAAAGTCATTGAGGTCCACCCTCATTTGTAAGTCGGGGGAATAGTCCCCACAATTGAGGGGTATTAGGGTTATTAGACTCTCCTATTGAGGTCGGCTCTAGTAAGTAATTGTAAAGTGGAAAACTAGTATAAATAAAGAGTGAGACTCTCTATTTGAAACACACACTCACTCAACTGTAACACATGAGTGAGAGAAGAGGAGCTCGCACAAGTGAGAGAGAGAATAGTTGTCGGATATCATCTTTGTGTTTTGAGTTTTACTTTTACTATTGGTGCTCATTCTATCTCTGAGGAAGTTGAGAGGTTTTCTCCTTTATGGTTTCCCCGAGGAAAACTCTTTGTGTCTCTTGTCTCTTGTGATTATTGTTGTGCATGTTATTCTCTCAGATAAGATCCTAGATCATATTAATTAAATGATAAAAATCTAACATTTGGCTTGCACATAATGTAGCCATATTCAATAATATTTAGATTCCAACCTTCTAATCATTAGTGTGAATTATGGCCCTCGTCCAAGTATTTAAAGAGGATTTGGGTCCATTGATCCCGCAAATGCTTGGAGAACTACGAATTGACAAAAGGACCAGCTGAGGGTTATTTGATGAAGCTTCTCAAGGTCGGGAGCATATCTACAATATAGGTGGAATCCTACATTTTTCTAAGAATCAATGTCTATCTTTCTCATCCAATTCCCATCATGGAACCAATAATCTTGGAGCATATCTACAATATAGGTGGAATCCTACATTTTTCTAAGAATCCGTTTCTATCTTTCTCATCCAATTCCCATCATGGAACCAATAATCTTTCCGAATATATAGTACTATGGATGCTATTGAAACTAGGTTGGAAGGAAGGTCTACAATCAAAGGTCTCCAAGAAATTCACACCTATGGAGACTCATCTTTAGAAATTCAATGGATGAAAGGATCAGAATGCATTGAGGATATATTATTGCAAGCATTGGGTAATCATCTCAAAGACATTGATGTTTCCTACTCCATGGTCCATTCAAGCCATATTTATCAAGAGCAATCTAAACTTCATAGTGAATCCTACCACACGATTTGTTGCTGAAATTGTTATTTTCATTGTTGGAATTGCAATTTTTATTGCAAAAATGGATTCAACGCCCTCAATTACTCTTAGGACACTTTGATTATGCAATTCCAGCAACTTAAAACTACAATTTCAACCATTTTTATCAAAATTTTAACCAAAAAATAATGAGTCCAAATCATCTAGACTTTAGCCTACACCTATAATAAAGTATATTTTTTAAATTTAAAATATACACCAAACCAAAATCGTTTATAGACTATACAGAATAAATTACATCACATACATGCTTTCACCGTGCAATAAAATCGTTAGTAGAATCAGACAGCTCATGAAGAAGGTGAATTTATCCATTTTGTAAAATGTGCATGATTAGATCACATTAAACATATGGCTTTTAATCTTGCAGCTTCCCAATAAAGCTACTTTCTGGGTGGCAGAGAATATAACCATTACAGATATGCAAATAAATCCAATTGATAAACAAACAATTCCAAATTTCCATGTACACTCAGACATGGGATGGGCCCTGGTTGTGCTGAAGATAGGAACGTTGATGGGCCCTGGTTGTGCTGAAGATAGGAACGTTGATGGGCCCTGGTTGTGCTGAAGATAGGAACGTTGTACCAGCAAAATTTAATGTTCATACTCACAACCAGTACAGGTTCAAATCTCAGGGCCTCCAATACAATTGAACGACGCTCTGGGCATTCACCTAAGCCCAAAAAATGACAGACAAGATGCCCTCTCAGGGGGGACAATGTACATTCTCACAACCAGCACAGGTTCAAATCTCAGGGCCTCCAATACAATTGAACAACCCTCTGGGCATTCACCTAACCCCAAAAAAATGACAACAAGATGCCTCTCAGGGGGGACTCAGGGAGGACTCACTATTTTCAATGGAGACGGCTCATGAGGATCTGAAGACCACGAGCTCCTGACCATGGCGACGATCAGTAGCAACAGTTGCAGGAGAGCTGGTGCTCTGAGAGCCACGGCCGGACGAAGCACGCGAACAGAACAGTGCACGGAATGAGGGCGTCTCTCCCTCGAAAGCCGGTCGAGAAGGCATCGGAGGAAGCGGCGCGTCGCCGCTCAGAATCTGCAGAGCGTGGCGCATGTTAGGCCTGTAATCGGGGTTGGGATGAGAACACACTAGCCCCAACTTGAGCACTCTTTCCATCTCTTCGACCACGTATTCACCACGAAGCCTCCGATCCGCTGCTTCAAGAATGGTCCCGTCGTCTTGAAAACCCCAAACCCATTCCACCAAAACGAGCTCTTCCGAACACCGATTGGGCTCAACGGGCCTCCTTCCACAGGCCACCTCCAAAAGCAGCGCACCATAGCTATACACATCGGAGTTCGTGGTCGCTTTACCGGTGCGCGTGAGTTCAGGGGCCAAATACCCCAGAGTGCCAACGACCTTAGTCGTATGAGGATGCTTCCCGTGCTCGTACAGGCGAGCGAGGCCGAAGTCTCCGAGTCGGCCATTGAGCTCCGCATCGAGCAACACGTTGCTTGCCTTCACATCTCTGTGCACAACGCGTTGCTCCCATTCCTCGTGCAAATAAACCAAACCCGCCGCAACCCCTTTCAAGATTTTGTATCTCTGCGACCAATTTAAAATTTCTTTTGAATTCCCAAACAGCAATTTATCCAGGCTCCCATTGGGCATATAATCGTAGACCAACAGAAGTTCTCCTTTACGCCTGCACCAGCCCTGAAGCTGTACCAGGTTCCGGTGTCGAAGCCTGCCCATACTCGAAATCTCCGCCATAAATTCTTTTACGCCCTGCTTTGAATCGTGCGATACTCGCTTCACTGCAACTTCAAGTCCTGTGGACAGAACCCCCTTATAAACTTGCCCAAAACCGCCAAAGCCCAGCAGCTCCTTAAATCCCTTCGTGGCCAATTTGAGCTCCTTGTAAGAGAATCTGTGAGGCCCGCATTCAAGCTCCCAGGCTTCGATATGCTCTCTGTCTCTCAGAAATATCAACAGGCAGACTATCATTGCCGCTAGAAGCACCACAGCGGAAGCCACGATAGCTATGATGATCCGGTGCATTTTTTTCACTCCATGGGAACGGATCGAAGGAAGGCTTTCAACATCCAAATCCTTTGCAGATCCATTGGTGCTAAAACTCCATCCCATAACATGCTGCACACTCGATAGAAGCCCTGTCGACGCAGAAAAACCAGCATACATATCTTCTACCATTATATTAGACAAATCAACAGTAAACGTTAACAGAGGCCACAAGGGCTTTGCCAAACCCGCAGGCGCTAAGCTTACATCGAGCCTGTGATTCACACCATTGTAGTCTATCCATGCCTGTATATTCTTTCCGCTTTTCAGACTAAGCGCCTGCGATTCGTTAGCCAATTTACCAATCTTGTACGCCACAGTAACAGAAGCATTAGAAAGCATGTTATTGAGATCGATTCCCACATGATTATCGTTGATATCCTGGAATTCAAAGTCCTGGACTGTATCGAATTCGACTGCGAATAAATGGTTGAAGCCCTTGCCATTGCTGGAAGAATTGAACATTCCCATGTACTGGCTCGGCAAAGCTCCCTTCAGTTCTGGAAAAGGAGTCAGAACGAAGGCCAGTCCATGGCCTCCCAGATCAGGATACTGAGGCGTAATCGAGAACACAAAATTTGTACTAAACGAATTGGAAGAATTCTTCAAAAGTTTAACTGGATATGGATAGAACGCATGACCCATCCTGCGTGCTGTGTTGTCGGTGAGCCGAAGCACCCCGGATTTAATGTCAGCCATTCCACTGAGCTTCAAATTAATGTCATCGAATCCATTGTAGACAAATTCGGCCTGCTCGGCGCCCTGAAAATCAAACAACACAATTAAGAGAACAATAATTATCAGATTTCGCAAGATCGCCATACCGGGCGCTCTCTGCTTCAAATCTATTTGGGTATTTTTCTGTTAAGAAAAAGACTTTGCGGAAAGCGTCGGCCGTGGGGTTTTAGTGTGAACGGTGGTTTCGAGATTGCGTGAGTGTTTCGGCAAGCTGGCTACTATTTGTTGAAAGAAGATCGAAGAAGGCTGCTGCTTGACAGGTGGTTGACGAAATCTTTAGTAATTAGGGAATAATTAATCGGCTTTCATGTTAGCTTAGGCTACCCCACGGATGCATCACTAATTTCTTCTTTCAGTCTTCCAAATCTCTGTGATTCAAGTCGAAGATACGTTCGTAATAAACCATGGATTCTTGCTTTTGTTTTTCACTACAACAATCTTATCAAGCGCTGAAATATGATGGCACAAACGTAAGAATTCATCCAATTAAGATTAAAAATCTTTATTCCTGAATTTGATGGTACAATAGTAAAAGAATTATTCCATTTTGAAAAAACTAGAGTAGTACGATTTGGATTTTCTGGGTTATTTTTTAGTATTTTAAAGAGTTGGTGAAAAAGTAGAAGCATAAGTTATGGAGTAAACTATTTATCCGACCATTTGCACCAATCGGACGACCTGGCTCGCGTGAGCAGTCACATCCGAGGATCGGTGCAAATGGTCCGACAAATAGGTCTATCTATAAGTTATTGAGATTGAATAATTTAAATGTAATAGTTTTTATTTGGATTTTCCTAGGTTATTTTTTAATATTTTTACTCTAAATAGAAAGAGTTAGTGAAAAAGTAGAAGTATAAGTATTGAGATTGAATAATTTAAATGTAATATTTTTTTTAAGGAATGGATATTATTTTTATATTTAAAAAAGAGAGAATCATTAACAAAATCATATCAAAATGCTACAATTGAACCAATATACATATCTTTAATCTCACATTAAAATAGAGTTGTATTCCAAATTGGGGAAGAGTTAGTGAAAAAGTGGAAGTATAAGTTATTGAGATTGAATAATGTAGATGTAATAGCTTTTTTTAAGGAATGGATATGATTTTTATATTTAAAAGGGAGAAAACTATTAACAAAATCACATCAAAATGCCACAATTGAACCAATATACATATCTTTAATCTCACATTAAAATAGAGTTGTATTCTATACATCTTTAAAACAAAAAAGGGATTGATTTTGCCTAAATTTAACCTAAATTACTTATAGCTAAAGATTCTAACCTATAATGGTAACATATAAACATTAATCAAAAGTTTCATGGAATCTCTTCTTGAATTTTGAGCAAGTACTCACAAGAAGTGGATTCTTCCACCATTTCCTTTTTTTAGCTTTAGTTGGAGCGACTTCAGAGTAGCCCTCTAGTTCTAAGATTATGGCCTCAAGTTCAACAGAATGGGCATGTTGTTACTCATAATTCACCCAAAGAATGGCCAACTAGTACTGCACATCCCCACACTCATCAGCTTGGATTTGGTCTTCCTCATCCAACCAATTTTCTAGGCAACGGTCTCGACTCCTCGCATCTTCACGCAGAAGCCTCACTTTCCTTCTAAGTCGACGATGACTCACTGAGAGCTTTCTCACTCTTTGTCAAACACAACACTCATCTTCGTCAACCCAACTATCACCATTCGTGCCCGCGATTAAGAAGGAAATTATCTGAAACATGCACTCCCCTTCAAACCTAGAACCACCTTGAGAATGCCTCTCCAATTCTAAAGAATTCTAGGATCCTTTACTGTTGCTATGATGTCTAGGCCTTCACAAATTTAATCTTGTTGAGCCTTGTCCCGTAATAATTTCCTCTAGTGTACCACCCCCAAATACGGGAATCCACCTCATAATTACTAAAATCGACTTATCATCTTACAGAAGTATGTCACCCTTGGCAAACGAGATCGCATCCACCATCATTATAACATCCAAAGATTTTTTCTCTTGTGAAGGGAAAAATGTCATTAGTGCAACCTCCAGGTCATCCTTTCGATTTAATGTAGATCCCATCAAAATCACTCCTATGAGAGAGGGATTGTACAAAGAAGCCAAGAAATTTAATAATGTGATTGCATGATGCATCATTTGCATTGAAACCAACTGTCTGGCTATAAGACTGAGAGGGGAAGGCACATGAGTCCCAAACCGGCCACCTTTCCTCATGAGATCGGGCCCCTTTTGGTTGTGGTTCGACGTAATGTTGTTCCATATTATTTCAATCTCCCTGCCTATAACAAACCTTAAGTTAACTTTGCTAAGGTATTGTTTCATGATTCCTTATGTCGTTTAAGAATTTAATAGATCCTGCATGTCTAGCAAAGGCTAAGTTTGCCAACATGTCTGCATCAACGTTATTGCTTCTAAGAATATGAAAGAATTGCACTTCTTTCATCAATTCTAGATTCTTCCACTTTCTCTTGGACTTTGATTAGATTGACGTTTTTTAGTGGTTTTCTAGAGATTATAGCATTAATTACGATTCTCAAATCGTCGATAATAATGACTTCCTTGGTTCTCATCTTGTTAAGAAATATTGTCCCTTAAGAAAAACAAGTAGCTCAACCATAGTATTTGTTTCTTTTCCAAAACTAGGTAGTTCAACCATAATATTTGTTTCTTTTCTAAAACTTTAGGAGAAGGTTTCCTTAGTATTTCCTTCTAGGTCAATGAAGAACAAAACACCTCTCACCCCAGATTTGGATGTAATTGTTACACCAATTTTAATAAAAAAGTTAAATAATGAAAAATAATTTAAATATAATCACTGTAATGTTGATATCATTTTTTAATAAAAAATAGATTTTAAATAATGAAAACTTTGATCTAATTACATCGTCAATAATGATCCAAAATAATCAAAATCATCCAATTCGTTTGTAATTTTAATGATTAAGATAAATTTAATCAAAATCATCCAATTCGTTTGAAATTTTAATGATTAAGATAAATTTATGATTAGACAAAATCCTTAAAATAATATTTTATTTTACAAATATTTTAAATTAAGTCGTCGTAAAACTCTCGGATCCGGTCCCACCACGAGCAACGCATGGACTGCTTAAATTCTAATTTGGAAGCATTGGTCAAAGTCCGCTCCACTATAGTTAGAAAATTATATTTTATAAGTTTCCCTTCAAGTTAGGGCTTTCAATCAATTTGCTTTTCGTATAAGTTTCTTCGGCTTTAGGTTGAATGTTTTGTTTTATTTTTTAAAGCTTTTAAAACATTATTGGGCAAAGCAGAAAATGTCAGGATTGACGGTTATTGGATGGACTATCGAAGGCAGAAGATGTCAGGGTTGACGGTTATTGGATAGATTATATTTGCTTAAAGTATGAGGACCCACGCATAAGATGTTAGAATTGACGGTCTTTCTTTGTCGATGAGGACTAACGCATTAGATGCCAGGCTTGACGGTCATTGAATGGACTTTCTTTGTACGAGGACCGACCAGTCTAGACTTTCTTGGCCTAAGATGCTAACGCCGTATATTTGATATAGATTTTCCGCACATTAAATGCCATAATCAGTTGCAGTACATTATGCCAACTTTATTTGCTTAAGATGCTAAGTTTGACCCTTTGCATACACACGAGAAATTTTATTTCTTTATTTCCTTAAAAGATGTTACAAAGTGGTGGGTGGGTTGCGTAATACATTTGGTGCACAAAGAAAACGGTTCAAACCAAATTAAAATGCTTTGCATACCTTCAAGGATCTACAAAGCATTTTGTTTTTCTTTTCATCCATAAAGGTTTTTTGGTTTTTTGTTTCTCATTTAGATTGGAGAAGCATTGCTTTCAACTAGTTCTTTTTTCATACATAAAGATTGTATTTGTTTTTCTCATCCAGATATGAGGAAGCATTGCTTTCAACTTGTTTTTTTTCACCTATATAAGTGTTTTGTTTAAAGCATTGCTTTCAACTTGATGTTAATATATAAGTTGGAATTATGTAGAATGTTTTCTTTTGCTTTTTAAAATGTATTTGACATATAGATGTCAAAGTCACACGTCAACGATGATGGGTGTGAAAATACTAAATAGTCAAATTTACGTCTAGCAATTTACATTATCGGTTATAAATTGTATTATCTTTGTACCAATTTATATTACCCGTTGTAAATTCTATTATTTTTGTAGCAATTTATATTACTCGTCATAAATTTTATTATTTATGTAGCAATTTATATAACTCATTATAAATTTTATTACCTTTGTGAATGTGTAGTACTTGAGATTTATATTGCCCATCATAAATTTTAGTGTCTCTTTAAGTGTGCAGTACATGTATGTATCAATGAGTAATTCGACATGGGTGAGCTTGTCCTAAGCCTACTCCTCTCATGTCTTACCATTTATACTAATGCATACCAAGGAGATTGAACTTAGATAAGCAATTATCTCTCTAGCCTTACCATTCTTTAATGGCCTCAAACACAAGCCAAACTTCATCAAATTGAACAAACCTTGGGTTCACACAATCATGGCTTCTATCTTATGCTAGCAACGAGCAAGTTCTAGTCAAGGTCTAAGTCCCCCCTTCATTATAGGTATATTGATGTGTGTTTCTCTGGCTTGGATTTGCAATGGATTTATTTCATTGGGTTGCTAGTTTTGATCGATTTCTAGGTGGGTTCCAATAGCCTCACTAATTGATTAATGAGTTTGTGGGTTATGGAAGGATTTGTCTCAAACTTTGAGGGTATTTTGTTCAAAGTTTTTAGATTGAGTATGATTGAGTTTTTGGATCCACCGATCAAATGTATGCACATAGAGAGATGAGGGAAGGCATGGGCTATAAAATAAAAACTCTACACTCGCAATAAAATCTTGTAGAATATTCACACTCTATGAAGTGACCTAAAACCTAAAATGAGAGGCAATGACCATCATCAAATTTTATTTCAAGGATTTGAAATCCATATCCACTTTCATATCTATATATCTATATATATATTACCTTTTAACGGTGGTTCACCATGGAAACCCAGTTTACACCATCGCTACATCCACCTTGGAAAATATATCTTATACTTGCTTAGCAAGTATACATGAACTTGGGCAACTACCCCTCAGAGGGCCAATCACGATAAACGACTCACTATCCTAATATTTCATTACATGCAAGGGCTCCCAAGGAGCAAATGTCCCCGGTGAGATTCAAACACGAGTGGGGAGTGCAACAACCAAATCTCTCAACCACCTGAGCTATGCCCCATGGACACACACACACACACACATCATTAAGAATATACATTTAATTATTGTTATAAATTTAAAATTTTCATTCTAAAATTTAAACTTTTTAATCGATTATTTTTCCATTGTATCAATTCTTCTCTTAATTTATTATTGAATTCTATTTCTTAGTCTTTTAAAGTTTTTAATTTTTCATTTTCTAGACCCTGCAAAATAGAAAGCTAAGCTTATTTTCTAAAAGCTCTTTTAAAGTTTTTAATAATTCATTTTCTAGACGTTGCAAAGTAGAAAGTTAAATGTATTTTCGAAAAGCTCTTTTAACTCATCTTGTAATGAATATATAAATATCGTACATATCTTAGTATGTTTTACTCATATTTAATATGAAAGGAATCCATTTCCTATTATTATGTCTTGGATTGGGGACAATATAATTTTCACGAAGGTGTATTAATTCATGTCAGTGGGGTAATTTTTTTGCATTTCCAAAGTCAAGGCTATGGTATGTAATTTTCTTATTATTTTATTAATGATTTTTCTTTAATAAGATTGGCTCGTATGGATGATATCAACCTCGTAGAATGGTGCCCAAGACGTGGCGGCGCGCTGAAATCATCCTACATTTATGATTTTAATTATGAGATTGATGCTCCACTGAATGGACTGTTGCTTTTAGGTGGGTGTAGATTTCAATGGACAAGATAATGGTCAATCTTTCAGTCTCACAAGATGAGATAACGGTGAATCTTTTAGTGTTGCAGGGCAAGATAATGGTGAATTATGAATTTTGCATGCTTTCTCTCAAGTGTGTGGTGAGAGAATGAACGCCATTCAGTAAAGGCAAAATACATCCAATTATATTTATTGTACCTCACACGTATTGCAATTAAGGAGTTATCTAACCTCAATGATACTTGAATAATCTTTGTAACAATAACGCTTGCATGATATAGGACCCAAATAACTCCATTAATTGTGACAACCGATAATAGTTTCTCAAAGTTCTCCCACAAACTTTGCTCTGGCAGGCTTTTGTGAAAGGATTTTATTTATTTATTTAGTAAATGCACCACCATAAACCAACTTGACTCTATAACTACCTTAGTGTTTGCATTTCCATTTTCTTGTGGTCATTTGCATATATTTATATTTATAAATAACTTATCATAATGTTGTATTTAATGCAAATCAAGGCATTGGTTATTGAAAAATTTTAATATTTTTTTAAAATTATAAAAATAATTTGAAGAATTTATTCCAAGTTAGTGATAATGTAGAGAAATTTACTTTAGTAAACAAGTTCTCAAAATAATAGAAATATTTTAGAGGAAAGAAATTGAAATGGAATTGTAAAAGGTTAATTATAATTCATAAAAAATTTATAGGTCACGTGAAGAAATTTGTGTTTGTAAATAAGTTCTTATAATAATAAAAATTATTTGGAGGAAAGGAAATGAAAAAGAATTGTAGCTAGATAATTTTGTGATAATTTAGAGGAAAGGAGATGTATACTCATATTGCAACCAATCAACCATTGTATTAACTAATGAATAATACAACCAAACCATCATTAGCCAAATGAAATCAAAACAACTACACAAGCCTAGTAAACCATGTTGGATCCAAGCATGAGAGTGAGAATATACTATCTAGCATAGTGCAAGAAGACAAAACTTTCGTTGGGCTTCTGAGGAATCCTAAGTAACAATGCAATGAAAAAGAAAACTAAAGTTGAGTAAAAATGAAGAATGGAAACACTTTCCCACTTTTCAAATCAGGGTAGGGTATACACCCCTCCATAGACTTAGAAGTCAAATGGCTAGGTAGAGGGGCTCCCTTGTCCTACAAACAAGGGGGTATCAAACACCAATGTGTTGTGGCTTTACTTTAATCTTTTTGTCATTTATCACAGAAGGGGACACCAATTTGTTGTGGCTTTAATTTAAGCTTTTTGCCATTTATCACAGAAGGGGACACCAATTTGTTGTGGCTTTAATTTAAGCTTTTTGCCATTTATCACACATGGGCCCTCCTCATTACTCCTCCATGGTGTGTTTTACTTTTAATAATAGAAGCATGGAAATTTGACTTATACTACATCATAATTAACATCATAGATGCACGGAGTCATCATGATTAGCGGGGTCTTCATTTATGCTCATTTAAGAAAATATTAAATCCATGTGGTATTGCCATCTATTTATCTAGGTGGCTAATAATGGGATATTATGTTCCCTCCTCCATAAAAGTAACGTCAACCTGGGTAAGGATTTAAGTTTTTGGTACTAATCTAGGATAACATCCTTGATTTCCTCAATCACCTCCTTAGGTATGTAAATCTTCCATTAAACCTTCACCTTGGTGATTGATTAATTATGAGACTCTATTTGGCATTCTCTCTTTGGTTTTAAATGAATTTGAGAATAATCAAGAACACAGATATGATCATAGGCTTATTCTTTTAATAAATAAATATGAAATATATCATGCAACTTAACACTAGATGGTGTTGTAATCCTATATGTAATCTAAATCCGAAATATTAAAACCTTTATATGGTGTCGTTTTGGGATTGATGCATGATTAGTGGTATTGTACCACTATTCTAAAAGGGAATGACATTGTACCCATTAGTGAAACTTTTTAGAAGAAAAAAATCACAAATAGGTTTCTAATGCCTAGTTAACCATTTCTATTTGACCATATATTTGGGGATGATATGCATAGCTCATATCCATGTCGGTACCTTGAAGTTTAGCAATTCTTTCCAAAGTTTATTGGTGAATGTGGGATATTCATTCAAGACAATGGAAGTGGGCATGCCATGTAACTCAAGAACTCATAAGCCTCTTCTATAGGTGACTTAAAACTCTTTATAAATTTGAATTTGATTTTTTTTTTGGGGGTGGGGCAGGGGGCGCGGCGGGGGGGGGCGGGGGGGTTTTCCAAGGAAAATGAGTTTCTCATCCTAAATTATGAGATTTAATACATCTTTGTTATTTATCATTCTATTGATTTTGAAAAGAGATAAAGAAAAATGTCCTGAATATTATTCTCTTTTAAGCATTTTTTGAAGTAGATATTAAAAGTTTGCATTTCCAAAAGTTGCCCCTTAGGAATATATGTTGCACTAGAAACTTCAAATAGGTCTCTTCCTTTTCATTTGAAAATTATAGTAGTTTCAAAACTTTCTTTGCTTCATTTGAAAGAAAAAAGTAAACGTGCCTACTACATTTGTTAATTTCTTCATTTGAAAGAAAAAATAAATGTGAAAGCAAGAAAATAGACATTTTCAATCCATATACATCACAATACTAGTGTAGATCAAAAATCACTTGTCATTAAATTAAACAGAAAAATATTGTGTTGCCCTTAAGGAGGGATCAAAATTGCACAAAATTTCCTTAAATCACCAAAAACCAAAGAAAAAATGGCAAGTAACTATGCACTAGTGAAGATAAGGGTGAAAACCCTAAAAATCAAATTGTTGTCCAAAGAATAGGGTGTTGGAAAACACTAATTTCATATTTATAAAAACCTTGAAACAAAGTTGAAACATTAACTTCTTATCTATAATAGCCTTGAAACAAAGTTGAAACATTAATTTCAAATACAAAAAAACTAAAATGTATTGGATAACTAAAGAAAAATGCACACTAGCTCAAATACGATGTCGAAAATCATGAGGTACTAGATCTACAATGAATTCTCCAACCAACTTTAATCAAATAAACATGTTGAAACAACAACACCATAAAAGACTACAAGAGAGTGCAACACAAGTAGAGTGAATTGGTGTAGATGTCTTTAGGCAAAATAATTATTCAACTCACTTAATGTGATGTTAGTACAAATGAGGGATGTGGTGTATTTATACAACTCTACTAAAGTAAAGGTGTTATCCCAATCTTAGCTTAAATTGCAATAAAATATAATAAAGTGTAATAATGGTGTAACCACCCACTACAACCCATAGTAGATGCA
>LPNX010995392.1:115754-219298 GCA_001517045.1 Pseudotsuga menziesii | reverse complement strand
TATATATATATATATATATATATATATATATTCAATGTGGTTGATGGAAAGAGAGCTTGATGGGTCCATGGATCGAAGCCAAGGGGCTCACCCGAAGGGGCCTGACCCTGTTAGCATTACATCGATGCCTAACCCTGAAGGATCGAGAGAATTGAACCCGCAACCTCAACCATATTATGTCTTGGTCCCGAAAGATCAAACCAACTAAGCTACCCCTTGGGGCTTGGCGTGTGTGTGTATTCTCAATAGTTTTCAATTATTTCTAACTATGTCTACAAAGATGAGGAACTCTAATGGAAGGTCAAAGTACATTAAAATCCAAATAAGAGAACAAATATTCATCAAAGGTTGAAAATTAAAATGAAGTCCCTAGTGTCTTTTTTTACAAATCTTGCTTTATCTTATAAAAAAATAGCAAGTTAACTAATAATCAATTGTATTTTAAAAGTGTTTGATGATATATATGAAACACTTTTTTATGTCCCCAATGGGGGACAATATAGTTTACATGAAGGTGGTATTAATTCATATCAGTGTGGTAAAAATTTTGTTTTTCCAAAGTCAAGGCTATGGTATGTAATTTTCTTATTATTTTATTAATTATTTTTCTTAATTTTTCTTGAATTAGATTGGGTCATATGGATGATATCATCCTCATAGAGTGGTGCCCAAGACATGGCAACACGCTAAGATCATCCTGCATTTATTATTTTAATTATCATATCAATGCTCCAATGAATGGGTTGTTGCTTTCGGGTGGGTGTAGATTTCAATGGACTTCCCTTCACTTTAATCGACATTCCACATGAATTCAAGCCGACGTCCATTGACATGAACCAACCAGGGTCCCTTCACAAGAGAAAATAAAACAAGGTCACTATGGAGTTCAATAACAACCATCCTGGCAAGTCCAGGGTTTCGTTCGAGGGAAACAATGAAGATTACAAGGAAGTCGGCGTCGTTATCTTCTTCAACGGCCAGAATTTTCACTTGGAGCGTCTGCACAAGGGCGTTAAATGCTTGAAACATATCAGATTGGCAGGTGATTAAGCGTCCATGTCATCACCCGCACAAATGACTACTAGAGAGGTCGAATCGCCTCCAAGATCAGGGATTGGTAGAGTGATTAAGGGTGTTGTAAGTAGGCCTTCGTTCAATGTTGCACCAATAAGTTTTATTTATTTATTTTATTGGTGATCTGTTTGTTGTGTTTTATTTATTATATTTTTCAATATATCATTTTTGACTGGAAGTCTTCCTTTGAGGTTTATGTATTAAACGCTTCCTTTAACTATTAAAAGTCATCAATATATTGGACATTTTGTGAAAAAAAAGTGGGGCAAGTGGAAACTTCCACAAACTATTAAAGTTTGGATAAAAATGTCTAAAAGTTATGAAGGTTGTCGCAGAGCATAAACCCTATCAAAATTCCCACCTAGGAATAGAGTAAGGAAGCAACCGTCTTTTAAAATAGGTTTTGAGGCACAATTAAGTGTTTTGGACAGCCCTCGAATTTCAACAACAGACAAAAACTGGCTTCCCCTCTGAAACGGCGACCCAAAACAAAGAAACTTGATCCGATCGACAAGCAAATAAAACCGCGACCCGCAACAACTTCCATCACAATCAAATTTGAAAACCAGGGCGAGAGTTAATCTTTAGAATCATCCAAAATTAAACATGACCAAAATTCAAAGGATCCAACGATTAAAACAACACTAAATCGTGAGGAGGGGCCCAAAATTTAAGAAATTTGGGGAGAATGGTTGCAGCTGCAACAATTGGCGATTACCTGGTGAATCTAGATCTCTGGGCGATTGTTCTTTGAGTGACAGACTGTTTAACAATAAATGCAGCTATTGAAGTCTTCCAGCTATCCGGATTTCTCAAATGACGCGAAGTGTGTACCTTTAATCATTGATGATAGTCCAATTTGGGAGAGTGGAAACCAAGATTTTCAAGTCCAAATAACTCTGTTGAGGCCAGAGGATGAGTTTCATTATTACTTTTGTCTTCGGGTAGCAGATATCTTGGACACCACAGGGTTGTAGCATATGGTAAACAGAAATATTCGTTTGTTCCTCATTCCCATGCCACTTTAGCACTTTTGTGCTTCTGGACTTTTGTCCCTTTTATATGAGTCCTCCTGCATGCCTTTCTTACTGAATTTTAATTTAGGATCCTCTATCCCATAGTGTCCTTTTGTGTGAGCGGTGTACTTCATGTTTCAGCTCATGGACAGAGAGGATCTTCCGGCAATTTAGTACTTATGATTCAGCATCTGCTTTGATGTATGATGCCTTCATAGGAGTTTTTTAACTTTTATTTGCCTTTTGGCATTCGTTTCCTGGCATGGGACCATTTATATTTAATATACTGCTCACCTTGTTCCTTTCCATGGGTCTTCTGATGTCGCTCCTTAGAACATGTTAAGTGTGACGTGAATGGAGCCTCAACATAGTATTCCAGACTCTTCAAATCCGGTTTATTTCACAGGGGTTAAGCAGGACTTCAATGCACACAGAGCTTATTCGAGAAACTGCTAAACTGGAAGAAGTTCTTTTAGCAACACACAGTCTGAGACCCAAAAATGTTGATCATTCCCAAACATTTTGATGTTCTCCATGCAACCGCGGGCTCATTCCCTTTATTGGAATTAAGAAAAACAAACTAAAACAAACTGAAAAAACATGACTCAAAAGACAGCCAAACAGATTAATTATATACAAAACAGAAGAACTCACAGAAACTCAGGAAAAATAAGGCTTGAGAACCAAACCATTCACTGGTAAGTTCTCTTCCCACCCCTGTAGATCTTGCAACTTATAAGTAGAAGGGCCAAGCTTTGCTGCAATCTAAAAAGGGCCTACCCACAACTGCTGGAATTTAGTGTGCTTTCCTTTCTCATCATGGGGGTGATCCCATTTGAGGACTAAGTCTCCTACTTCAAAGTCTTTTGTTCCAGCTTTATGTTTGTCGAACCATCTCTTTACTAACTCTTACTGTTGCTTAAAGCGTTCCCTGGCTTTAGATCTAGCCTCTTCTGCTTTCAGAAGATTGCATATCCTCATCTGCAAAACTTCATTCTCCGACCCTCTAGACTCTTGAGCTATTATGGAAGAGGGTAGCATGATGTTGGGGGGAAGAATGGATTCTTTACCATACACAAGGGTATACAGTGACACTCCTATTGCAGACTTGGGGGTGACTCTATTGGCCCAAAGGGCGTTTGGTAGCGCTGAGTGCCAGCTCCTCTGGTTTTCTATCATAGTCTTCTTTAAAATCCTAATCAGATTTTTGTTAGTGGATTCAGCGAGGCCATTTCCTTGTGGATAGTAATTAGCAGAATAATGTAATTTTATCCCTTTATCATGAGCAAAAACAGTTAACTTAATTGATGAAAAGTACGCAGCATTATCAAAAACTAACGAAACTGGAACTCCAAACCTGGTCATGATGTGGTCCTGCAGAAAACTGATGACCTCGTCTTGATTTATCTTACGCAGCGGAACTGCTTCGACCCAGCGAGTGAAATAATCGATCGTGGTCAGAATGTACTTGTGTTGTAGGGAGGAATTTGGTTTTATTTCTCCAATGACATCCAACCCCCATTGCTCGAATGGTTCCGTGATCATCATAGGCTTTAGGGGTGATGCTGCTTTAGGTTGTTTCCCACTACACCTTTGGCAAATATCACACTTCCTGACATGTGCGTGTGCATCTTTGAAGAGCGTAGGCCAATAGTAACCTGCCCTGAGGATTTTGTGGGCTGTAGTATCTCCTGAATAATGTCCCCCGGCAGGACCGTCATGCAACTCTGACATTACTTTCTTCGCATCTTCCTTTTCTAAGCATTTGAGAAGAAGCCCATCATAATTCTTTCTGAATCATACTCCTTCAACAAGTTGATAGGAGGCTGATTTAAGACGCAGCGCTCTCCTTTGCTTGGAACTCCAATGTTCTGGCAACAACCCTGCCTGCAGGTAATGCACAAGGTCTCTATACCAAGACTCGGGAGCTATAAACAAAGGACATACCTCCATTACATGTAATTCGGCTTCATCTTCCTAGTCGTGTTCTTCATTTTTTTCATTTTCAGTCATCTATTTGCACAACCCCTGTCCTTTAACTATAGATGATGGATTGAATTCAAGGTCATACTCTTGAAGAGTTGTTACCCAGTTGCCTCTTCTTTCTCCTAACTCCTTCTGTACAAGAAGAGACCTTACAGCTGGGTAGGGGACGATCACCTTGGTTCTATTTTTTAAAATATAAGGCCTAAATTGCTTTACTGCTTTGAATACAGCGTAAGCTTGTTTATCAACAGCTGGGTAATTCAATTCGGCCCCCTGTAGACCAGTACTCATAAAGGATATTGGGAATTCATCCCCCCCATCTTCCTTTTGGGTGAGCACAGCTGCTAGTGAATCATCGGACGCAAAGGTATACAAGATAAAATCTTTGTCAAAATCTGGGCTTTTCAGGGAGGGTGCGTGTGCAACAATAGTTTTGATTTTGCTGAATGCGCTCTTCTCAATTTCAGTCCACTTGAATAGTGCATTTTGCTTTACCATCTGCTGCAACGGCTTGACAATCTGAGCAAAATCAGGCACAAATCTTCGCACGAAGTTTATCGTTCCCATAAATGATTGCATCCCCTTTTTATTATGGGGCAAGGGGATTTGTTCAATAGCCTTAATTCTTTCTGGATCTATAGAGATTCCTTTCTTCGAAACTATGTGACCCAGCAACTTGCCCTCTGTGACAGCGAACACACACTTCTTAGGATTGAGTGAGATGCCATATTTTCGACAGCGTTCGGAAATTTGCCTTAAGTGAAACGCGTGCTCTCCTCTTCTCTTCGAGAATATTGTAATATCGTCAAGGTATACTACCGCACTTCGGCCAATCAATCCGCGGAAAGCTATGTCCATAGCCCTCTGAAACGTTGCTCCAACATTTATAAGCCCAAAGGGCATTCTCCTGTAGGCAAAGGTTCCCCATTTGGTCATGAACGTGGTCTTCAATCTGTCTTCTTCGGCTACTAATACTTGATTGTAGCCAGAGAAACCATCTAATAATGAGAACAGTTCAGAACCTGAGACCATTTGCAGCAATTTCTCCATGGGTGGCACAGGATAGTTATCTTTGTTGGAAGCGCGGTTTAAGTTCCTGAAATCCACGCAGAGTCTGATCTATCCAGATTTTTTTCTCACTGGTACCAGATTTGATACCCACTCAGAGTGTCTGACCTTAAAAATGATTCTAGCATCCAATAACTTCTTCACTTCACTCTGAATCAGCGGTTCCAATTTTGGATGCATTTTTCTTAAAGGTTGCTAATATGGCTTGACATCGGCTTTAATGGGGACAACATGCTTAATGATGCTGGTGTCGTATGTTTTCATATCTTCGTATGTCCAGGCAAAAACATCTTTATATTGTCTAAACAGAGTGACGAACTTATTTCTTTCCGCTGGTGAACAACATTTGCCAAGGTTCACAAATTTAGGACTCGCCTCAGTACCTAAATTTATTAGCTCGAACTGTAGAGATGAGCTGTGAGTCTTCACGTTTGCTAGTCTTCTGAACTTTTCATTTAAATCGAACATTCTTTCCAATGTTCTGACTCCTTTAGGGATGAAATTGTCATATTTCATCTCAGCCTGATGTTCTTCATCATCTATAATCACCCCTTTGAACACCTCGTCATTTGTTAAGCATTATATTATCTGCTGATCATCATCAAACACTCGCGGGTTGGTGATCATATCCGGTACTGAGGGCCTGAAAAGTAATTCAACAGAGCATCGATTATTAGTAGGTACCAGCCTAGCGGCTGATGTGGCCAACAGGTCAGTTGTTGCATTTTTAAGTCTTGGAATTGAGATAATATTGAATGCATTAAAACATTTAAGTAGGTCCCATACCTCATTTTGGTAAGCCTTCAAGTGAGGGGATATACAATGTATTTGATCCCGGATTTGTTTCACAATAATTTCAGAATCCCCAAAAACTTTTAGATTACTTACCTTTAATTCAATCGCTTTCCTCAAACCCTGCACCAGCGCTTCGTACTCAGCTGTATTATTAGTACATTCAAACTCTAATCTACATGAAAGAAAATGTTTATTCTTCTGGGGGTCAATCAGGACACAGCCGGCCCCTAACCCTTCTAGCGTCTTAGAGCCATCAAAAAACAAAGTCCAAAAATCACTATCTACTGAATGCGAATCTGTTCCCACTGCTAAGTCTACTATTTTACAGTCAATCTCATCAGCCTGTGAGAATCGAAGGAGATCAGGCTGAGTGTCTGATGTGTTGCTAGCTTCTTCTGCTTGGTAATTTCCTGGTTCCAACTCAATAAAATAGTTTCCCAATACAGAATCCACTGGTTTATTCTTCTCCTCTAGTTGAGTAACATTGTATTTCATGTGAGGCTCTCTTAAGATCTTGATCTGGTTCGGACTTCCTTTGTATGGCGGCCACAAATGCGACCAATTCGAGGCAAAATATCCATTCAGTTTGGCTGACCAATCTCTGCTCAGGACAAGACCGTACGCGTCTGGTATATCAGCCACCACGATATTAATGACCTGGCATACTTTATCATTTGATGCCAGACGGACTAGGACATCTTCCATCTCGCCCATTACCTTTACATCTGTCCTGTCCAACTGAACAACTCTCCAAGTAGATGGCTTGGGCTTCCCATTTATCCTTTTACAGACTGATATTGGCATGACATTAACTGACGCCCCTGAGTCTACCAAGCAATTATATACATTATGATTGAAAATTTGAAATGTGAGGAGGAAAGGTGGATGTCTGCTTTTAGACTTACCTCCAATGTTGGTTTCACCGATTTCTTCTTCTTCCTGAGGCTGATTGTCAATGGGCAGCCCCTCATCCGAAGCTTCAAGTGCTTTCAATAATCTTTCATTTTGCTATGGTACTTTACACATTTCAAACAATGAAACGTTTGCCTTTATTTTCTTTATGTCCTCCACGATGTCATAATCCATCGGCTGCTCAATGGGATGAGGTTTATCAGCATTCATCTTTGCTTCCTTTGGCCTAGCCAATGTATTATTCTGCTTCGGATCTTGGCTGGTAATAGTGAATTCTGGAATCTTATCAGCTAAGGACTTATTTTGAAATTTCTTTACATTTCTTTGCAGCCTTTTGATCTTTGGTAGAATGAGACTGTTTTCTTTAATTGGCCCTTGGCTCCTTGTTGCCACGTTGGTTTCCATGACGTCCTTGTAGCCCTGATTCTTTTCCTCTTCAGCATCAAATAACAAAACATAATCCCACAAAACCATGGTTTCTTCTTCTTGTTCCTTTGTTGACGTAGTATTTTCTTTTCTCTCTTCACCTCCATCTTTTGTTAATCTAGAATCCAACAGCTGATTCATGACCAACGTCATCGAATTTATCCATTGAGGACAATTCTTTTTAGAGTGAGGCTGTTGGTGGAAAGTGAAAAATTTGTCCATGCCTACCTCTGTTAAATTCATAGATGCAGTATTGTGAGGAGGAGGTTGAGACTGATTGTTATCCTCTCTTTTCTTATAATATGGCTTATAAAACTTTTGTGTTTCCTTCTCTTTCTCCAAATCTATGATTTTGTTGGAAAGCTTCTGCATCATTTTTGCCATATTTTCATAATCTGGCGATTTCTCTTCTTTAGGCTTAGTAAACAATAAGGCTTTCCTTCCTGTGCCTTTCTCTCCTGACTATTCTGGATAATCTTCAATACTTTCTCTTTCAGCTTCCACTACTTCTGCCTCTTCATAGGTTTCCGTCAAAGTAGGCTTGGCCCTACCTTTGGCAAACATGGCCAAATCAGGGCCTAAAGCTGAAGTATAATATTCAATCAGAACTTTGTCTGAAGGTTTATCCGTTTCAAAAAAATTCTTGAGATAGGATGCAAACCTTTGTGTGAAACTGTGCACCTTTTCCTTTCTTTCTTTCTTCAAGGCGCATAGCCCTTTCATGAGGGCTGCATGAGTTTTCTGAGTTGCATACTTACTTCTGAAAATTCTTTCGAAGGTATCCCAATCAGGGATAGAGTTAGCAGGCAACCCAAAGTACCATGATGTTGCAGCTCCTTTAAGGGTATGCGGGAACAGTATGCAGACTACATCTTCATACTCCCCGGCCCTTAATCCTTCAATTTCCAAGTAAAAACTTTGTAGGTGATCATCTACTAGTATTTTCTCATTTGGGTCGAACTTGGGCAACATCTTGTCAAAGGCTTGAGGTAGGTTGTGTAATGGAGGTGTCAGGTTTAACGGTGATCTGGCTGTCCAAGCGGGTGGTGGATTTGGTGGGTTAGGTGGTGTATTAGCATTCACTCCTGCCATGAGTCTAGGTGGAGAGTGAGGAGGTGAACCAATAGGAGTGCGAGCAGGAGAACTGTGAGGGGTATTTGGGCCTTCTTGGTTCAAAGGTAGTACAACTTCCTGTAAGGCTGCTTCTACAAGTTCTTCCCAGTCTCCAACCAACACTGAGTCTTCTACTATAGGATGATCTTTCCTTTTATATTCTCTTCTGGGCAATTCAGGGATGATTGGCAATCCTCCAATCTTCTTTACATATGCCCTGGTGTGTCTTCTCAGATCATTAACAACTTCGTTGCCAACATAATATAGATGTTCTCTTTCTTCCGGAATTGGATGATGAAGCCCACTGCTTTCAGAACTGTTACCGGTGGAATAATCTCGGGAAAACGGGTTTCCTTGGCCAGCCATACACTGGCGGCCCTCCTTCTAGCGCCAAAACTGTTGAGGCCCAGAAATTCGTAGGCAACAACAGTAAGGGATGCTCCCGAATCAACGTTCCCAACTAGCCCCTGACTGTTTGGTGTGGGAAATCCGTCCGGTTTGCGGTCCGGCTACCGTAGGTCAAGTAACAAAACAAAGGGTTTTACCGGTTACGGCCCGGTCCACCGAATTTTTGTATTTTGACTTAAATTATGAAACACACATGCCTAATTAACAATGCAGAGTGACAAAGATGCAAAGAGCATTCACAATGTGATGCACAGGTTCTTACCTCTCGTCTTAGAACTCACAAGCATCTAAATCATACAATCAGTAATAAAATAAAACTAACTAAACTATCTCTAGAGAGTTGGATTAATTCATGAGTAATGCAATACTGTTCAGGTGTTATGGCGAATCACAGATAGCTGTTCTTATAACCAAACATATAAACAGAAGTAAAAGTATACATGACAAGATAGCTCATCAACAATTAAAGCATCCCATTACTCATAGTGGAAGAACACCATAAAAATACTGAAGAATCTTCAGACAAGAACATAGGTTCAAGAAATTAGAACACTCTTACAGCTAATGAGACACAGCTAAAAACGAAATAGTTCACATTCAACATTGCTCATTTAAACGCATTGATCCATTCCACACAGCACTTTCTCCAACAGGTCAAATTTTCACTTTCTGGTTTGTAAAACGAAGTAGTTCCTCTTAAAAGCAAAAGGTTTACAAGTTTGCCATGGAAAAATCCCCTTCTAAGTTCTAACTTTTCCATAATTAAACTACAACAACAGATCGTTTGGGCTCCCCCCAAACGTGTGACTTTTCAGTCCCTCGAACACTTCATCTTCTCATCTTATTTTCTGTATGCGTTCATGATCTGATTAGTAACTGATAGATCTTTTGGGTCTATGCCTTTGTTGCCATCCATTTTGTCTTTTCCTTAGCTTGTGCCCCTTGAGTTCCTGTCTCCCATCTGTATCTTCCCGCCACGGAAATATGAGCAGTCTTTTGGATTTTTCTGCAATTGATCAATCGTGCATCATTCACCAGGATTGCATGCTAAAATGAAACGTCAAATTAAATCAATTAAAACGGCTAATCCACAAGAAATGGCCACTTATACTACTTTGTCCACCTACAGGCTTGACAAACTAGCCAACGACGGTCAACAGGAAACTCTTCGGCGGCTCAAAATACTGACGTCGAAAGGGTAGACCAATCCGCCGACGGGAACACTTTAAATCGGAAGCCAGAATGATAATGACTTCGGAATCCAATTGGTTCACACAGCCACAACGGTGGGAAATGAAAAGAAAACGAACAAGTAACCTGCATCGACAGCGGAGCGCTTTTCACTTCGGGTGGCAAATTGATTTGGGAGCCGCAACGGCGAAAGCGAAAGGTTAGGGACATGAGACCTGAGGGAGGGAAGACTCTCAATCGGAGGTCGGAAGACATTTTACATCGGACACTAAATGGCTTTCTCAGCTGTAACGGCGGAAGAAGAAAATTTACGGGCAAGTGACTAAAAGACTGACGCATCGGTTGGTGGAGCGTTTTGGACTTTGGGTGCTGAACTGCTTTGAGAGCCGCAACGGTGGAAGCGAAAAGGTAATGGCCTCTGATCAAACATATTTTCGACGCCCGATGTATAAAAATGATTTAAGTGTTTTGGACAGCCCTCGAATTTCAACAACGGACAAAAACTGGCTTCACCTCTGAAACGACGACCCAAAACGAAGAAACTTGATCTGATCGACAAGCAAATAAAACTGCGACCCGCAACAACTTCCATCACAATCAAATTTGAAAACCAGGGCGAGAGTTAATCTTTAGAATCATCCAAAATTAAACATGACCAAAATTCAAAGGATCCAACGATTAAAACAACACTAAATCGTGAGGAGGGGCCCAAAATTTAAGAAATTTGGGGAGAATGGTTGTAGCTGCAACACGTGTGTTGGTCTGAACTAAACAATTGAAGGTTAAAAAACATGTTGTCATTTTCCAAGTTCATTTTGAACCAAAAATCATTGTGCCTTGGTTTTACTCACATGTTTGTTGTCGTTTGTTTTCCTGAAACGTGTCCCCTTCTCTAGACGAGTTGTTGCCTCTTGTCGGAGATCCTCTCTATGGTTATGATGTTAGGATTAATTAGTAATCCTCCCTTGACAAAGTTCAAAGTTCTTTGCCTTAAAATATTGATGACATTATGATAGTTGCAGTTCTCCTCAAACAAAAGCTTAAATATAAAAACACCTTCCTCTGTGGAAAGGTGTGCCCCTGTGTTGTTATGGATGCATTGAAAGATATTTGTGGAACACAACTTTACAAGAATGAAGGAATGGGAGGAAATATTTTATCAATTGCAAAGAGAGCATCTTCTTCAACCACCAAGCTTTGGTGTCGACACAGCAAATGGCCATGAACCAGATGGTGAACCAGACTCTTTCGACGATAGGGAAGATGGTATTCAAGTTGTATCTGAAATAATGGTTCATGGATATGGAGAAACACATCTTGTAGACGATCTCACCAACAAGATAATTGAGATTCTACATTTTGAAAACTTTCATCCACTTGGCATTTTCCAAGACCAATACTCTGAGGAACTTAATTTTCCAACTCTTTTTCATGGGCATAGCAGGTCCGATGATATCTACCAAAGGTTTCGCTATCCAAATCTAGTTCAATTTGAGATGTAACATGATAGTAGTTGTCTTTAACAACATCCAACATATATTTTAAAGTCCCCATAAATCAAATCTCTAGCACTGCTTGGATATCGATTCGTATAGGAGAGCTGAAAGGGAAGAAATTGACTACAAAGGATGTCAAATCACAAGCAATTAGAAATTGAACACAAAAGACATCAAATCACAAGCCATTCTTAACAAAATTGTTAAATTTAACCATGGATAATTTTAGGAGTTATATATAGCTCATGGGCTATATTAAGGGGGTTACAAAAATTTAGTGAGCTATTTTTTATATGGGAATTGATTTTTAAGCTAAAATATATTCGCCCAGTATTTATTAGAAAAGGAATAAATCTTAAATGATTAGCCTCTCGTATATTAATGAGGAAAATGAAAAAAAAACTATTTTTTCCTGAGCATAATCTTTTGCACCCAATTTCTAGAGAAAATCTAGTGAAATCACACATTCGCCCCCAGTTTTTCAGTAATGGAGGCTCTTAAGGGTTATTTCTCCCTATATTTTCCTTGTAATTTAGGTATATGGTTGCATTCTCCTATAGTTTTAGTCAATTTCATGTGATACCTTCTTTAATCCCTTGATTTATAGTATTGGAGGGAAAATCATGGCTATTTTGTTCTATATAAAGGCTACAATGAGTCATGGTTCACCCACATCGGATTGCGCTTGTAGGGTGAAGGTTCTGGTTGATGTTATTCCACTTTTCAATCTTAGTTTTCTCGACATTTTACTCTTCACACAACATCTCCATTGTCGAAAGCTCAGGTCTTAAAGGGGCATGCCACACATGCAATTTATTATAGAATACAAACTTGCATCACACGTTTTATCCAATAATTAACATAGTATGCATTTTATCATGTTTTTCTATCATAGATGTTTTTTTATGCCTCTTGAATTCTAGGGAAATCTTGATTGTTAGGGCTCATTCAGTGTTATTAGGGTCTTATTCTATCTTAGGAGTATTGATTCCATGAAAGTGTTATAGAGCTCAAAATATATGATTTATTTCACGGTTTGTCATGTTAGTGGATGATACTAATGATGGATAGATGTCACATGGTTTTTATATATTCAAACTAAATTTGACCCAGTTGTTTAAAATGTGTTTTTATTAGGATTTCTCTCTGCAATTATTATTGCATCTAAGATGTTAATAAGAGTGTGTACTCATATTTTATGTCTGTTATAGTTGATGTCTGGGATGTTTGTAATATAAATCAATGCACATTGATTATAATGGCATGGATACAATGGAATGATCATTATTTTGGTTGTTTTCTTGTAGAGTTGTCCAAAGTGTAGTGGTAGATTCTTTTATTTGTATTGAGAAGTTCGTGACTGGTAAAAAAAATTATTCGTATTGCCAAGTTCATCAATTTTATTTGTGACCTAAATTTGTTGGGTTTATCACTTGTTTTATGATATTTTGTTTTTGTAAGGGTCATTTAGAAGTAAAATGTTTTTTGGTGATTTGTTTTTATGTGTAATTGCTATCACCATCCAGAAAAGGATCTAGTTATGTATGATAAATATATGATTTAGTTGGGGCATGATCCTTCATTTCCATCATGATTTTGTATAATATGTATAGGGAATTCAATGAAGGTGCTAAAACAATTTTACCACATTATGCATGCTATCAAAAATTTCAAGGGCATGGATACAAACACCTCCTCAAATTATCTGAGAAAAAATAGTATTTAACATAGTAGTTCTAATAATATGTGTGATGATGCATTAATGTGCTTCCTATTCTTGTTAGTGTATGTTCTTATTTCTAATAACCATTATAAGTTTCTAAATAACTTAAAAAATTCTAAATCAAATGACATAATTCATATTTTGATTGTCAACAAAAGAAAGGAAAAAATAGCATTCATATCTATAGAGAGGTGAGCATGTTATTTTTTTCTTAGAGGGTAGATTAAAAATGAGAGAAATGGAAAATAAGATACCTGGGAATTCATACATTATATTAAGGTTGTGGGTCTCGATAATACTCCACGTTGTAATAATGGTTCATGGGTGCAATAATCACTCCATAGTGTAAAGTGATCAATTCTATCAATTTGCCGGTATGTCAATATTTGGGTATGCACATGTTTGTAGAACCATTATGGGATGAGATAAAAAGTGGAGTACCCACCTTCCCTTATTCTAGCCTAGTGTAGTTGTATTTCACCAACACTTCTAGTTGTGAGTGACCCAATACTACTTGTGAAATGTATAAATAAATCCCTCCTCTCCTCATTCATGCATTTGTTCATTTGAGGGTCTAGGAGTTAAGAGAGATGACCTATGGTATATGCTCTTCTATTACACTACCTTAGTAATCTGCACAATCAAAAGATGAGTCTTCCTAGCAAACTAGTCTTCCTACCAAAAGATTCAGCAAGACATTACAAGGTTTTATAATTTGATGAAAGATTTGCCAAGTTTTTACAATATTTTATAATTCAGTGAAATATTCATCAATATTTTACATTATCTTATATTTTAGTGAAAGATTCACCAAGATTTTACAAGATTCTATAATAGAATGAAAGATTTGGTAAAAAATTATATATACATATTATATTATTAATCAAATAGCCTTTAATTTTTCCTATATATTAGGGACATTTGCCCATTTATTATACATATAAATTTTGGGGGTGCTCTTAAAATTATCCTTGAATCTAACCTTGCATATTGTTCATTAAAATCAATTCGTACATCTCTAGACTATTTTGATTCTATGAAAAAATACCTTTTGGCATTTATTCGTCAACTTGGCCCAACAACGTTTTTTGTTATTTTCCAATAGCCAAACATCTTTGGGAGCCTTTGCACGTTGCACTCGAACAAATTGAAAAGACAAGCAAAACAACCTACATTGAAACTTGTATGTTCGAAGACATTGACTCATTAATAAGAAAGCGTCTGGTCATTTGCAGTCGTTATTATAGACATAGGATGAATGCTTTCAAGTCATTGATCATAAAAAATAGTTCCCTCTTTGGAAAAGTACAAGATTACTTCTTTACAACTAAGATCAAACAAAGAGGTAATGAACATGAACATAGACTGCTTTGGATTGAAAACACACCAATATGTGGGAAGATTACAAATACTGAGATAATGTAATTTGTTGATTGTGTTTTATCGACGGATTCCTCTCTTCTAACCAATTCCTCTCTTCTAACCAGTGGTTTAGTGAAAATACAAACACACCATCATACTAGGACATGCAAAAATACATGTCCATTCCATGTGTAGATTTGGCTTCCCTTCCCTCGCTCTAGACAACACAACAATTTTGGAACCAGACTACTTTTGATCTCGATGACAATATAAATGCATTACTTGCTTTTCTTGAAATAAAGCAGTTTCCTAAGAGCATGTCTTTTGAATCGTTTTTGCATGAGGTGGCATTAACAAAAGAAGAGTATATTGTTGTTTTATTTTCTTCAATTAGGCGACCCACATTGCTACTAAAAAGAGACACTTCAGACACATGGATAAATTCTTTTGAAAAAGGCATCCCTCAACTATGGGAAGCGAACATTGATGGACAATTCGTCTTGGTTACATATGCTATTGTGGCTTATGTTAGCTCTTATATAACAAAACTGGACTGCCCAATGACAAATACCTTTAAACCTATCAAAGAAGCAGTTGCACATGAGAATCTCAGTAAAGTTGAAATAATCCGTAGACTAGGAAACATGCTGCTGAACATGGATGCTGCTCCGTCAGGATGTTCATATTGTTCTTTCCTTGCCCCTTCTTTCTTCTTCCAGGAAGACAATTTTCATTAACACTTCTCCACATGATAAACAAATTGTCATTCTTAAGAAACCTTCACTTTTGTAAACAAATTGTCATTCTTAAGAAACCTTCACTTTTAAGAAACCTTCACTTTTGTAGAAGGAACCTAATGACTCAAAAGACATAATCTCTCCATCTATTTTGGATAGGTACAGTACACGTCAAGCTGATCTCGAAAATGTCCCCCTAGTTGAATATACGTCCTCTTACTATTGTTTTGAAAACAAAACATTAAAAAGAAACAGGCCATGCATAATTTGTTTCATCTATTACAATAAAGACAAAGATAATGAAAACTATTACATAGAAAATATCATGCTCTTCATTCCACATAGAAACAGCTCCAATTTACTAATCCGTGGTTTTGAAACATGGGAGAAGCATATACACATATTAAGGAAAGAATATATGTTGTGGAAAATAGGTTCATTGCTAAAACAACAAAAAATTGTGGGGACGTAAATATTGCAAACGAATTTATAGATTCACACATTGACGAGCCTTTCCATGATTCTGGTAATCTTAATGTCATTTTATGTGGTGATCTTTTCCAAGCAGAGCCTTTCCATGATTCTGGTAATCTTAATGTCATTTTATGTGGTGATCTTTTCCAAGCAGAGCCTTTCCATGATTCTGGTAATCTTAATGTCATTTTATGTGGTAATCTTTTCCAAGCAGAGCCTTTCCATGATTCTTTGAGCCTTTCCATGATTCTTTGAGATTTGAGCATCCTATGTTTCAACAACAAACCTTTACTTACACATTTTGGCCTGACAATGTAAAATACTATGAAATCAAAACAATTGTAAGACAACAAGACCCCGACATCTATCTCTATATTGAACATGATAAGAAGATGCAACCAAGCAAATGAAGACATCCATTGCTATTGTAGAAATAGAAGCATTATCGTTGGCTTCCCATGATACAACAATCGATCCAATTGATAAGATCTGTGAAAACCATAACACATTAAAACTTCCCCCTTTAATCATGGTAAACAAATACATGCTTGTTGAACTTGTGGGGCCAACTCCTCAATTGAAGATGGTCTTGTAAATGATGTTGAAGGCCTTTTCAAGGCATATACACAAACGATGCCTAACACCATATGGATTGAGTTTGCAGATCCAAAAGTCGGTTCTATTGCATGTAAACATTTGCACCAATTGTTTACAAATAAAGCCATGTAGACATGGACACCCATAAGGAGAATGCAACCACAAATATTTATTGGCAATAGAAAAATGTGTTGATTCAATTAGCGTGTGCATGTACAATTCACAGAGCACAAGGCCTGACAATGGACCGACTTGATTTTTACCCTAAAGAAGTTAGAAGCCACAAACTTGTGTACACAACACTCTCGCGTGTGAAAAGCATGGATGCTCTCTACCTTCTAAACAAGCTTGAAAAAAAAAACTTATGTCTTTCATCAAAAGTTGTTTCTGAACTGGACAGGCTTGAAAATATTGCAACACTTTTGTCGACATTATCAATATATATAATAGACCAAACAGTTGCATTGATTCATTCCTACACAATTTGAAAAACATTTTCTCGGATAAAGCCGAGGATGTGGCCCTCGTAATCACAAATGATTTCAACATATACATGTGAAGAGAAACAAAAGCAAAAAAAAAATTGCAGGTTTTCATGGATAGCATAAATCCTGTACTAAAAATTGATACAGCTACAACCATACATGGATCAATGCTTGATCAGTTCTGGACAAGTTTACATGACAGTTCCATCCATTTCACTATTTTTGGACTCCTATTGGACTGTTCATTTTTCGACCTTCCTGTCATTACGTCTCAAGCACAATTGACGAATTTCATTCGGCCTGCTGCTTTCTGGACACAGTTTCAATGGCCACATCGCCATCAAGCTCAGCCATCTCAAAAAGGTGTACTTCCCTTCCTTCACATTAGCAACTATACTAATTTATGTTGATGATGGATTCATGGTACTGTTGTGCACATTGAACCCCTTCCTTCACATTAGCAACTATACTAATTTATGTTGATGATGGATTCATGGTACTGTTGTGCACATTGAACCCAAAAAAAAAAATTAAACATAGATTTTAGTGTTGGCGTTCTCCAGTTTCTAAATAGTTGGGAAAAAATGTTTGTTTTCGTTGGCTGATTTGTTCTTCGCTTGCCTCCCGATAATGATTGCGTGCAGGTTCAAACATGTCGTGCCAAAAGCTTCTACAACTATCCAACTATGCCCAGACATACATAATCATGTTTTTGCAGGCGATGTCTTGGTTGTCTACGAACCTGCACTAAGTCGTAATCAGAGTGCACCGATCAAAGCAAAGATCCTCCATGTGGATCTCGTTGACAGAGATGGAATGCTAACCATAACAACCACAATTAATGATAATCTCATTAACCAGTTTGTAGATATTTTCCTCCCTAGAAAAGGCATAAGAATCATTGTAATTGAACTAAAAAAAGGACAATATGACCACGGAGATGCTGTCAACTCCATTTCTATATTGTCGAATAGCATTTTTGAACCAATTGAACAAGTATGCAAAAATTGGTGTCTTGCACCAGATGTGGCAATTGGCGAACTTATTTTCTCGAATGACAATTATGTTGTAGGATCGGTTGTTGTTATTGTTGTTGATTGCCAGTACAATAACAAGCAATTGGATTTCTTTATAAGAGATGGCGAGACTGCAAATGATTATGCCATTGTAAGTGTTCATCTCTTTACACAGTAAAGAAAAGAAAAAAAGGTTGTATACATGGAAAATCTTTTTTTTTATGTGTGTGTATTTTCTAGCATCTTTTTAGTAGAACATGGCAAATAACAAACAATAAACACAAACATCTTGCATACAGCAAATTGTTCTTGTTGCAAGTGTATGACTCCTTTATAATATTCCTTTACAGTTCCAGGTGAATGAAACGTACAAAAGAGTTTTTTCTTCTGAGTGTATCGACAACTTGCAAATGATGAGCCTCCTTTATACCTACTTAAGAACATTGTTAGGCTTTATGCCAGAGACATCCATGTGCTGAAACTCAGGTGATGTACCTTTGACATATCCCCTTCCTTGCCTTGATTTAGAAGCACATTTGTACAACATGCTTTCAAAATAGAAATGGTCTTCCCAAATGTTTCAACACTTTGCACATTTTTTCAATTGACTATCTCTCCTTATGCCTTTTCTTGATGAATACATCTTTTGAAACTACAATGCCTCTTTTCTATGTATGGAACTACTTATGCTACTACAACAACGTAAATATATTTAAAATAAAACTTTAGCTTCCTTGGATGGGTGATAGGAAGGCACAATGGTGCCACTAAGCACTCATGACCATGACTAGTTGTGGCAAGCTATCCCTTGTAAGCTGACACTAGATGACGAGGAAAAGGATAGAGAAATTATGACGAGAGAGGGGATAATTTGTGCGATGGAGAGGGTCTATGTGACCCCTGTACCTACAACACGTCATCACCACAACATGAGTCATGTCACATCAAACCCTTGCAATTCTACTTCCCTCATGACGACATCCTTAATGATGGCAATCTAGTTGATGTTAAGGAAATTTGTGGGTGATAATGGTGATGGAAACAACATTCAACAAAGGAAACATCTAGTTTGGGTTTATCCTTATCCACGTCGAGTCAATGGTTTTTTTTTATTTGAATGTGAATAAATTGTAGTTTAGCTTCTTGTTTCTTTTGAGTTTGCGTAGAGTTAACTTTCGCAATTAAGAGTGGATTTTAGTTTTTTTAGTGGGTTGTGTGTTTTGGTTTTTTTCTTTTGAGCGAGCATGTGTCTCATTGAGTTTGCGCACAGTTCACTTTCGCAATTAAGAGTGGACTTTAGTTTTATTTTTTTTTAGTGGGTTGTGTGTTTTGGTTTTTTCTTTTGAGCGAGCATGTGTCTTACTCTTGCTCCCAACCAAGATCCCGTCTTTGTGTAGGAAACTTGCACTAGGCTCTCCCAACCATGGAAAGCAATATTCACAGTCGACGTGGAAACAAGGGAGGGAAGGCTGGTTCGCTGACTCAGACAATGAGGGAAGCAACATAAGTAGAGGAGATATATTGAAAGCATAACCTCTCCGCCATCAAAAGGGATATTGCTCGAGACAAAGCTTGGTTGAAAGAAAACTAGGGTATATTTCTCAGGAGGAAGTCGAGGAGGAAATGGGCCCATGGGCTCATGATGTAGGCTCTATTAGGTCCATGGAAACAAAATACTACAAGACGATAGCTTTGTATTGGTAGATGAAATCTCTCATCGACAAAGCAATGAAGGATAGCTAAGAAGATAATTATGAATTGTTGTTGCAATTGGATGAAGCCTATGACCATATTTTATGTTTGGATTCTAAGCTCAACATGATCCTCAAAGCTATCACCAACCTTTATTTTGCTGGCAAAGATCACAAGCTTTCTCTTGGCAAAGAGGTGCCTATAATTACTCTTTCTAATAAATACATGGCCATACAATTTGATTTTTGTTAGTCTCTTCTTTTGGTTCCCCTGTTATAGAAGTCTTAATTTAGTATCAGCTAAGACATTTTAGGTTTTATCCGTGTATAAGGTTTAATGTTATCCCAAACCTTAAAGTAAAGTTGTTTAGCAATGCAAATCTCTTGTTTTGTACCTAGTCTAATTTCCCATGAAAAACCACATACCTTAAACACCTTATGTTATGCATTTTTTTTATTAAAATTATTTAGCTTGAAAAAAATACTAAGTTTGACAAAAGGAACAAGACTTCTAACTTAATGGTATAGTCTTTACTTTTACAAGGACTAATAATCTATGATTAAATGGACTTTACCATTTTGAAAGAAAAAAAATCACCTGAAAATTAACTTTCTCACTTGATATTCATATTGAATCAAAGATAAGAAGGACAATACATAAAATTTACACATATGTCTCTGAGTTAGAGATGATCAAATATATCATTCTACATGTTGTCATATAACAAAACTCCCACCCAAAAGTATTTACTTTCTCTCATTTACATAACATAAAATCCCAAGATCTTTCTATGATTCAATACATATCTTTATGATGTACAAATATTACAAAAACTATGCAAAATGGGTGAAGGCGATCCTCTCTTCATGATATAGTTCACCATCTATAAATTCCCGCAATTATAATTCACCTTCAGGATTGGAAAGAGATCTCTTAGATAGTGTGTCCACTTCCATATTGTACTCCCGGTGAATATGCATAAGCTGAAGAGTCCAAAACTGAGTGATAAGATCTGATGTTTTTTTATCCATTTTGTCAAAGACAAAGAGTTGAGCTTACATATACCCCTGGTCCAATTGATAATAACCAAGGAATCACCAAAAATATGCAGGGAATTAATACCAATAAGCCAAGAGAAACTAATGAAGATCCATAATGCCAAGAGCTCAACTTTTGTACTTGTGGTGGATCCACAATCGAACATGTGGTGGAAATAATGTCCATCATTTAACTTAAGGATAACACCACATCCACCCAGCCCTCCTCGTGCAGCTCCATAAAAAAAACCAAAAGTTGTACTCATCATGTACTTCGTCCCTTCAAAACTCTGGATTTTACCTTAGCACCCTCCACAAGGTACTCTTTATACATGCCCAAGCATTTCAACATGCATTGTTGAGAATTCATGTTATATGCCTGAAAGATAACAAGATTCCTTGTGGTCCAAATGTTCCAGGATATAAAAATTGGGAGGGACTCATGAGTCTTGGCCTTCTCATGCCAATAATATAAGTTATGTTCCAAAGATGCTCTGCCCCATTCTTTAGAAATATTATAAATAGTAAGAATCTCCCTCCAAATGTTTATGGTGAAGGAACAAGTGATAAATAGGTGCTCCGCAGTATCTTCATCATGACCACACAAACTATAGACACTTGTCTCTGACCAACCTTTCTTCTGCAAATATCCCATGATAAGATCTTATTTTCCAAATAGTGCCAAAGGAAACATTTCCATTTTAGCGGGATCTTCCAATTCCAAAGGTACTTGCTTCTCCATACTCTGCTCTTATCAATATGTGTTGACACAATATAATTGTAAGCCTGTTATGCATATAGTTTTCCTTCAGATTTATCTCCTAAGCAACCCAAAACATCAGCAACATCTGTGATTCTGATGCCGCTAAAGGAAAGTTGTCTAATGTATGAATTCCAATCCAATGTTGTTGTTCCATAAAAACCCCCAAGTCACTTGTGCGTAACCACTATATTCCACATAAAGTATTCCCACCAGGAATCGAGATTCGGTCCAAAGTATAAACACTTGTTCCATTTAAACTGTTGATAATATCCTTGCTAAGTAAATGGTCACCTTAACAACCAGTGATCCGATCAATCCCCACTCGGATGGAACGATTGTTCCCAGCTTTCTAAGCCAGATATCAGAGGAAAAAGTTTCATAAAGCCCTTCCAAAAGTAAGAAGCATTATTCCATGTTTTTTTAGCATCCCTAAACCAACCATTTGTGGACCTTCCCTTCATATATTTTGCACTTATAACCTTATGCCATAGACCATTTCTAGTTAATGCTCGCCAACAACTTTTCATAACCAATGCAATATTGAACCATTGTAATTGCTTGATATCCCATCCTAAGTAAATGGTCACGTTGACAACCAGTGATCCGATCAATCCCCACTTGGATGGAACGATTGTTCCCAGCTTTCTAGGCCAGATATCAGAGGAAAAAGTTTCATAAAGCCCTTCCAAAAGTAAGAAGCATTATTCCAAGTTTTTTTAACATCCCTAAACCAACAATTTGTGGACCTTCCCTTCATATATTTTGCACTTATAACCTTATGCTATAGACCATTGCCAGTTAATGCTTGCCAACAACTTTTCATAACCAATGCAATATTGAACCATTGTAGGTGCTTGATATCCCATCCTCCCAATGATTTGGGTATGGCTAATATCTCCCAAGTAGCTAAATGGTAATGAAAAGACTCTAAATTTCTAGGCCATAAGAAATTAAATATCCTTTGTCTGATACAACAGATTTATAGATTTTGGAATCAAAGCCAACGTAAACCATAAAATAGGTATGGCAGCCAGTACAAAAATAGCAAGGGTCAATCAACCTCCTAGTGACAGACACTTGTATGACCAATGATTTATATGATTGTCAAATATCTTTATAATCCACGACCAATCCTTCACAACATACTTATTCGGTTTAAGATAGAACGCAAGATACTTGATACCCCTCTCCAGACACTCCCTTTGAAAAGGAAAAAGAGAGTGGAAAACCTCCACTAGCTCAATGGTACAGACACCATGGTAAAATGTAGACTTATCCTTGCTAATCTCCAGTCATGAAGCTTTACAAAAAACCGAGAGAATCTTATGATAGGTCTACCAAGTATTCAACTTACCATCTCCAAACAACATAACATCATCCACAAAATAAGATGAGTGAGTCGAATGGCCCTAGAAAGTTTAAGACCCTCAATTTTCCCTTCATTGCAGACCAAGTTTATCATCCTACTCAGGCCTTCTATGATAAAAAGGAATATAATAGGTGATAAAGGGAAACCTTGACGCGACTCGTAAAAGTATGAAAAAAGAAATCACTTTAAAGTAACCGTTTGACTAATATAATTTAGAGGTAGAATGAATTACTTAGAATTATGTTATATGAACATATAGGTGTACTATTGGTATAATACTTAGATGTATAAGTGGGCGGGTTACTTATTTCTTAGATTGAAATATTGCCGATTTGAAACTTTAATATACTTATTTGACCAGTAGAGTCTAAAAGTAAATACACATTTTTTGTTCTTTCATGTTAGCTTTACAAATTGCCAAGTAGACTCTTCAATTGATGGTGGAGGTATTACTAGGATAATCATGACACACATTCCGTAAGCTCAACCAACACCCTTCGAGCCAACCGTTGACACTGAGCGATAATTGTTCCCACACACACTAGATCTAGACTTCTCTCATAATCATCTTACCAACTTCATTAGTTTTATTAATTGCTCACCAACCTATAATGTTAAGAGGCATCATAAAAATTCATACCTCTTATCATTAATCCCACTAACTCCTCTAACCTTGTGTCATTCTTCAAATTATATTCTAAAACTTAGGGACTTCATACAACTAGATAATTAGTCGATGCTTTTGCTAATATTTCATGATAATCGACAAGAATGACTACACATAACTACTTTCATTTTATCCCCTTTAGATTTTTTGTTTTGTTTTATTTTCATTGTTTTGACATATTCTCCCATACCTTTTTTATACATGCTTCTCATATCATATTGTGGCAAGTGTGGAACTCACCATTAAGAAATATATTCAATGAAGCTACATGGCCTTATAACATTGAACTATTTAATCTCGTTTATGTAAGAAGCCCCAAGTGGGAAACTTCCATTTCATTGAAGTCATCGTGACACACTCTTCCTCCTAAAAATCACGAGTTTTTGTCTATGAAGAAGATGAATTACACTTTTAATGCATTGTCACACATACATAGGAATAGATCGCTCTACAAATAGTGATAATATTAAAAGTATTATTACATTTAAATTTAAGGAGAACTTGTGGAGTGATAAGGAATTATCTGATAAGAAAAAAATATGATATAAGGAGGTGATCAACCCTAATTTATAAGATCAAAAGTATCTCTCCTTTTTAACCAGCACAGGGAAGAAAATCAACATTGGCAAGATAAGAACAAATTCTCACGATCTCCATAGTGAGATAGAGTGCTGGACAATTCCTAAAACGTTGTGGGATGAAAGACTTTGTCACCTTTGTGATACTAAGAGGATTGAAGATGAACACCACTTTCTCATAGAATGTCCTGCATACATCCACATTTAAGCACAATTTCGAAATGTTTGCTACAATACCGACCTTCCTAACCTTTTAACTCATCACAACTATAGTGATGTAGGACTACTTTTCTTACAAAAATTTATCACGAAAATAAATTTCTAAAGAAAATCAAGTGACACCTTGCCTTTTTTAAAGGTTATATAGACTAGAGTTGGTGTTAATGGATGTTAATAACATCGTTGTCATCGTCATAAAAAAGAGAGCATTTCACGGTCTCTAAAAACAATAAATGACTTGCTTACACATGTGCGTCAATCCACAAGGAGTGAACATGTGTGGGGGAGTTTGAAACTTGGTGAAGAATATCACCACCTCTACTTTACTAACCCAACAAGCCCACATTGACCATCCCCCTATTCTTCTAGTAAATGATTTTATGTGTTAATATATTAAATTCTAGAAAGATGTTGAAGGCACTGTGCCTCTTGATTATTTCATAATATTTATAGACATCAATATAGTTTATTGTCATTTATATGTGCATAATAAATAATGGGATAACAAACAAGATAATATAGAGTTGGATATGATGTATTTGGTGTTTTGGAATAGTTCATATGACTTTAAAACCTCCTCCCTTTTTATGTGTTTTTCAACATTGATTACAAGGTATGGTACATAGTAGCATAGATGTCTCAATATAATATGATCCTTGTACCAATAGGGTGTATATAATGATATTGACCTTCCTACTAACATAGTGATTAATTGGTTCTAGGATGAATATGCTTGCTTGCTTAACCTCCTCCCCAAGTAGCAAATAATCCTTAATGTACATGAATTTGACAAAATAAGAAGATATAGCTTCTATCGAATTAAAACTTTTATTGAAATTTCAAAGTTTCCAGAAAACCCCAGTGTTCCATTATGCATGGAACTTTCTATAAAATTATGCTAAATTGAAGTTCTTTTTGTGGTGTATTTTCTTCATACACCATGTACTTTCTATGAGTATCTTTTTGCAACTTCTATCTTTTATTGTTAATTTTATATTTATTAAGTTTCTAGTTTATTAAATTTAATTATATTTTTCATGCCAAAATCATAAGGTTAATGGAATTAAAAAAGTATTGTCCTTCTCGCTTAATCAAATATGTTGTTTGTCAAAGAGTTCTCATAATTTTTGTTTAATTAAAAACTAACATATATCCATCTGAACTTTGGATCAAACCCCTTGGTGTTCACATTGAGGGATTTGATCCCTCTCAATGCATGATAGATCCAAAGTCAAGATGGATCTACATTGACATTCATGGTTCATATTTTTGTTTTCATCGAAAAATCAGAATTTCTATTCATAAATAAGCATTAAATTGCATCCTTCATATGCATGCATTGCCTTACATAGATATGCTTTTAAAGCATTAAAATATAGCCATTCAAATGGCTCCCTAAAAGAGACAAAGAAAAATGTTTCACAATAACTTAAGATTTGATGAAGAAATCCTCGATCTTGCCTTTCTTTTTTTACCTTGGTTGATCCTACTGGTGATGGATCTACAACTACAATTTGTATGTTAGCTTCCAAATACTCATTATTCACCAAAGGAACTTGCTCCTTATTCAAATTAGAGTTTACATTGGGGGATTTGATCCCTCTCGGCGTGATAGATTCAACGTTAAGATGGATCCATGTTGATATTTTTCATATCATAAATACTCTTCAACAACATATCTTCAACATATCTCAGATAGCTAGGTAATATATATTCACGGTTCATATTTTTTTCCACATGTCATTATTTCTATTCTAAATAAGTGTTGAAAATACATTCTTCATATGCATGCAACACATTACATAGATACGCTCTTAAAGTATTCAAAGATAGCCAATCAAATCACTCTCTAAAAGAGACAAAAAAGGTAAGGTTTGAAGGAATCCTTAATCTTGCCTTTCTTTTTTTCACCTCGGTTCACCCTACTGGTGTTGGATCTACAACTATGATTTGTAAGTTAGCTGCCAAATACTCATTATCACTAGATGAACTTGCTCATTGTTCGAATTAGAGCTCTTATATTTATGTGCTCTTTTCATTCCTCTTAACGAATCATCTACAATTACCACAACCCTTGAAGGAATGAAATCTAAAGGTTGTACCGTCTCTGCTGTTTGTTTTATATCACTGTCATTTATTTTGGATTCTTCTCGATTGGATTTCTCAACTTTTGATGCAGGCAAATCTTTCAAACTCTCCACTTCTTCATCATCCAGATAAGGAGGGTCACATGTTTTCCAACTTTAGGTTTGAAGAACTGTATCTTTTTGTTTTTATGATGACTTCTTGGTCATTGACATGTTTATTGGAGGTGTCTTGTTTGGTTACAAAACTAACACCTAAAAGTTGTATTTTAATAATCCAAACTCTATATAAATTAGTAATTTCCATGTTTCAACAACATTTTGTCTAAAAGACCTCACTAAGGTTGATTTCCACACAAATACGAGCATATGTAAACAAACATTGTTGGGTCCTGTCACCATCATCCCTTAAATATTTGTTGATCTTGTATCATTGAACGATGCCAAAAAGGAAGAGGCATATTTGGAAGAGAAACCCATACCAACATTTTGAATACTACCATAGCAGTGGGATCAAACTCTAGAAACCATGGAGTAATAAAGAGCCCCACTCTTCCCAAGAACCAAGGTCCCTCATCAAATATATTTTTTGTAATCATCCTAGGAATAGATCCATACTATGAAGAAACATTTAGAACACAAAACGATCTCAATTTTTGTTTGGTCTTGTTAGAATGTATTAAGTGGTGCAAATCTTCCTAATGTTGCCAAAACCCATTAAAAATACATATCAATGTCTTAGATTTAAGTGACAAGGATAACTCATTTACCTTTGAATACTTGACCTCAAGTCTGGGCACTCCATCTAATTTCTTAACAATATATGGATTTGGAAATTTTTGGTAGTTGAGAAGATGAAGGAGACGTCTAAGATTGAGCTACATCCTTTTAAGAAGTCAGAATGGAGGATGTAGCTACCCTAGTACCCACTACACCCCCACGTAACTGCAAGACCATATATAAGGTAGAATCCTTATAAATGTTGTAATTAGAGAGAGTGAGTAGATCCTTTAGCTACTTACCCTCATAGAGTAATTATTGTAAATCCACAGGGATCCCTATATTGTCCTAAAAGTTATGCTTGAAAATAAGTGTGATTTGAAGCTTTTGCCTACACAGAAATGGATTTCCCCTCACTATTCTCCACGCAAATTTGATAATCTCGCCCACTTTACCTGATTAAAGGAAAATTGACTCAAAAATAGTAGATGGACCCTCATAAATTGTAGATAAATTATAGATAAGAAATAATATATCAACCACCATAAATTGTACATTGGTACATGAGTATAGTAGCTTTGAATACTCAATTAACATAATAACTTGTTTGTGGGATAAGGGACCTCCTCTGCGCAGTGATTTAACTACTAAAGTCTATAGAGGTATATATACCCTACCCACTTTGGATTTGAACCCGTGACCTCCTAGGAGGAAACACATGCTCTTAACCATTAGGCCCACTCAAACTATGTATACTCCCAAACAAATGCTTTATTGCATTGTACAACTGGACATATCTCTGTTAGTGTGTAGGAACGCAATAGGGCCAACATTGTACCCCTTTTTATAAGTTTACTCTTTATTCTTTAAAGTGATATATGTAATCTCTCAATTTAGCATATAGAGGAATTACACATTTCCCACATTAAAAAAACATTAAATTAATATCCTTTCCCGAATTAAGTTAAATGACATCAAAATAATATCTTTATCTGAATTAAGTTAAGAGACACCAAGCCATTATAATCTTGCGGGAATATTTTGAAATGAAATGGTCCAGTCACTCACCGAAGGCTCCTGAAGTCTGATATAGGAATTCCACGGAGTAGCTCTCCATTTCGGTTATTTTCAGTTTCCACAGCTTCATCTGTTCCACCCTTCTACACCATGGCAAGTATTCTAAGCGAATTAGAGAGATTTGAGCAGGAAATGAAAGAACTGGTGTCAGATTCTCAATCTCCGCCGTCGCCAAGTCCTGCGGGCGATTCATTATCGAATTCGGCTTTGCCGGCTTCTTCTTCAGAGGTAACTTGTACATTTTTTTGCCTCAAGAGGGGGAACAAATTTTACTCACATCATTTTTTATGTCAATAATTAATTTTTCCTTTTTATGGGGCATTTGCCCTCCGCGGGAATGGAACTCCTGGCCTCCAATTGAAGGACTTATAGATAAGCCTTGTAACCTTCTTGAATTATTTTCGTCCTGTTAAAGTCTGGTTAGCAGTAGGAAGCAATTTCTGACCATACATTGAGTATTGTATAAGTTTCGAGGGTTTGTTTGCAGAGAATTACGTAGATGTGAGATGAAAGCAAAACCCTAGATCAAATGCCCTGAATCTGTTAATATGCCTCGATCCCATAAGAAACACGTCCAAGGGAAAACAATCCTCAGTCCTATAATATAAGCGTTGATAAACAACCCCAAAGTGCCCTAACGGAAAAATATTCCAGGTAGCAGCAAAAATAAACGGTAACGCAATTAATTATTTACTTTTTTAACACAGTATCCATAGGTGCAAAAGTATGCTGTCTACATGGTGGATAAATTATAATGATTACCGTTTTTTCCGGTATCTATCATATTGATTCCAATGACTAGTTTTTCTTTGTGTATTTGAGATACACCATATTAAATGCATCGTACAAAAGTTGTGACCATGAATGCAAGACAGAGTTCCACTCATTTACGGGCAGGCAATCATTAGGGTCTGCATGGTTTTAAGGCTTACCAAAAAATGTGAATTACACATTTTTAAAAACACAAAAAATTACAACTTTGCCATTAATTTAAAATTTCCTCATGAGAACACGTGTTTACAAGAAGCTTTGAACGCTTATCATCCAAAACCACATGGCATAAATGTTGAGAAATATATCAAGTATTTTTAACCCTGATCTGACGTCTGGTCTGGTCTGGTCAACAGAACTGGTGACCAACTCGGTTGTTTTTCAGTTGTTTTAATGCAGACAACGAAAAAAGGATGAACAAGCAAACTGGCCTTTATTTTGTTACAAAGCTTGTATTATTAGATACTGAGTCACATGGTTCCAGTTGGTGAAGATAAAGTTTGGCAAAAGATCGGCAGTGCAAAATGAAATAAGTCCCATAAAGCTTGTCATCAAATTTGAAAAGAAGAAATAGGCTATTTTTTAATAAATTATGCCTAAATATAAGGCAAACATGAGTTATTTTATAACTTCAAAGTTGATGAAAACATGTCAAAATTTCCCAATTATTTGATGTAGGTTTTTCTAATCAACTTTTCTTTTGGCTCTTTAAAATTTAATATAATATTTGAAAACTTGCCAAAAATTTGAAATTCAATTCGTGGCGATTAAGTTTGGCTAATGAATTTAATCATTTTCCTTTCACAATTGGTGAATTTGATCTTTTTGGAAGAAAATTGTTGAATGTGGTTACATAGTTTAATGTGATATTGAACATCTAATAGACAAGGTTGAAGCTTTGTTTTAGGAAAGAAACCCTAAATAACTTGACATGTACCGTTTGGTAACATTTGGTAAATTTGATTTTTGGAAGAAATTTGCTGAATGTGGTTACATAGTTTAAATGTGAGATTGAACATCTAATACACAAGGTTGAAGGACCATTTAGGGAAGAAACCCTATATAACTTGAAAGGTACCAGGTACCATTTACAAAGAATGAATGAAATTCCTACACTACAAACTGTTCTTGGAAAAGCAAGGTATTAGATATATCAGAGAGCTAGAATTCCAAAATAGAGGTGGTTTCTAAAGACATCGTTATAGCATTGAAGCACAACTGAGCATAGCTCAACATATTAAGCAGTGTAAGAAACGAAAAGATTTTCATACACGACAAAATATTACATATTTAGATCTATCCATAGGGCCATCTTATATAGCACCAAAATGTAACAAACTTCCTTGAAGTGAGGAAGTCGAGGTCCACAGAGGTTGGTTAGCACACATAATAATCTCCTTAATTGTTTCCTTGTTTAGTGACCTAGTTGACTGTTCTGTTCTAGTTGTCTGACCAGTTGAAAGCTTAGTTGGCTTCTTAGTTGATTCCTCAATTGACCTCCCAGTTGACTCTTCTAGTTGACTATTGACTGCTGACTGCCAATTCACTGTCTCTAGAAGATCCAGAGGTGTGATGAACTAGCAAGGCATGTTGTTCCAATTACCTCTCATCAACACAATGTTTTTGAGATTTTGGAAGTGAAATTACGTTTGCAACCCACCCACCATAACTGCAGCTTCTTGAAGCCCAAGCATAGCCTGAAGTTTCATGAACTTAACTTTTGATAGCTATTTTGTAAAGATGCCAACTACCTAATCATTTGTCCCACAAGATTTACAACATTTTCTTGTACTGACTGTCTTAAATAATGAGCATGAATCTCCACATGTTTCATTTATTGTGGGCAATAGCTTTTTGCGTAGTCTAAAAATTCCACAATTTGGGTTGGATTAGCTGGATTTTTCCAGCATGAATTTGAAAAAATCTGGTTGGAATCTTTCAAATTCCATGTTACAACTGTCAAGTTCTGGAATTTTGGGTGGCCCAGGGGTTTCTGAGGGTGCTGAATCTATATCTACCATCAAAATCACGATTAAAACATAGTTAAATTCAGATTTTGCAAAATAAAAAACACCGGGTTTGGGCGAAAAATGGTCGTCCGGTCCAAATTGTCGAATTTTTAGACTTCGAAGTTCTGTATAGAATTTTCTGCAACATGTATTACACTTTGATTATTACAGTACACTACAGTGACTATTTCGATTAAAAATTGAAGTTTGCCCATGAGATGCCAAATCCACATAGCTTATGTGCCAGCATGCATTGCATTACAATATTTGGCTTCTCTGGTTAATAAAGAAACTACTTTTTGCCTTTTACAAGACCAGACAATGGGTCCAGAGCTAAGTCAAAACACATAAGTTGAGGTTGACTTCTTTTCATCTCCATCTCCAACGTAATCCAAGTTGGTATAATCAACTAATTGGTGCAGTTTGTCTTTGAAAATCTTTACACCAAGCTGATAAGTTCCGTTGATAAAACAAACAATTTTCTTTGTGTCTATAAGGTGACTTTTCATGTGGAATTTGCATAAATCAAGAAATCACATTAACAGTAATGGAAATATCAAACACTTTTCTTTGTGGCTACAAGGTAACTTTTCATGTGGAATTTGCATAAATCAAGAAATCACATTAACAATAATGGAAATATCAAACAATTTTCTTTATGGCTATAAGGTAACTTTTCATGTGAAATTTGCATAAATCAAGAAATCACATTAACAGTAATGGAAATATCAGGTCGGCTGTTTGTCAAATAAATAAGGCTACTTGGTATTGACAAATTGTTGATATCATGTAGTATTGACTTTTGAAGAATCACACTACTTGGTTAGCTTCACTCTCGACTAATAAGGCATAGCACAAGGTTTACAATCTTCCATTCTGAACTTATATAAAGGGTTCAACATATATTTAGGTTGAGAAAAAAGATACCTTCATCTATCTGTAAGACTTGGATGCCCAAAAATAATGCAACAGACCAAGATTAGCTAGTTCAAATGTATATGCTAATTGTCTTTTCAAACCCAATATTAAATTTATATTGCTATAAGTAATGGATAAATCATTCACATACAATGCAGCAATCAATGTTTCATCTTTTACATGTAACACATACTAACTACTAAGTCGCAGGAAATGCCAAAATAGGGGCTACAGAAACTTGGAAATGCGTTTCGTATGGCCTGGGAACATGTCCTCAACAAACATATTTCATACGGTTGAAAACGTGTTATCGGGTTGTACTAGCATCAATACATCTAGGTCTTCCTCTTTCCCTTTCCTAAAGTATAACTCTGTGTGGGCACTCAGGTGAGTCCTTTTGGGTGAAGAACATTTTGATAATGGGTAATTTTATGATCATTTTAGCTTTGAAGGTTCTTGCTTGCTGCATCTTGATCCATTTGCTGACCTCAAGTTGAATGAAGATATAGAAGATCTTCCTTGAGCACATTGACCTTTACCTTATAGTTGCGATTATAACTGTGATTCGATTATCACAATTACTTTTCCCTTTGAGCAGGTGGGATCTTACTTATTTTCTTGGCTGGCTTTATTCTCTTTCTAGTTACCAAATTCATACGAGCTTGCGGCCAAGCCTCTCCACCAAACAAGGAAATTAGAATCAAGTCCCTTGCAAAGCCTTTACACACACGTTTCCTTCTCTAAATCCGCCTATTTTGCATGTTTTTTGACTAGGTTTGACTAAAACTTCTAGCAATTAATGTTAATGTTAAATTCTTAATGTAAAAGTTGACATTTCCTTTATCTTTCCTTTACATTTTGTTTATCTTTCCTTTTTTATTCTTTTACGTAAATTTTTAACATTACCATTGATTGTTTTGGGATGGTTGAGACTCGAGAGTGGTTCCAACCTCATCGGACTTCATATGGAGAAAGTAAAATTCCATACCTTGTTCAAAATTCAACAAACTTAACAATTGTTAGGTTTGGCAGGATTGCAACATTTTCATTGGATTCTATCATGTATCTACTATCAAGGTATGGGATTGGAATTTAATCAAGAACACCTAGCCCTTTATGTACCCTGATGTTTGTGGCTTTGATTGTCGAAATCCTTTGTCATGAACTTAGCAAAAATTGTACCCTTCACTCAAGCCAAAATAATTTAGTAAGCATGTTAAGTTTTTTCTATCATATTTTAAAGCTTGGATTAGATAGTTTCATGAAAAATGGACGGCCTTGACGAATGTGCCTAGAGTATTGAGGTACAGGCAATGACTAGACAAGGAGTTCGAGACTGATAGCTGATATTAATGATGAGGATGCCAATATAAGCGATGGTGGAACATTGCTTGCCATTTATGTTTGCCATTTAATTGTTCTTGCTCATTTATTCATAATGCTTTCTTTCAAAGTTTCAATATAATATGTTATTTATAAAATAACACATTACATACATACATACATATGTCTCCAAATCTTTGAGGGGTCACGTGTCCAACGTATTTTTGTTTTTGAATTTGGTACCCATTTTCTTGATTTGTGCAATTTCAAATACATAATCACTATTGTTCGATTCTCAACATTTGAAATCAAGATTGAAGAAAAAACGATCAATCTTTTGATACCATGCCTTAGGGCCCTGTTTTAGAGCATACAAGGATGTCTTTAGTCGGCACACAAGATTGCCGTCCTTCTCAAAACTGGGGTGTGGCTCCATATAAATTTCTTCAGCAGCAAGTGAAAGAATCGGTCGAACAGAGTTCATCTTTGCAACATTGGTGTAAAGGTGTTAGTGTAGTCAATGCCTTTTTGATAAGAGAAGCCCTTATCTACCAAACGAGCTTTATGTCTTTCAACAAACACCTATAGATGTGAACTTGGTCTTGAAAACCCATCAACATTTCACGATATTCTTTCCTTGTCATCAAGGAACTAAATCCCATGTGTCATTCTTCATTAAGGAATGATACTAATTAGCTATAGAATTCTCCCATTCAGGTCAACCATGTGTATTTGCATATGTATATGGATCATATGCCTCTAGCGCATGTGCCGTTAGAGCAACGCTATCATGTTATTTTTGGCGTATGTTTTTTCTTGATTCATCGATGTTTCTTTCATCAACTCTAGCAGCTTCAATTGTCTTGGCATCCCATTTGGGAAGACCGTTTCCATTTGTTGGAGGAGTTCTTGTGGTAAGAACATCAATTGGGGTCCCAAAATTGGTAGTCAATTCTACTATGGAAGGTTGACTATCAGTCGAGTTAGACAAGGATGTCTACGATGTCGAATGTCCAATTGGGGATCTTGTAGGATGTTTAGTTGATCCAAAATTCCCTAGAATTTCCAATGCATTACTATTCTACATGCCAAAAAAAGAATTATACCTGAGGTCTTCTCATCAAAGACAACGTTGCTTCTGCAGATAATCTCTTGAATGACAGGGTCAAACAATCTATAGGTCTTTGACTCTTCAGAGTAGCCCATAATGATTCAAGCATGACTCTGTGTCTAGTTTCTTCCTTTTGTCATCTGGAATACGAGTCCAGGCAATACATCCGAAGGCTCTAGAGTCTAAGGTGTCTGATTGAGGGTCTCCTTTCTCTCCATTTTTCGATTGGAGCCATATCTCATTAAACTTTAGTTGGAGTCAAATTACCAGATGGTTTGAGCAGTAAATAACTTCTACCCAAAACCTAGTTGACAGGGCTTTTGCTTGAAGCAAGCAACATGCTATTTCGACCAAAGTTTGATTATTTCTTTCAACAACACCATTTTGCTAGGTGGGTAAGGTACAAATATTTGGGAAGAGGTACCATTCTCTCACAAGTACCTCCATTTTAGATCTTAAACATTTCATAGGTCAACCACATTGCTTTTCAACAAGTGCCCTAAATTCCTTGAAATTCCAAAGACTTGACTTTTGTTCTTCAAGAAATACACCTAAGTATACTTGGAAAAGTCATCGATGAAGGTCAATATACACCTGGTACTAGTCAGAGGTGGTTTTTTTCATGGAACACATGTCACTATGGATAAGTTCTAGTTGAGTCTTTGCTCTTCATGCTTTCCCTGTTTCAAAGGCAACCTCATGATGCTTGCCAAGCATACATCCTTCACATACTCCATTAAGGGGAATAATTGCGGGTAAATTGACAACCATGTTGCGTTTTACAATTGGGTCTAGGCTTTGAAAATTTAGGTGTTCAAGCTGTTCATGCCAAGTTTGCTCTTATTGTCGTTGTGGGCTATTAGTGTAGTTAGTCTAGGGTTTTTCTTAGGAAGATCATCGAACTTATACAATCGATCCTTTAGGTCCAAGAATCCTTTTGTGACAACACCAAAGTTGTTTTTCATGTCCTTCATAACAAATCAATTTGGCCAAAATTCTACTTTCTTGCTAGTTTGAGTTAGTTGGGGTATTGATAACAAGTTTGCACTTAGGCTTGGTACATAATATACATCGGTAATCACACCATGTTGACATTCAATCTTTTCACAACCAACAATCGTAAGTGCATAATCACTTACTACAAATATTTCTTTCTTTTTAGCTTCCTTGAATGAAGAAAAAAGAGAAGCCTACTTAGCCATGCTATGGGTGCAACCAGAGTCGACTATCCATTCACGTATGAGAAGCACTAATAAAAAACGTTTAGTTCTCTGCCTTACCTTTTGAAGTTTGGTTTTGCAGGTTAGTCAATCTTCTAGTTGACACGTCTCCTACAAGTTTCTTCACTTTCTTATCTAGGTCCTTGGTATTTTGCCAATAGACCTTCTCCACATGTCCCAATTTCTTGCAATTTTGGTTTGTGTTTACAGAGGTGCAATTATAGGTCTCGTAGCTCAGTTGGTTAGCATTGGTCATATGGCCTTGATAAGGTTTATTAAGGTTATTGCCAGATTAATTAGTATACGATACTCGTTTGTTCAATACTTTGGAATTAGGTTATTACACATTCGAAGGAATGAAATAAGAATTGAATTAGTTAATAATTAATGAGTATTCAAAAATTGTGGGTGGAATATAACCATTGGTGGCATCTACAGTCTAATGCATACAAGAATCTAGGTAACAAAATAACCTCCAGCTGCATATACAACTTGATGTGTCTAATGGAATCACCATCGACGACATGTATCGACCATCATACTAATGAGGTATCTATGCTGTATCTACAAGTTGTCGCGTTCAAGAATTCAATTAATCGACGACATCTATCACTTGATGCCATGGAATCTAGTTAATGGCATCACTTGTTGTATTCATAGTTGAGGTCGTTCACTTGTCCTAATAACTGAGTTATGGTTTACTATTAAATTGTTGTTTTGTATACTTGGTCTATATCGTTGGTGTTTAGTTACTATGCACCAAAGATGTTATTTAACAACCTGAGAGTTGGACGTATTATTAGATGCTCTAGCTTCTAATGCTTGTTGATGGTTGGGGAAATATAAAATTAGTGTGCCTATGTTCTAGTCAAATTGAGTGGAAAGTATCATTGATAGCTATATTCCCTTTATTGTTGCAAATAAGATTTAGAGTAAGAACCAACTATTGTTGCATGGCATCTTGAGGGATTCTATATTGTTTGTAGCGCCAGTTATTTGGTTAATGCCGCTCAACTATCTAGTCAAGGGAATTTGTGCCAAGTTAAATAATGAAGGTTAAATACTGATTAGTATCATCCCGTAGCAAGCATTTGAGAAGTTTTTTGAAAAGTGATTGATGTATAGTTGAAGATTCTTTGAGAAATAGGTGTTTGAATATAATTGAAGGGATTGCATTTGTGAGTTTGAAACTATGGGTGATGTTGTGGTTTGAACATAATTTGCTCTTGAGTTGAAATATTTAAAGGAGAAATATTTGATGAGTCCATTGGTTGAGGAACCGTCATCCATGAGCCATAAATGAGCGCCAATTCAAGGATCATATGAAAGCATCAATCCATGTAAAGGCATATCTAGTAAAAAGCAAAGAGGTAAATCACACTCATTGTTTACCTGTCATAATAGTCGCTACAGATTTATGCATTTCCACATATTGTTGAGGCAAACAAAAAATGAGGGTTGAGAATCACGGGTTAAAAAATGAACTTTCACAATGCAAAAGGACATTAGACAAATTATTGCAAGCTATTGATTCAACGAAACCTTCAAATCCATCTCTTAGTACCTATACCAAAGATTATGCATATGATATTGTGCATATTGTCAATACCATTTTTGATGATATTAACTTTTAAGTGCATTACAAATGCTTTCCTCCAACTCGCACCTAACCAACCTCATTGGCATAGTCCAAAGGAGTGGTTTGATTTGGGACTCATAAATAAGAGAGCCATCAACATGTGGTTTCTCAACTGAAGTAAACGCGGTTTGGTCTATAACTCATCTAGGAAAGAAAATGGAAGCAAAGGATAAGGTATGACAAGGATCAATTGGCAAAAATAGTGCATCGAATGAAGGATGCATGTGCCATTGGCTTAAAATCCATGTCATGCAGAGCACCCTCTTGGATACACTTTGTGTTTCTACAAGAAAGATGGATGGTTTTTGACTCCAACAACTAGCAACAAGTAAACCCTATCAGATTGACAGTTTGTATGTCTTTATAGATGTTTTTTTCACTATTCCAGAGCATGAGCAAGATCTATTGAGTAAATTATACTTGTTTAATTTTGTGTTGCTTGACTATATCTGTTGGAACCCCAACCCTTATGTTGGGGACATCCAATTGAGAAGTTTCTCATCCTTCATCTATGGACTCATTCAGTGGAGGCAAGCTCAAGACTCTTATAACTAGGTCGAAGCCAGCTTTGATCTTATGGTTTGTGAGACTTATCTTTTACCAAATCTCATTATACAAGACTACCATGGGCTTCTTAGTAATCCAAATGATTCATTGCAACTACAAATACAATGCATGAATTCTACCTTTTGCATATGGATTCCATTGAGGTTGAAGTCACTCTCTATGAGGTTGGAACCGCTCTCAAACATCTTGAAACACTTAATGGTAATGTTAAAAATTTAATCCTTCCAATTACCTTAAGAATTTAATATTACTAGTGATTACTAGGGTCTAGGGTTAGTTTTAGGGTTTTTGTTTTATCTTTTTAAATTTATTTCTTTACTTTTCATACTGAAAATCATAGTCCCATGCATGACATATGGACCTATACATAATTGATTGGTTTTATATGGAATCGACCAATTCATGCTTTTAAGGTCGGTGTCGTATGTTGGTTGATTCAGGTACGAAACCGACCGAATTGGTATGGAGCCAACCATTTTCGGTTGAGGGTCATGATTTTGATCGAATAGGCCTATAAATTGGTTGAACCAATTGGTTTTAGCAAAATTGGTCTAATTTTGATTACAATAGAGACTCTAAAGACATTGTTACAACACTTGAGCACAATCGAGCATAGTTCAACATATAAATCAGCATAAGAAACCAAAATATTGCCATACACAACACAATGTTTACATATTTAGATTGACCCATAGGGCGATCTTATATAACACTAGGATATAACCAACTTTCTTGAAGTGGGGATGTGGAGGTCCGCATAGGTTGGTTAGAGCACACAACGACCTTAAGTTTTACGCTATTCTATGCCAAATCTTCCATGGAAGGTAAGAGTTGCCCCACTTCATCCTTATTGAGCATGGATGGCATATAGAGTTTCAGGTAAGACTTGCCCCCATAGGTGCTCCTCGTAGCTCTTGCAGCTATCCACCCCTGTAGTTTCTCCTTGTAGCTTGCCCTTGTAGTTACTCCTCGTAGCTCGCCCCCATAGCTGCTCCTCGTAACTCCCATAGACCATTACTTCGTGTGCTCCTTCCTTTTCCCACCTCCTTTCTCTCATCTCATGGGGCTCCTTCATGCCGTGTAGATCTCTTATCCTCTTTGCTTTCCCTTGTGTCCCGTCATTCTCCCCCATCTCCTCCCCTTTCCCTCTCCTACTCCCCTGTCCTCCACACCTTCAACTGCTCTGACATCCTCCCCTCCCCTCTACCCTCTACACCCTCCCCTATGCCCTCTACACCTGTGCCCCCCTACTCCCCTCTCATCCTCACTCCTCTGCATTACATTCTACCCACACCTCCCTTGTTGCTACCTCCCCCCCCACCTTGCCTGCCTCGCTCCCCCCCCACACCTTTGTCCTTCGTTGTTTCTTTGACTACAACAGCTTCACCTCCTCCAACACCATTAAAACAAGTAGTAAACAACCCCCAAGTCACGTTATTTTATAACAAGGAGGACATGGAGACAATAGCCATGTCCACATAGGAAATTAGTAGCAATAAACATGTTACAATAGAGACAACAAGGAAAGGGATTTAGGAATTTGTCAAACGGTTTGAACAGGTGGAGATTTTGAGTTTTAACCTACAGGCAGAGTTTTACAAACTTGCCACCAGGGTATCAGAATTATAATCAGAGAAACTAGCTCTCAAACAACATGTTAATGATGCCAAGACACAGGACAATATTCATGCCCTCGAGTATTCTCTTTATGCAGAGATTTTGGACCTTAAGAACAAGTAGGAGAAGATCCAAAACCAACGAGTCACTTTTGAAAAAGAGTCTGAAACACGCATCAAAACATGGGTACATGTTGCTTGTGGACAACATAGTGGCCCTCCCCCTCTTGCGGTAGTGGAGGAAGTAATACATGCCAAGCTCATTGAAGAGTGTAATAGGCATGCAATGGAACTCAACCTAAATGTGAGAGGACTTCCTCTGCCTCACCCTTCCCTAGATCTTATGGAGGTTGAGGCCATGTTTCTTTGGAACACCCTTGACTTATAGGATGTGAACTTGGACATAGCTTGGTTTGGATATGACTTTACTCTTTTCATTAGATTCAAATTTGCAACGGATCGACGTAGAGTTCTTAGATTTAGGCGTAAGGTCTTCACCCTTCTTGGAAATATCTTTTTGGATGAAGATCTCACTAGGTCATAGGTCACGAAGCTTAAATGCTTCGGGGAGTTGGTTATGGTAGATTGATAGGCAGGTGAATGGGTGCTCATCAGGAACCTCGGCTCGATCATCAGGGACTCCTTCCTTTCAGGGTGGGAAACTAGACTGGGGTTCTCTAAATGACGAACATATTTGGAGAGACGAAAACGAGGCGACACCTCAGTAGGTTGTTGTATCGATAATGGTTCTCTCTAATCATCATTGGGCATATTCTACAATGCTCTTGGGTCATCAGACATCCTCTTTGTCACAGAAACCCATGCGAGCCCTGTTAGGCTACTCTTGGACATTGCTAGGTACCATTGGTTTTCAACTTGCATACATGAGACTAGATACTCAGGCGGTGTTAAGGATTTGGGGGAGTTGCTTGTTTGGTCTGAGACTCTCTTTGGAGAATAGTCTCCATGATATCTTCAAATGAGTTAGCTTGGTTCATGTGGATTTGGATCAGAACCTCAGATCATCTTTGCAGACACATCTACATAGCAGTATGTTACTTCCCTCTGACCTCATCGCTGTTTGCCATCCATAGTGACTTAGATGGTGATCCCTACTTGGATTTGGGTGACTTCAATGACCTCACTCGAGCTCTCCAGATCCCTCTACATGACTGCTAAGAGGATGCATTTTGTACTCAAGAGATTGACTCAAAGTCGGTGGAACTTAATAGATTGTTAGATGATGCTTTGGGGCCCCATTACAACGTATGGTAGGCACCTTTTACAACTCGGAGAATCTCATACACTGCTGATTCCAAATGGTCTCCTTTGCTTCCCTGCTTCTCGACACTTCACATGCTTCTTGCATAGAATGGGAGCTAGTGTGGTGGACTATTTCTTAACCATCTAGGACCTACTCTCCTTTTTAGACCATTTATCGGTAACTCCCATCCCCTTAGCAGAATGTGCCCTTCTCTCATTCTCCCTCTAAGCCGATGCTCCACCTCTCTAGACTCCTCTACATTGAGGCCCATACTAGACCACTATTATTTTTGATTAGTGAGACCTGGATACCTTTTTTTCCCACCTCCGCGAAATTCTTCTTTTTGAGTCCTAGTTTCATCACTCAATTCTATATCCCGCCAAATACAAGTGCCTCTCATTTGCCATTTGGGTAGCAACCCTCCAAAACTTATCCCCACATCACCTTGTCCACTTCCAGTCCCCCAAAAACCGGTTCATGCCCCATGAACTGGTGGCATGGCATAGACTGCAAAGCTCTACATAGTCAGCTTCAACACACCTTCTCCCATGATCATAATTCTTACCCTAGCTTGAAAACTTCCTATTGTTGCCTCCTCCACCACAAGAAACGACCTCTTCATCTCATAGAAGGAATGTGACTTGCGGGCCTCTTTTATCCATTCCCCAAAAACTTTTGGCGCACCATCTTCCCCCGCCACTCTCCCCTACCAATGTATCTTGATCCAATTCCATGATCACCCACACTTTCGCACTTTATGATGCCCATGGGTAACCCTCGATTCTTGTTACCAACCCTCCACTCCGTTGCCACCTATTTTCCTACCAAGATACCCTGGAAGTAGTTTGGGAGATGTGCTCCTACGAAGTAGTGGACGAGGAATGGTTTCGGTCATAATTCTTTAAGCACGGTCTTCATGCCTTGGATAGCCTCCTAGCTGATCTATTTAACTGTGCCGTCCATACTGGCTTTCCACCCACTAGGTCTCATCACATTATCCACTCGATCCATAAATTAGGTCCTACTGTAGTTTCAAATAACTATTGAATGATCATGGTGGGTCACACATTTTCTAATCTCTATATGACAACCCTACACATGAGGATTTCTCGAGAGCTTGAGAGGTGACTCCTTANTTTCTAATCTCTATATGACAACCCTACACATGAGGATTTCTCGAGAGCTTGAGAGGTGACTCCTTAAAGCTAAGGGGCAGGCGGGGTTGTGACATCCACATTAGACCATTGATCGCATCCTCACACTCTGGGTTATCATTGAGGAGGTGTGACAACGCACTTTGAAAGTCTACTTTTGCTTTGTAGACTTTTGAAAAGCGTTCAACTTTGTTCCATGTGACGCATTTTTCCAGAAGCTCAGAAGCATATGCATCTTTGAGACACTCCTGATCGCTATCATGTGTCTATATCATAGTTTTAAAAATCGGTGAAATCGGTTTCGGAATCGGCTGATTCACCGAGTTGAAGGCAAACCAAACCGAATCGGTCTAAAAATCAGTTCGGGCGACCAATTTGGTACCAAACCAACTGATTTATGTAAAAACCAGGTCCGATCGGTTGATTTATGTAAAAAATCGGCCGATTTTTTACTCAGATTTTTTACTCTCAGACATGGGGGGGTCTACAGACTTGAAAAAACACAGAAATTTCATTGTTTGCCTTGTTTTTTCCTAACCTAACCTAACCCTAGGGCCTAAATATACTTAATGAACCCCCCCTCACACTCTATTTCCCTATGCCTATTCTCATTGTGGAGCAACGCTGCAACAGTAGCAATTTGCAAATAGTGTGACTGTGTCAGTGAGGGGCAGCCATGGGGACAGTGGACTATATAGTATGTACTATGTAGTCGATGATGTATGACAATTGACTATGTAGTATGTAGTTAACTATCTAGCATGTTTTTGGGACTCTACAAGCCTCATAGATTATTTATTTTGTTCCAGTCCCAGTCTCCTAGTCTTAGTCTCCCACATATGTATTGCACAATACACTTTGTGCAATTTTAAAATATTCACTCTTATATGGTATATATAGTATATACATGAGCATACTTTAGATATTTTGTCTCTAATGCTCTGGAATCATGGATTAAAATTTTGAATGTTGTTTTTCTTTGAAATTTTTATATTTGATGTATTTTTTAGTAATCCGAGTCATTAAATTCAAATCAGCTGATTTATGACCGATTCATTACCGATTCCGAGTTGACCCTCGACCGCTTCCAAGTCCGATTCCTATATTTAAAACTATGGTCTATATGAGTAAATCCTTAGTCGTCTTTGTACTATGTGCAGGATGTTCGACTTTATTAGGAGTACAATTGGGGTTAAACAGAGTTGCCCCTTGTCTCCCACCCTTTTTGGTATCTACAATGACAAGTTTGAGTCCTTTTTGCATGATCATATCCAGGACGACGATGGGTCCCACCTCCACTAGGTCTTGATATCCATCCTACTCTTCGCGGATGATGTGGTCCTCTTGGCCTCATCCCTAAAGGGCTTGTAGGGATAGCTGAACGCTCTCACACTTCGTGATCTTTGATTGTTGACAGTCACCTTGGGTAAACTCAAGGTTATGATCTTCAGTGGGTTGAAGAGGGTATGTCTGGACCACCATTTCTTTTTCTAAGGAAAGGAGATTGAGATCATTGGTAGATACACTTATTTGGGGGTACAGTTTTTAGGGCCTCGCTTCAGCTTGAGGCATGCTCTCTAGCCTCGGTCAACAAGGGTATGGGTCCCTAGCTGTCATTGTGAGATAGTGCTTTCGACACCATTTTTAGGACATCTTGTCTAAGATGTCTCTATTGGACACCCTTGTTTGGCCCTTAGTTCTCTATGGATAAGAGGTTTGGGGACTTGGCTTGCTTGAGGTCAATCGGGCTTCAGCTAAGAGAGTGCATACACTTCTCCTATGCCGCATCATCAAATGCAACAGACAATACCTCGACACATCATTTTCGTAGAGTTTGGGACCTGACCCTTCTGGCTTGAGACTGCTTTCCTTCTTGTTTCACTTCTACATTGCCTTCGGAGTTTTGGTGACTTGCCTAAGGGTTAAGACCGATATCCATACTTGGCTTGTCGATCATCGAGGTCCATTCTTCTATCTAGTCATGATCATACTTAGTGCTAGTTTGCAACAATTTCAGATCTTTTGGGGTCTGTTGGTATTTCGATAAATCGTCTTCGCCCTTCCAAATACTTCCTGAATGCGCATGGCCACCTCTTACCTACTTGGTAGGAGATGGGCAAGATCATTTGAGATGACATTTATAGGTGATTTATGTAGGTCACTTGGACTAAGCGCTAGGGAGGCTTATGTTTGAAGAGGATCTTTTATGCAAAGCACTATATGGAGTTGAGGGACGGACTCATCATTCAACCCCCATATACATCTAGTCATCGGTTCCACCATCTTAGTATCTCCTTGGGCTAGTTTCGAGTTGGCTCACATGAACTTTGGGTCAAGACGAATCACTAAACTCTATGGGTTGATAGGATTTTCCACCTGTGTCATCTTCACGAGGTTGAGGCAAAGAAGCACTTAATCTTCCTTTGCCCCACCTACTATGAGATCTGTGGATGGTTCTATTGTTTATTCAGAGGGACCCAAACCCTCACCAGTCTCCTCAGGTACCTCGATCAGAGATGCTTTGCCCTTTACTTATAGGAGGCCCTCAGGGTCGGAGCCCATACTCTCCAGCCTTGTATTAGACTAGATTCCATTCAACAGATCACTTCCTTCTTTTCGGTGCTCCCTTTAGACAGGGGCATCGAGAGACACACTGATATGAGCATGACACTTAACTCCCGATCAGTGCAGACCAATGGGAGCATTCTCCAGTCCTAGAGTTATCACTGGCACAACCAGACTAGATCCACTACAAGCAGGAAGACGAGATCCCCCAAGCCTTAGCAACGCGGTACCTCCTTTAACCAGCAACACAGTAGGTGGTCTCGATCTTCCACTAAACCCCCCTATGGTCATCATTCTATACTATGAGTTTCCTTCATTCGACCTCAGATGTTAGGAGAGATGGGTCTATTCCATGATAGACTTACATCATTCCTTTTGTTCTCTCATTCATAATCCATTCCTCCTGTACATCCCCTTCCACGTGCAACCTCTAGTGCTCAGGGTCGAGGGTTTTTCATAAATTCATACTTTAGCATATATCTCATGATATACTTTACTTTATGTATATCGCTTTTATAGGAGACTTTTTAGTACTCTTGCTTTGTAATGACATCATTTGTACTTTGTAGTCCCATTGACCTACTTTAGTGGTCATTCATTGGACGTTAATAAAATTATCTTATCTTATCTTATCTAACTGCTCGATCGGGTAAAAGCTTTGTCAATTTCTCTATCAACCACCTGATTGACCACTTAGTTGACCTCCTAGTTTCCTGTTGATTGATTGTATCCAAAAGATGCAGAGCTATGAAGAACAAGCAAGGCTTGTTGTTCCAACAAGTGTTGCGCATTTAAACAAAAGAGAACTTGCCTTGTAAGCACCAATGGAGAGAAATTTTTTGGATCTACTCTTTTGTTGGCTTGATATGACTAGCCTACTAGGTAATAGAGTTGTAAAATGCAGAATGCCTGAACAAACCAGATAATGGAATATTTAAGTATGAGTAGCTTGAAATGTAGATATATTCATGATCATTCTTATTTTGTGGAAAGCTCTTTATTCTAGGTCTGGCCTAAATAAAAGTGAATATGCCCATGCAATTTGTAAGTACCTTCATATTTTAGGCCTTTAAGGATCTTTAATGCATCTTATTGTATTCACTTTTATCTCATGATATACTTTACTTTATGTATATTGCTTTTATAGGAGACTTTTTAGTACTCTTGCTTTGTAATGACATCATTTGTACTTTGTAGTCCCGTTGACCTACTTTAGTGGTCATTCATTGGACGTTAATAAAATTATTTTATCTTATCTTATCTAACTGCTCGATCGGGTAAAAGCTTTGTCAATATCTCTATCAACCACCTAATTGACCACTTAGTTGACCTCCTAGTTTCCTGTCGATTGATTGTATCCAAAAGATGCAGAGCTGTGAAGAACAAGCAAGGCTTGTTGTTCCAACAACTGTTGCGCATTTAAACAAAAGAGAACTTGTCTTGTAAGCACCAAAGGAGAGAAATTATTTGGATCTACTCTTTTGTTGGCTTGATAAGACTAGCCTACTAGGTAATAGAGTTGTAAAATGCAGAATGCCTGAACAAACCAGACAATGGAATATTTAAGTATGACTAGCTTGAAATGTGGATATATTCATGATCATTCTTATTTTGTGGAAAGCTCGTTATTCTAGGTCTGGCCTAAATAAAAGTGAATATGCCCATGCAATTTGTAAGTACCTTCATATTTTAGGCCTTTTAAGGAACTTTAATGCATCTTATTGTATTATTCACAATAATATCTATACTTTTTGAGGCTGATATGAGTTTGCACTTTAGCTCTTATCATTCACTCTTTGTCCTTTTTTTCATGAACACTTAAGTTTCACACCCTTTTAAATGTCTTTGATTTTTTTCCATTTCTACGCGTTCTTGCAATCAATGGGAACACATTTTTGTTCATCTTCTTTTTTGTATATGCCATTGTTTTATTTTCAGTACTCGGGTTGTCTTTGAACTTTGTTGGTAAGAGTCATTTTGTAAAATGTAATTTTCTCCTAATTTCCAATAAATCTCTTCATTTGTGTCCTTGCGAATGTCATCTTCAATTCCTCAAGGGTTTTCCATTCGTTCAATCTCAACTTTAATTTCAGTCATTTGCAATTGCTTCCTTACCTATCTTACCCACTTTGAGTCTCGTGACCTTCACAACTCCCTATTCTTTTGTCAAAAATTATTTATTTGAGTGCATAGTTTCTGAAATATAACATAGATGATAAATTGGTGGTTGTTAGGGAAGCATTATATTGTCAACTTTGTTAGCTTTTGGGGTTACTTTGAAAGTGTGTGCACCATGCTTGAGGTTATTTCATATGATGTAGGGTGCATGGTGTATGTATGACTCTTGGTTGTGCTGTGATGGACATACACATTGGAGTTGGCTTGCTCATTGATTGCTAGACTTTGTCTTGATGTTTGTGTGGCATTATTCTTTGGAGTGTTGGAGACTGATGGAGCTTGGTGACATTCTTCAAGATGGCCACATGGAGGTTGGTTGGTTTCTTTAGAAGATGACTTGCTTTGGAGGAGGAGTGTTGGGCATCTTGGAGGAGGGTGTTGAGCTTGAGATGGCATGAGCAGGCTTGGTTGCTTGCATGGCTTGAGGAGGCTTGAGGATGTGGAGCGTTGGACACATCTTGTGAAGTGTTCATGCCTTAGAGCCTTGCTTGTTGAACTTCTTCATGTTGGAGCTTGGATGTGTCACTTGGAGTGAGAGTGCTCCACATGTGAGCCTACTTGTGTAAAGTTAGGTTGCTTGTAGTAGACTAGGTCCACTTTATATTGTTGGCTTCCCTTACCTCTCATACAAATATAGGAAGGAGTTTCTTTTCATTCATTCACTCATCACACACTTGAATTAGAGATGTGAGGAGTGGTGCACACTAGTTTCTCTCTTTTGTGTATACTCTTTATTGTATTATCTCTTTTTTTCTTGGAGCACTAGGGTTCTAGGAGAAGTTCATGTTGATTTTTCTGAGCAGCATCGAGAGCCATTCTCTTCGGAGAATGGGGACACCTGGTCTGGGACCATGGTGTAGACTGGTGTAGACTCAACCCAGTGTTGAGTGACCATTTTGTTGAATGGTAGATATCTGGTCCTTGACCATGATATAGACCCAACTTTGCCCTGGGTAGACTCAACCCAGTGTTGAGTGACCATTCTGTTGAATGGTAGACATTTGGTCCGGGACCACGATGTGGACCAGTCTAGTACTGGTAGACTCGGCTTAGTTCTGAGTAACTATTCTCTTGGAGAATGGAGGCACCTGGTCTGTTAATAGGAAGGCACTATAAGCCCTAGACTTGGTCTAGGCATGTGTGACACTCCGACCCTTGATCTATGGGCTTTGTGTACTTCTCCAAGGCTTAGCTACCCTTGGTTAAGTTACCCTAGTACCTAATCTTGGTGTCACACACACTGTGAGATAAAAGCATTAGTAACTCTCTTGGTTTATGATGATGTACTTTGAATGGAATCAAAAGACCACAGGGGCACTTGGAAAAAGGCTAAAGTAAAAAGTAAAAAATACATAAGGACTTTTGGACCACAGGTGAAAGTCAAAGTTACTTAAAGACTTTTGGTAAAAGTAAAAAATACATAAAGGACCTTTTTAAAGGCAAAAAGGTAAAAGTGAAATTAGGAAAGAATAAAATATTATTATTTTGTTCTTCCTAATTTTGGCTCACTTACAGGTGACTGAAGGTTATAAAAGAAGATCAAGTCATTTGATTATTACACATATTCACTTGCTCTCACAGGTACTGATGCTTCTGGAGATCTCTCAGCAAAACCCTTAGCTAGGGTTTCTTCGTTTTAATCTTTTTGTCTTAGGGTTTGAAAAACCCTCATATTCAGCAGTCAAATACGTTTCCAGATCTCAGGCAGCTAGGTTTTCTTCTCTGTGACAACCCTATTCCTCCATGACAGCCTTATCTTTCTTCTCAGGCAGCTGGGGTTCCTTCTCGACAGCCTCCTTAGCTCCTTGGGCAGTCCTGCTAGCCCTACAGCAAGGCCCGAGAGCACATTTGGGCACCCACAGTGGGCGTGGGAGCTACCATAGAGCTCCGGGAAACTAGCTGCATCCACAGGTTGCTTACAGCAGACCTGGGTTGCCTGCTACAGGCCTTGGGCTGCTAAATAGCAGATCCGGAGGGCTTCTGGGCAGGCCTTAAGGTCTCGACCCAGCAGACAGGGGTCTGCCCACAACCCCAGCAGCAGCAGAAGGGTTCACGGGCTGCCCAAACAGACTTCGGGTAGTCTATTAAACCCTCGGGTAACATAGATCTGCCATTGGGGCAGGTAAATGGACAAAAAGAAAATCCAGGCAGAGAAGAAAAACAGCCGGGCAGGGACAGAGGAAGATCAAGGTAGGGAGGAAGGCAATCTGGGTAGGCCTAATCAGTCTGGGTAGGTCTGATAAATTTTCGGGTAGGCCCTAATTCATCTCTCGGCAGATATGTAGACTGGGCAGGCATAAATTAATTTCGGGCAGAAGGTCTGAGTTTTTCGAGCAGCTAGGGAAGAAAGCCCTAAATTGTAATTTGTCTGGAAATTATCTTTTATGATTTTCTGTTACTATGGTTTAAACCCAGATTGGGGTTTGAGGAACTTTTTGAAGAATTCCCTAAGTCATCTCATTTACGAGATGAACTACTAATGCTTTTTGGGGTTTTTGTCCTTTAAAAGTTTTCCCAGTGAAAAACTTTTGTTTCCATTGTGCTAATGTGAAGAATGTTATTTTACTGCACCTATCAATTGTTTAAGTTAATATGAAATTTTTTTAAAGTATTAATGCTAATGCTAAAGTTCAACAGTTCAAAGGAAGTTCTAGGGTTAGGGTTTTACCCTAAGGAGGCAAAGAAGCTAGGGTTTATGACAAGTGGGAACAAAACTAGGGTTTTGTGGCGTTTGAATATCCTAGTGTTACTTGTTATGCTTTGAGGATAAGAGAAGGAGATGTTTTGCTGGTGCCAAGGAGGACTTGCCAATGATGATGCTAGCTTTTTAAAGATCCTTGTAGTTGTAACAAGCTTTGATTAGGAGTGATTCCTAGCGGAGTTGATGGTTAGGGTTTTCATGGTTTTCCTATTTTCCTAGCTAGGGTTTGAAGAGTTGGACTTGGACCAGTTTTGTGTTAACGGTGTGGTATGCACTTGTACTTCATTATATATATATATATATATATATATATATATATATATATATATTTGACATTTTCAGCTGTCCAAATATTGTGTTACTTGCAGATTTGATTTTCAGCCTTTGTTAACTTCGTGATTGGGTGGATTTCAGCTCTTGTTGTTCATGTTGATTTGACATATTATATAGCTGAAATTGTTTAGTGACTTAACACCTTGAAGATAAAAGATTCAGATTTTCTGCTGTAATAAAGTTGTTATATGTTTGGAAAAGTGTGCCCTGAGGGTTGTACCTTGTTGGCATTGAAGAATACTCGGATTGTATTTATTGTCTTGGGATATGCTGGGTGATTTGGCTTGAAGTAAAAAATGAAGTATTTTTTACTGTAATTGAATACTTCAGATCATTCCCAAGGCTGAAAGTTCACAGGGATAAGATCCAGGAAACCTCAAGCAAATGAGGTGAAATTTCAGATTTGCATTATTTCCCTTAGATCTGAAATTTCTGCAAGCTTGTAGGCAGTTTGATATATCTTACAAACTTGCAACCCTCAGATCAGATAAACTTTGTAGTTGGTATGTTGTCAAGGCTTTTAAATTGTCGCAAGGAGACACATTGGAATGTAGGAAAAGAGCACTTAAATATATCAAAGGTGCTTTAGAGTTCGGTACTGCACTTGAGAAGAATGACAACTTCAGGTTGAATGGTTTTAAGATGCAGATTAGGCAGGTGATGTAGATGGAAGAAAGTCCACGACAGGTTATGCCTTTGTAGTAAACATAAAAAATAAACATAATGATAATAATAACAATAGCAGTAATAAATATTAATTACATTTATGAGATGTCAAGGGGTACATACCTCTTCGCCTCGTGACCAGTCAATGCGTATAAGTACACTGTCATGGGTTCATTGTATATCATCATTCTATCAATTATTTATATATTGAATATATTCTTACATACATTGCAGAAATCTTCAATCAATTTATTAGCGACCAAGAACTGTGCAGCACATTTGTATCAGAGCCAACTCTGGCTTAATTCCACATAACCCTCACATTGTTGTTCCATACAGTGACAATTGCAATCAATAATTTCTTTACAATCATTAATCTGCTGTACATCCATACCACATCTCCACCATTGGTGCAGTTGTTGTACAAATCTTCAATTTTTCCATATAGTTTCCGTTTTAAAATCTGTGTTATGCTATCCATCATTAATTACCTTGCTACCTGAAACCTATACATCTCCCCTTCTCATTGGTATGATATCTGTTGGCTGCAATATCTGTATAGAGCTGTCGAAATATAGACAGTACAACTACTCTAAATAGCATGTGCTTTTTTCGTACAATTTTTTAAATTAGTTAGTCATTTTTAAAGGTCACAGTCCCCAATCATTTGTAATTTAATCTTGTCTTTTATATTCCAAAGTTGATTAGGTTTATAAAGTGAAGTTAATAAAAGAAAAATTAAGGACTTTATTTTTTTCCTTTAAAAGAAAGAATTTAAAGTGGGTTCTACCAAGAAAAAGGAAAAATCCAAGATGGTAAGCAATGAAGAATTACATGCTGAGGTTAATCGTTGTAGGGATGATGTTAATAGCGTAGATACTGTCTTAGGAATGTTGATAAAGGACAGAAAGAGTTAGGATATGGACAAAGAGAATTAGGGGTGAAAATTGACAGATTAATAGAAGAGAGATCTAAAACATTCAGAGAGAGTCTTAGCAAGATAACGGAAGAGTTTGAAACTAGATGGAAAACCCTATTAAGGCTAAGAAATGATGATAGGGATGAAACAACAAGGATACTAAATGATCACAGTGAAAGGATTGACTAGCTAACTGAAAGGGTAGATGCGTTATGTGTGCAACCCTTAGTCATGAAAGATCGCCGCTAAGCCCAGAACTGGCAAACGTAAATTATTAGAGATATCTAGATGACGCGGGGTTTCTAAATAAAATCAAAATAGAGATACTGATACGATGGATTGGACAATGGAAGGGCTATCATGTGGGTTAATAAAACCAAAGGAATTTTTGCTATGAACGCACCTGCTAGTGAATTAGAAAAGATATTGATGGCATCTTTATATTTAGAAGGTGATGCTTATGACTGATTCACATGGTGGTCCAGGAAAAGTAGTGTTTTCTCAGTTAATAGACAAATGTTCACAGAAGATCTCCTTAAGAGGTTTCACGATGGTGAAGATGACATTTATGCCATGTTTTCCAATTTACAACAAATGGAATAGTGAATGAATATACCCATGGATGGGAAGTTCTTGCAACCAGATTTCCAATCTTACAAATGAGCAACTACTGAAAATGTATATTTCCTGGTTTAAACCCATTATCTGTAGCGAGCCTAAGAACTTGGTTGAAGCTAGGAGTATGGCAAAAATGATTGAAAGGAAGTTGATTAGTCAACAAGAGGTAGTTTTTGATTCTCCAAAGAAGGAAACTAGTTACAGTGATAATTGCACCTAGAGTAGCTTGGTGCTCTACAACCCAGTATGGGGAGATATTGTAGCGTGGGTAATGCTGACGTGGCAATGTCGGTTAAAAAAACATTTTGGCTCATATTAACCCTTAAAGGTATAAAATTAACATGTCGGCTCAAAATACTAAATAGGAATTAATTTTTTTTTATCTTAAACATTTTACACATCATGAAAAACTTTACACCTCAAGAAATTGGATCCTTCTTGGTGCTCAATAGATCTGAGTTTAAGATGGATCTACGCTGGTAAATATCCCCATTCAAAAAAGAATAAAAGGAAGGAAACGACTGTAGCTGATGTGGTAAGACTAGGAACTGGATTTCAGGTCATAGATGTGAAGACATGTATTTACGCTACCATAGAATAGTGGATGGAAGCAAGTAGGAGTATCAAATCCAAAAAAAGGAAATCACTATAGCATATAACTTAGATTCTGACCATGACGAAACACCGCTAAAAGTATCACTGGCATCAATCTTATGTACACTAGCAAGTAGGAATGAGAATGATGTGTATCAAAAGGGGACTATTTCTGGAAAGGAGCAAACACCACCTAAGAAGTAAAACCCACCTTATCTCAGGTAGGTTGTAAGATCCAGACTCCAATTAAAGGGGAAAACAAGCCTATTAACTATGCTTTAAGGGCAAAGCATTCCTTTAGAGGGTGGCAATGTAATAAACATAAAAATAAATATAATGACAATAATAACAATAATAGTAATATATATTAATTACATTTATGAAACATCAAGGGCACATACATCTTCGCCTTGTGACTACTCATTGCATGTAAGTACACCGTCATGAGGGTCATTATAAATCATCATTCTATCAATTATTTATTTGTTCAATACATTCTGATTCCTTATATACATTGCAGAAATCTTCTGTCAATTTATTAGTGAACAAGAACTGTCCACTAAAGCCTTTAAAGTAGTGGAGTGATTTCGTGGATACGTAAGAATCAAACTTTAATGGCTTTTTCTTCAATAGAGGCAAAGTAGAAGGTCTCAGTTGGAGCAACTTGTGAAATGGTGTGGTTATGCAGGATTTTGTGTGATTTGAAACTTCAACAGATGCAGCTAACAATTTTACAGTGTGGTAATCAAAGTGCAATCAAGATGACAAAGAGTCTGGTTTTCCATTAAAAAACAAAATATGTAGAGGTTCATCATTACTACATCAAGTAATTGGTTTAAAACTTCAAAACAAAGAGATAGAATTGGTCTCCTGCAGGTCATAGGGTCAGGTAGCCTATATTTTCACTAAGGCTCTCAGCAAGGGCAATTTTGAGAAATTTCGAGAACTGTTAGGAGTGATAGAAAACAAAAGCAACATTAAGGGGACTGTTAGACATTGTAATGTTGATTTGATGTAAGGGTATATAGTGATGTTGTATAGTTACAATTTAAAGTTATAGGTAGTATTAAGACATGACATGTTAAAATGTTATTGTAACAAAGAGATTAGATGAGCGGTTCCTAATGAGACTATTAGAGCTTGCTTGATATATATTCAAGTCTTATGGTTGCTATTTGCTGCTTGTTGGGCGTGCTTTGAAATGAAAACCAGCATTTTTGTTTAATCTATGCTGACTAGTAAGTTTGCTCTTATGGACATTCCTATGGTGGTCTTATAGAGTCATAGACTATGAAGATACAATTCATTAGATGACATCATTTGCTTAAGAAGCAACTTCTATTTTTATTTCAATCAGGGGCTCTTCCTCCAGCGTCTTTATCAAGAGATTTAAAGTTTATCAACACAGTCCAAAGGCTGCGAAAGGCTATGATGTTGTTGTTTTGACTTCAATGTCAATTGATTTATAATATATTTTCTTAGGAGCTAAGTTTTGTTGAGATATTTTCATTGAGTGATGGCATTACTACTATTTTCTCTATTGGGTCTCCGCTTAATATTCTGCACAAACACTTTCAAGGTGATACTATGATAGCTACATTCAATTTAGCTGGAACCACCTCCTGTATCATCCTTTTCCTAACAAATTTTGAGCATTTCATGCATCTTAATCTCATCCAATCTCATGCAATGGGTTTCTTGTTTAATGCACAATAATAGAGGCAGCACAAAATAAGGATTCACAACATTCACAAAACGAAAAGCCAAGATATACCCTTTGACTATAAATGACAGTCAACTGACACTAATGCGTAAATAGACATTTAATTCTGAAACTGTAGGTTGCTCGAGTGCTGGACAGCAACTTATTCATCTGGATTAACAAAGCACTTCTGTCTATATATATTATAAGAGGAGGTCCCTTTTCTCTTGGAAAGTGTTTTGGCACAATTTAAGATCATTTTCAGGTAGGATCTTTGTTTCCTTGCTTCTATGCACATTAGAGTTTTTTCTGTAGGGGCTGACTCATTTTTTTTGATGTTGTCTGGTTCCCATGGGTTGACTTTAGGTCCCTTGTTTAATCATAAGGAATATCATTGTGTTCCATATTTTGATCAATTAGGTGTTTTGGGTGGACTTGTTAGAGAGAATGTGGTCTTCTGCTGTTTGACCTTTCAGTGTTATGCATGTTTAACATCAGAAGTTCATTGCTTGTAGTAGGTTGTGCCCATTGATTATTCTGTTGCAAAGTAGTGGATTTTCTTGAGATATTATCTTCTGTTTTTGCATCTCTTGTAAGCCCCGAGGGGCCTATGTAATACAATTATATTGGTTCATGATATGTGCCCTTTAATCACTTTTTTCCAGTTTTTAGCTTCTGTATCTGTATCAAACGTTTTTAGGAGTTGGGACCTAGTTTTGCAGAAAGTTGCAAAAAAGATAACTGAAATGTCCTCGGCTTTTACAGCCAAGTGCACTTACTGGTATGGCATCCTCAACATCTGGGACTGGTGTACAAAGCATAGCTCCAGTACAACAGTCATCAAGGCCTCGAGCTCCTCCTTCATCAGTTGGCACAAGTAGTTTTATCCCTGCGAGGCCTTCACCTGTCATAGCTTCAAGTGCCCATTTGCAGGCTCAGCCATCTACTGTTCCTGTTTCAGTAGGTCTGTCTGTCCCAGCCGCATCTCATTTACAATGGTTGAGCAGTGGGGCAGGATCGGCATCAACTCCATCAGCACCTGCGCCTCCAGTTTCAGTATCAAGCTCATCACAATTCACTTACTCTGGTGTTGCATATCCTCCTGCATCAGGAACAGCTACATCCAGTGCTCCATACTTTCCTCTACCTTTCCATCTTCAGCGGCAACCTGACCATATCCAACAACAGCAACAACCAGAACAGCAATACCTTCAGCAGCAGCAGTATTTGATGCCACAATATCAGCCTCAAGTTCAGAAGCAGTATCCATTAGTGTCACAACCCCAACAGCCAGTTGCTATTCAAGCATCTCAGTACCAGTACTCATATCCGGCTTCAGCATCTGTGGGTGGGATCTACTCACTGCCTCAGCAGCAGCAGGTACACCTAATATTCTTCAGAAATTCCAAAGCATTATGGGATATGCTTTAATTTCTTGCATTTATTTTCTGTTTTTTAAAGCGCAGGGGAGGGTATTTCTGTTTTAGAAATGGTTTTAGCTGCATTTATGGTTATTGACTTATCATATGGGTAATACTAGAATAGCATTGTTATTTTGCTCAAGTTCCTCAGCATTATTGTTTTAGGTCTTTTCTTGCATAAATGATAAAACCACAAAATTAAAGTAAATTGACAGAAAAAGGGAGTAAAACCTGTGTAGGCCTTTGTTTGTGGAATGTACTAACTTCCTCAGCAGCAGTAAGTAGATTTATTATTCTTTAGAGATTTATCATTTGAGAGAATTGCAGGATATAATTTAATTTGATTTGTGATGGTGTCCTTTACACTTTTCTCTTTTTGGGGTGTTTCTGTTTTATATTTTGTTCTAGTTGCATTTATTTTTATCATACAGCTAATTTTGGACAGGCATTGTCCTTTCAGTTCCTCAGTGTTCCAGCAAATTACAGTTAACTTTTTCATAGAAGCACAAAATTGAAAAAAAAACAGTAGTGTATAACTTTCGACAGACCTTTGCTTGTGCCATCAAAATCTTACAATATATTTTCGGATAATTTTAAATAAGAAAAATATGTAATTAAGCAAGTATTTTGTAAAGTCATTTTCTTTATTGTAACCTAGTCTTCTATTTTCTTTCAGGAAAAAAATGAGTTTTTTATTTGAGATCATTAAATGTTACATCCAAGGATGAAAAGATATTTTAGCACTTTTTTTTTGAAAAATGTCTTCTTTGCGCTAAGATTTGCTCTACAACCTAGTATGGCATAGGTATTGTAATGTAATTTAATGTGGATCTCTGATTTCAACCTCCTTTCTCGTATAATTGATATGGAAAGATGAAAAAACTAGCAGGTGTGGCTATAAGAAAAACTGAAGAAGATAGATTGAGAAGATTGTTATGTAATATATTATGTAACTTTTGAAGTGGCTTTTTTAATAATAATCTTTAGTTTTAAAACTTCGTAAATTTGAAAGGATCAAATTCATCTAAAACATGAATAAATATGATGATGATGATTATCATCTAAACTGTTGATGTGGACCTCACCATTGGAATGAACCTAGATCCATCTTAACTACGAATCTATCAAGCACAAAGAGGGATCAAATCCATTGAGGTGCAAACCTTTCTTTCAGTTTTGCACCTTAAAAAAGGTTTGCACCTCAAGGGATTGATCCCTCTTGTCGCTGGATAGATCATTTTAAAAAGGTTTGTACCTCAAGGTATTTGATCCCTCTTGGTGCTTGATAGATCTGGTAAGATGGATCTAAGCTGGTATATTTATAAAAAACATTTATAAACAATAGAGCAAAAAGTAGAAGGGTATATATAATGAAAGATCATAACCTCTTCCGAAAAGAAACAAAAATATAAATGAAGTCAGGGTACGTCGTGGGTTTTATAGTCTTAGTGTCTTTGATTAACAAAGCGTCCTATCTAGAAGCTGATGGCATACCTCATCACACCACAAGGACCAAAAGGCAGACCATGAGCTAACCATGTTCTCAAAATCAGAATTACATTGGAGCTTCTAAAGAATGAATAAAGCAGAAATCCTGAAACAATGCCAGATCCCAGAAAAGGAAGAATGGACTAGAGATTGACAATCTCCAAACAAGGTAACCTTCCAAAGAGTGCGCCCTTGAAGTAACACAAAATATTGATCTTGCCAAGATTACCAACAACTCTTGGCAAACCGATAATTCCAAAAAATATGTATCATAGTCTTTGATGATCGATCAATGACACACAGGTCAAAGGCCATCCAAAAGTATGTTCTTGACCAAACAAGCCTTGGATTAAATCCCTTGATATGTCACTAGCTAGGCAAAAAATCACTACTTATAAGAAAAGTGAGTAGACCAACACTATGAAGTTGGTGTACCCATTTGTCCTCTATCGTTCGACATCCATCTCACATTGAGAATAAAAAACAATGAATGACGATGGTACAAGAATGAGTACAACCTTTGAATGTCATATTGTTGAAGAGGGTGCCCAAAGTTGCTTCCCTAATACCTCCATTATCACACAAACTAGCATCTTAAGATTGAAGCCCTAAAATCAATAAGCTTTTGGATAACTAAGAGGGAGGCCAATGTCACCACACCTAGCCCTCATATGCTCTCTAGGCTAGCTCTTCTCTAACTCAAAGGAGGAATCCCTAGGATAGGATTACTAGAGTTTAATAATGGAGCACGAGGTGAAATTGAAGAGTGACTAGCAAAACAAAGTGTTTTGTTTTTTGTAAAAGATAAGAGCGATGAAGGGATTGGAGACCAGTGTCTTATCCTATGGGAAAATGGGGTCAACCAAGGATCGCATGAGGTTTTCTTAGGAAAGATTAGAAAGGCTTAGGATTGTAGTACACAAAACTAGCTACTTTCTAATGGTTGGGCCAATTTCAGAGATCAAACAAGGGGAAACTTCTAGAGCATAAAATTTCAACTGGATTCAAGGAGGAATGCTATCATGGAATGTTAAATTTTTTGTAGCAAGGAAGGTGATTCTGCGTAATTAGATCTTGAGGAGAAGATCTGGCACATGGTGTCGCACGGTTTTGTGCCCATGGTTTTGGTGGGACACGGTTTTGTGCCCATGGTTTTGATAGCCCATTGTTTTGCCCACTGGTTACATGTATAAAAGAAGACGTCTACCTCATTGTTAAATTGTTGACACACAGAAGTGATCTTTAGTCACTATGAGAGAGAGAAGGGTGTAAGTGTGGTAGTGTGCTATAGCGAAGGTGTGCAGTAGCAATGCATCTTTGTATTTTGGTTCAGTAGCGACCAAGAAGAATACAAATCTAGATTACTGATTTTCCCCAGAGGCAGTGGGGTTTCCAAGGTAAACTTCTGTGTTTTATGTGTGGCTGTATTACTTTTTATTCCTGCTGTGTATTCTTTTATGAGAGTTTTAGTTTATTATTATTTAGTTCTTTTTCTGAAGTTTATAATAATAAGTAACTGATAACCTAAGCTAATTTTCATGGTATCAGAGCGAGGTTATTTCGACAACCCTTAATTGAGTTTTTTTAAGATTAAATACTCAGGTCTTTAAGGATCGATTGCAATGGCAGAAGAAAATTGCCAAGCACGTCTCTCCAGTACAAAGTCCAAGGACATCTGGTATATTGACAATGGAGCATCCAGTCATACGACCGGACACGAGCATTATTTCAGCAATCTTGGAGAACGAAAGCTTGATTTTGACATTTTGCTGGGAGATGATTATGCATACAGACCTACAGGGATAGGGGCTGTAAAATTTGAGAGGGAGTTTGGTAGGGCCCTCTACCTAGCAAATGTTCTCTATGTACCAGGGATGAAGAAGAACCTGGTCTTTGTATCAACTTTGGAGGATAAAGGATACGAAGTCTCCTTCAGGGATCGAAGGGCTTATATCAAGCCCAAAGGACTGGGTACAAGTGCAAAACAAGTCATTGGAGTTTAGAAAGGACAAGCTATACAAGTTACAGTTTGGGTCACATTATGCATTGGCCAGCACCAACAACAGTCATGGCTCTGGATTGTGGCAAAGACGTATGCCCCATCTTGGTCATAGAGCATTCAAAGTATTAAGATAGATTGTGACAGGATTGCCTCCTTTCAGCTTAGAGCACTATGAAGTGTGCAAGGATGTGCAATATGTCAGAACTGCATTTCCGAAGAGTGACACCAGGTCCAAAGGAGCCCTAGATATCCTACACTCAGATATTTGTGGGCCCATGTCCTCTCCATCTATTGGAGGGAAGTTCAAGTATTACATCAGCTTCATTGACGACTTCTCCAACAAAACCTGGATCTATTTTTTGACAGGGAAGAAATTAGGAGAAGTTTTGAGGAAGTTCCAGTAATTTAAGGCTGTTGTTGAGAAGCAGATAGGGTGAAGGATAAAAGTCCTCAAGATAGATAATGGAGGCGAGTACACCTCAAATGCCTTCAAGAAGTTTTGCGCAGAGGAAGGAATTAAGAGGGAGCCAACAGTGCCTTACACCCCTCAGCAAAATGTGGTGTCTGAAAGGAAAAACAGAGCCATTGTTGGAGCAACAAAGGCAATGTTGCATGATTAGAATCTTTCAAAAAATCTGTGGGATGAAGTCTGCAACACTACAGTCTACCTATAGAACAGAAGCCGGCACAAAGTTCCTGCAGAGAAAAGGACAAAGTTGGATCTTACAACAGAAATAGGAATCCTAGTGGGATACAACGAGACCTCTAAGGCCTATAGAGTTTACATTCCTCTTACCCAGAAAACTGTAGAGCACAAGGATGTAAAGTTTGAAGAAGACGAGGCATTTAGGAAATCCCGTGGGAGTGATTAGGAGGATGTGGTTACTCAAAAGGAATTCACATCTCCTTCTCAGACCTGAAGACCTCCGGCAAATACTTAGAGGGAGCAACATGAGGAAGAGCAGGATCTTGTCACAGAATCCTCTCAGAAATGAGGCCCAGGTGGGAAGAACAAGCTGTGAAGGAAGCTAGGGAACAAGTGAAGGCTCCTAAGACTCTTTTCAGAGTTAGCAGACCTTCGCAGAAATACTCAGGGTATGCAACACTCATGAGTGACATTCTTGAGTTTGAACCCACCAATTTTGAAGAGGCTACAAAGAAACAAGTCTAGAAGGATGCCATGGTGGAAGAGTATGCCTCCATCATGAAGAATGAGGCTTGGGAGATAGTACCTTGTATAGACAACAAGTCAGTAGTCAGCTCAAAATGGATCTATAAGATCAAGCATGCTGCAGACGACAACATTGAGAAATATAAGGCCCGATTCGTAGCTCGAGGATTCCCTTCGAAAGAGGGAATGGACTATGATGAGACCTTTGCCCCAGTAGCTTTATATGCATCCATCCGTGTAGTTATGTCCATCACTACTCAAATGGGATGGAAAGTTCATCAAATGGATGCCAAGATAGCTTTCCTCAATGGTGTTATTATGGAAGAATTGTACTTAGAGCAACTTGAGGGGTTTGAAATTCATGGCAGAGAAACTCTTGTCTCTAGATTGAAGAAGGCTTTATATGGGCTCAAGCAGGAAGCATGGGATAGTTACCTCTAGAGCATTGGTTTTGTCAAGAGTGATGCCAATCCCAACCTATATATTGATTGTTGAGGGTGATCTACTCATTCTTGTTCTTTATGCAAATGACCTATTCTTGATAGGAGCAAAGAAACTGATTACATGATGTAAATGGAATCTGGCTCAAGAGTTTGAGATAAAAGATATGGGATTGATGCATTACTTTCTGGGATTGGAGGTTTGGTAGCAGAAGGGTGAGATTTTCCTTGGGCAAGGAAAATATGTAGTAGAAATCCTCAAGAGATTTGGCGTGGAGTATTGCAAGCCCATGGCTACACACATGATCACCAACCTTTAGAAATTGAACGTGTCAGAGTCAGAGAAGGTTGATCCCACCATCGTCAGGCAGTTGATCGGTAGTCTGATGTATCTGACCAACATAAGACCAACTATATGTTTTGGAGTAAACACTCTTAGTCAGTATATGATTGTTCTTAGGAGAGTGCACTAGATTGCAGCCAAGCATATATTGAGGTACCTAAAGGGTACAATTGATTATGGGCTCCAGTATGTCCAGGGGGACAGAGTTCAGTTATTAGGTTACTCACACTCAAATTGGGCAGGGAGTGTAGTGGACAGAAAGAGCACCAGCCTAGGATCAAGAGTGATCTCTTGGTACAACAGGAAGCAGAAGTAGGTGGCTCTTAGTTCAACAGAAGTAGAGTATATGGAAGCCAACCAAGCAGTGTGTGAGGCCCTTTGGCTGCGCAAGATGCTCATAGGATTGTTCAGTGCAGAGTTGGATCCTACGGTGATTTATTGTGAAATCAAAGTTGCATAATACTCTCCGAGAATTTGATATTCCATGATAAAAAGCACATTGATATTAGATATCACTTCATTAGGGACAAGGTACAGAAGGGAGCAATGAAGCTCCAGTACGTCTCCACTGAAGAGCAAGTTGTAGATGTCCTCACAAAGGCATTTCCTAGAGTGAAGTTCGTGTACTTTTGACTCTCTCGAGAGAATGGGAGTTATGCAGAACACCTTGCTCACTAAGAGGGAGTGTTAAATTTTTTGTAGCAAGGAAGGTGATTATTTGTGATTAGATCTTGAGGAGAAAATATATCACATGGTGTCACATGGTTTTGTGCCCATGGTTTTGGTGGCACACGGTTTTGTGCCCATGGTTTTGATAGCCCACGGTTTTGACCACTGGTTGCATGTATAAAAGAAGATGCCTACCTCATTGTTAACACACACAAGTGATCTTTACTCACTGTGTGAGAGAGAAGGGTCTGAGTGTGGTAGTGTGCTAAAAGGAAGGTGTGTTGTAACAGTGAGTCTTTGTATTTCGGTCCAGTAGCGACCAAGAAGAATAAAAATCTAGTTTGTTGGTTTTACCCAAAGGTAGCGGGGTTTCCAAGGTAAATTCTTGTGTTTATGTGTGGCTGTATTTCTTTAATTCCTATTGTGTATTCTTTTATGAGTGTTTTAAATTATTATTATTTAGTTCTGCCGATGAAGCTTATAATATTAACCGATAACCTAAGCTAAAGTTTCATGGAAGGCATAAAAAACACATAACCTAGAGTAGAAAAATGTGCACCATAAACTATGCTTCCAACTGATAACAATCACATAAAAGATAAAGAGCCTATTCCTTTATCACCTCAAAGCCATGGACAATTTGAAGATCCATTATCGAACCAAAAATATGAGCAATATCAAAAACCTTTAATGGAGCACTAACATCAACCATCCATGAGAACCATAAGATATTTCATTAAGTCCAATGGGATTTCTCTCCCAATCCAAACATGAATACAAATGAGGAAGAGGTTCTCTTGTATAGATATGAGCTCAACTTCCTTTACAATAGAAAATTAATAGATCTATTAAAATCCTAAATCTATCCTAGGGAGGAGTAAACAAATAAAAAATTATCCATCTCATAAGTCAACAATAATAAAGAAATGTTGGTCAAGGCTAGATGTACATATCTGCATCAAGGAAGCTCTATGTGAAGTGGCATGCTTCAATGAGCGAGGGAATAAAGTGAAGTAAGGTCCAACGTCCTCCTAAAAGCTGTCCTCAAGAGATGCACTAGCCCATAGATCCATGTGCAATCACCTCAAAATATGTGCTAATCCCTAAATAATTGTGCCAACAATCCACATGTGCAAAGTGCTAGGATCTAAGTGCATGAAGAATGATGACAAGTCCATAAAGTTAGCCCTCCAAGGCTGGCACTCCAAGAGAAAATATCCAATAAGCATGCATCAATCCTAGATCTAGGGTTTGAGGCTTGAGCACCTCAATCTCATCAAAACTAACCAAACTCAATCATATATGCTATACAACATCTCCAAGGTGGATCATATGTGGAATAACCATCCTCCAAGGTGGAGTGCTCCAATAGATAAGGCATAGAGATCCATGAAAAGGGGCTAGGAATGGGTCAATAATGCTCCAAGAAGTGGAGGCCCCTCAATCAGGTCATGAATAAGTGTGCAACTAACCCTTTATAAGTGGGCTTCTTTTGACCATGTCAAGGATCCAACCATAAAACATGTGCAATGAACTCCCTCGACCAATTGTTTTACACATAACAACAAACTCATCATCCTCCACCATTATCTCATCACTACGTGTAAGATAGATCCATGAAACAAGGAGTGCATTAATCGTAAGAGCCATGTGTCCACAATAGATGATCAATCCCATGAGGAAGGGGATGGGCCCTTTACAATCAATAAAACAACTCCATACATGTCAAGAGGGGGAAACAGTTGGAGCATTCCACACTAAATGATAGTCAATAGTGTTGATTAAGTTGTCATTGATGCCAACAGGTCCTGGTCATTGATGCCAGCAGTGCCTAATGGAGGACATGGTTGTATTGGTCTTAATGCCCCCTGTGAATGCTGATTTTTACCTAGGAATTGTTCCCCTAAGTGACTTTTGCCTAAGTCACTAGGAAAAGGGGTTTGAGTCACTTGGACTTTATATTAATGACTTGAGATGAGCATTAAGTGCACTTTAGGCTAAAGTGCACTTCAAGTGAAATATTTAAAAAGTGAGTGAAATTAATTTTTTTATGGAGAAAAGTGATTTTAATCACAACCACTCATCTAGACTAATCTGAGCCCTAGGATTAGATTGCTTTTTAATCACCCTAATTTTTTCACCAAAAAGGAAACACAGAGCCATTTTTGAGAAAGCGGAGAAAATAGCAGTTGAAGCAATTTTTTTCTTGGAACGCAAATCAAGGAGAGAAAGTACATCAACATGGCATGAAAATCAAGGCAAGGTACAACATCATTATTTCTGGTCCATACAGTCAGTATAGTATGGATTACCTACAACAGTACATATCCCGAGGCAGAAAGTACAACACAGTTTTTGGGGCAGATTTTTGTGCATGATTTTCGAGATTTTTTTGGGCACAAATCTCAAGGTAGTTTGCATGCACGGATTTCAAGGTTCGTATAGACAGTTTGCATAGCCTCTCTGTATAGTCCGTACAATGGCATTGAAATCGAGGCAAATAACCGTAAAATTTCTAAGTTTGCATTTTTCTGTTTGGCACGGACAACGAGGTAGAATATCTTTTATCTGGTTGAGATAAGTTGGCCTGAAAATTTTTCTGTCCATTGCTGTAAATTTTTCTTGAAAATAAAAATTTCTCTCACAGGCTTTCCCTAGAGGTTGGGGTTTTTCCTGGGTCATTTGACCAAAAATACTGTGTCTGAAATTTATCTTTGAATGTGGTTTATTTGCTGTTAGTGAAAATGCAGTAGAAATTTTTCTTGTGTTTCAGTCCTATATTGTTTATGAGAAAAATCTAATTTGCAACAATAAAACAAATTGGGTTGGGCATTAAACAATGTTTTAAAACGGAGTTGGAAACCGGGTTGGGAAAGTTAAAATTTCTACATGGTATCAGAGCTTTGTTAAAGAAAGGGTAGATTTATACACAGTGAAAAATTTCAGACTTCAGTGATTCCTTTTGTCAGTGGGCAGCACCTTGTTGAAACTTGAACTTTGCAGAGATAATGGCAACTGGACTTAGGATGGAGGATAGGGTTGATGGGGCTGGGAATTTTGTCCAATGGAAAGCTATGATATTGCTTGTGTTGGAGGAAAATGAGTTATGGGATGAGGTAGTAAAAAATACTACAACTCACCATATTGTTGTTCTCGATGCTACCGTTGATCCAGTTGGACTAGACACCTTCAATAAAAATGACATTAAGGCTAGAAGAATAACCCTAGATGTAGTTAAAGATCATGTGATTCCTCACATCTCAAGTAGGACCCGTGCATATCAAATGTGGGATGCTTTGACCAGCTTGTTTCAAAGCTCAAACAAGAATAAGAAGATGGTTTTGAGGGAGAAGTTGAAAAGTATCAAGATGGAGGTTGTGATATCTTACCTTACTAGGATCTCTCAGGTGAGAGATGAGCTTGCAGCAGTGGGGGAGGTTGTTCCTAATGCATAGCTAGTGCGGACAACTATGAATGGGGTTTCAATGCCTTAGGCTGTGTTTGTGGAGGCTTTAGTGGCTAAGAAGAACATACCTACTTGGGACAGGATTTGTGATGATTTTGTTCAGGAGGAGACTCAGAGGGGTCTTGTGCAGGGTAGTGCTTCTACTAGTAGGGAGGATGAGGAGAAGGTGGCATTGACTGCAAAGGGGAAGAAGAAGTTTAAGAAGGGTCCAAATAAGGGTGGGGCTAAGCAGCAGGAGGGGTAGAAGAAGGATTTGAGCACTGTGAAGTGCTTTGCTTGCCAGAAGTTTGGACACTATGCTGGGCAATGTCGATAGAAGAAGAAGAAGAAGAAGTAGCAATAGACAGCAGCTTCGGCAGAGTTGGAGGAGTTTACTGCGAGATTTGAGAGAGAGTTTTCTCTTTGCAATGGGCTTGTTGATAGAGATAGAGCATCCATTATCACCAGTGTAGATGTTGATAGTGAGAGGGAGTATCGCTTGTTGACAGGTCATTCTTTGAGTGAATCCACCACCAGCACGTGGTATATTGATAGTGGAGCTTTGAACCACATGACAGGTGCTCGAGAGATGTTCTTTGAGCTTTCATAGGCAAAGATTGATGTGGAGGTAGTGTTAGGGGATGACACATTTGTCAGAGCAGTTGGGCGTGTGACCATTACTTTTCAGGGACAGTGCATGAGTCCCATGATTTTGAGAGATGTACTTTATGTACCTGGGCTGAAGAAGAACTTGATTTCAGTTTCCATGATCGAGGATAGAGGTCTTGGGGTGTCCTTCCTAGATGGACATGTGCGTGTTTTTCCCAAGACTGTCGGACCATCTGCTTCATACACCATTGGAGTTAGATGTGGGACACTGTACAAGCTCTTGTTTCAACCCCAACATGCTTTGGCACATAGCAACAACAATGTTAGTTTTGTACCTAGGGAAGTGTTCCCCTAGTGACTTTTGCCTTAGTCACTTAGAGAGGGGACATAAAGTGACCTTTGTATTAAATGACTTAAGTAAAAGCATTTAATTTGACTTTAGAGCATTAAAGTCACTTTTTGATAAAATTTAAGTGGGTGAGTGAAATTAATATTTTAGAAATAAAATATGAGCATTTAATTTCAGCCCTTGATCTAATCTAATCTCCACCATTGGATTAGACTCACCCTAGGGTTTTCTCAAAAAGGCCTGGGAAAAGCATTTTGCCTCACTTTTGTAGATTGAAGTGAGAAGAGAGATTTGAGAGAGAAAAGAGAGAGAGTTTCCATTTTCCCTGAGTAAGAGGAAAAATTTTGCAGCACACAAATAGAGGGAAAGGACAGCAGCAAAGAGGGCACATAAATCGATGTGAAGACATCAACATTTATTGCTGGTCTGTACAGTCCGTACGGTACGGTTTTTGAGGTAGCAAGCACGATTTTCGAGAAAAAAATTTTTGGGCATGGATTTCGAGGTCCGTACGATCTGTACAGCTCGTATAGTGGCACAAAAATCGAGGCAGAAAACAGAAAAAAATCAGAGTTTGATTTTTGCTGCTTGGCATGCAAATAGAGACAGAAATTTATCCTCCGGGTTGAGATAAGTTGGTTTGATATTTTCTGTGTATTGCTGTAAATGATAAACTTCTCCTGAAAAAATAAAAATACTCTCTCTGATTGGTTTTCCCCTAGTGGGTTTTTCCAGGGCCATTGGCCAAAAATCCTAGTGTTCTGTGTGATTAAATGGCATGCTGATTTTTATTTCCTGTCACTGGAAAGATTGTTTACAACTGTGTTTTAAGTCTGAAAATTTTTGTTTATTTCCAGCACTTTATTTTTCTGAGAATGTCATAAACAATGATATAAATTTTACTTGAAACCGGTGGCTGAAAACTAGTGAAAAATCTACATGGTATCAGAGCGGGTTGTGGCAGAAAATTAAATTTCAGCAGTGAAACAATCATTTCTAGAATTCAGAAAAACCTTTGTGACAGTAGTACATTTTGCTAAAACTTGTTCTTTGAGAAAATGACTTCCGTGGGGTTGAGAACTGAGGATAGGTTGGATGGGGCAGCGAACTTTGTCTCATCGAAAGCCCGGATTTTACTTGTGCTGAGGGAGAATGAGTTGTGGCAAGAAGTAGTTAGAAACACTTCAACAAATCCCATTACTATTCCTCCTATTGATGCAGTATTACTTGCAGCCTTTAATAAGAAGGATATTAAAGTGATGAGGATAACCTTAGATGCTGTTAAAGACCATGTTATTCCTCACATTTCAGCGAAGGATCATGCGCATGAAATGTGGACTGCTTTGACCGGTTTGTTTGCTAGCACTAATGAAAATAGGAAGATGGTACTTAGAGAGAAGCTGAAGAACATCAAGATGGTCAAAGGAGAGGCATTTATGACTTATCTTACTAGGATCTCTCAGGTGAGAGATGAGCTTGTAGCTGTTGGGGTGGCCATTGATGCTCCTGAGTTAGTGCAAACGACCCTGAATGGGGTGACTGCACCTTGGGTTGTGTTTGTTCAGGGGTTGGTGGCCAGAGAGAACTTACCATCTTGGGACAGAGTATGTGATGACTTTGTTTAGGAAGAGACTCAAAGGGTTTCTTGCAGTGCAGTGGCTCTACTAGTAGAGGGGATGAGGAGGATGTGGCATTGACAGCGAAGGGGAAGAAGAAGAGCAAGAAGGGTCCCAAGAAGGGTGGGGCCAAGCAGCAGTAGGATGGGCAGAAGAAGGATATGAGCACTGTGAAGTGCTTTGCATGTTACAAGATGGGACACTATGCTGCTACGTGTCCGAACAAGAAGAAGAAAAAGCAACAGACAACTGCTTCAGCTGAGATCGATGATTTTGCAGCTAGATTTCAGAGTGAGTTTTCACTATGCACTGGGCATATTGAGAGAGAGAGAGCATCCATTCTCACCAGTGTGGATGTTGACAGATAGAGGGAGTTTTCCTGTGTGACAGACCATTCTTACAGTGCATCTACTTCCAACACTTAGTACATAGATAGCGGAGCCTCGAGCCACATGACAGGTGCTCGTGAGATGTTCTTCGAACTTTCACAGGTAGATACAGATGTGGAGGTTGTGTTGGGAGATGGCTCAGTAGTCAGTGCAATTGGACGTGGGACCATTACATTTCAGAGGGGAATATGACACCTGAGGAGTGTTTTTCAGGCAAGAAGCCTGAAGTTGGCCATTTTCGTATATTTGGTAGTCTGACTTATTCTCATGTCCCTTCAGAGAAGAGGACAAAGTTGGAGCCCACTGCAGAGAAGGGCATCTTTGTGGGTTATGATGAGACTGCGAAGGCTTTTCGCATTTATCTTCCCTCTCAGAGGAAAGTGGTGGTGAGGAGGGATGTGAAGTTTGAGGAAGAGCGAACCTTCAGGAGGTCGAGAGAGTCAGAGCAGGGAGAGCAGCAAGTCCCTGCACCTCAGGTTGTGACACAGGTTCCATCTACGCAGCAGTCAGGATCACAGGTTTTCGGGGTTACAGGACCACAGAGTGTTGGCACAGGTTCACCAGGTTTAGTGGTTAGGCCAGTAGGGTCTTTGGGGGCAAGTGGTGGGTCTATCATTACAGGTACACCTTACGGGGGATTGGGATCAGGATTACAGGGTACACCTGTTGTTGGCACACTAGCTTCAGGTTCACAGGTGACTGGGGCTTCTAGCTCTGGTAGTTCTTTAGATGAGGACAAGCCAGTGTGGGTAGAACGTTCAGGGATGAAGAAGCCTAAGTGGCTTCGAGAGACCTTAAAGGATGCCTTAAAGGTTGGGACACCCAGTGACAAGGTGAGAGCCATTAAGATGCCTGACAGATTGGGCATGGTGTTGGTGGCTTGTATATGCGATTCTGAGCCTTCTACTTTTGAGGAGGCCTCCCAACATTCGGTATGGAAAGATGCCATGATGGATGAGTACCATTCCATCATGAAGAATGATGTACGGGAGATTGTTTTGAGACCAGAGGGGAAGTCAGTGGTGACTTCTCGTTGGCTTTACAAGCTGAAGCATGCGGCAGATGGGAGTGTGGAGAAGTACAAATCCAGGTTTGTAGCGCGAGGGTTTTCACAGGTTGAGGGCATTGATTATGATGAGACTTTTGCGTTGGTTGCTTGTTATACGTCTATTAGGGCATTGATTTCCATTGCGGAGGAAATGGGTTGGAAGATCCATCAGATGGATGTGAAGACCGCATTTCTCAATGGGATCATACAGGAGGAGATTTACATTGAGCAGCCTCAGGGCTTTGAGATACATGACAGAGAGGCACATGTATGCAGGTTGAAGAAGGCCCTTTACGGGCTGAAGCAAGCTCCAAGAGCTTGGTACTCCAGGATTGATTCTTACTTGCTGAGTATGGGGTTTCAGAAGAGTGAAGCAGATCCGAATCTCTACTTCATCATGGTTGGAGATGATCCGCTTGTTCTTCTGCTATATGTTGATGACTTGTTTATCACAGGGAGAGAGAGACCCATTGCAGCTTGCAAGAAGGATCTTGCAGCAGAGTACGAGATGACTGATATTGGGCTAATGCATTTTTTTGGGATTGGAGGTTTGGCAGAAGCCTGGACATATTTTCCTGGGGCAGGGAAAGTATGCGGTTGATATTTTGAGGAGATTCAGGATGGAGGAATGCAGGCCTATGTCGACACCTATGATCACCAACTGGAAGAAGCTTCATGCTTCCAAGGGAGAGTTGGTGGATCCTACTTTATACCGTCAGCTTATTGGGTCATTGATGTATCTGGTCAACACTCCGCCAGATTTGTGTTTTGCAGTGAACACTCTTAGCTAGTTCATGGTTGTGCCTAAGAGTGTGCATTGGGTCACTGCAAAACATGTGTTGCGCTATCTTTCAGGGATAGTGGATTTTGGTTTGGACTACAGGAGGTCAGAGGGGATCAGATTGGTTGGCTATATAGATTCAGATTGGGCAGGCAGTGTGGCAGACCGGAAGAGCACTTTCGGATGTTGTTTCAGTTTGGGCTCGGGAGCAGTGTCGTGGTTCAGTCGGAAGCAGAAGTCCGTTGTATTGAGTACTGTAGAGGCTGAGTACATGGCAGCCAGTTTGTCCAGCTGCGAGGCCTTGTGTCTTTGCAAGTTGCTGGTGAATTTATTTGGTCAGTAGCTTAGGCCTACGGTGATTTACTGTGACAATCAGAGTTGCATCCAACTCTTTGAGAATCCAGTCTTTCATGATCGGTTAAAGCGCATAGAGATCAGATATCATTTCATCCGAGACTATGTTTAGAGAGGAGCAGTCACACTTAAGTATATTTCCACTGATGAGCAGGTAGCAGACATACTGACGAAGTCTTTGGAGAGGGGCAAGTTTGTCTTCTTCAGAGACAAGTTGGGAGTGGTGCATAACACCTTCCTCGGTAACGAGTGTTAGTTTTGTACCTAGGGAAGTGTTCCCCTAGTGACTTTTGCCTTCCTCGGTAAGGAGTGTTAGTTTTGTACCTAGGGAAGTGTTCCCCTAGTGGCTTTTGTCTTAGTCACTTAGAGAGGGGACATAAAGTGACCCTTGCATTAAATGACTTAAGTAAAAGCATTTAATTTGACTTTAGAGCATTAAAGTCACTTTTTGATAAATTTAAGTGGGTGAGTGAAATTAATATTTTAGAAATAAAATATTAGCATTTAATTTCAACCCTTGATCTAATCTAATCTCTTTCGTTGGATTAGATTCACCTTAGGGTTTTTTCAAAAAGGCATGCGAAAGGCATTTGGCCTCACTTTTGCAGATTGAAGTGAGAAGAGAGAGTTGAGAGAGAGAAGAGAGAAAGTTTCCATTTTTCCTAAGCAAGAGGAAAATTTTTGCAGCACACAAATCGAGGGAAAGGATAGCAGCAAAGAGGGCATGGAAATTGAGGTGAGACAACAACATTTATTGCTGGTCCGTACAGTCTGTACGGTACGGTTTTCGAGGCAGATTTCTGGGCACGGTTTTTGAATTTTTTTGGGCACAGATTTCGAGGTCCGTATGGTTGGTACAGTGGCACAAAAATCGAGGTAGAAAACAAAAAAAATCATAGTTTAATTTTTGCTGCTCGGCATGCAAATCGAGTCAGAAATTTATCTTCCGGGTTGAGATAAGTTGGTTTGATATTTTCTGTGTATCGCTGTAAATGATAAACTTCTCCTGAAAAAATAAAAATACTCTCTTTGACTGGTTTTCCCCTAGTGGGTTTTTCCAGGGCCATTGGCCAAAAATCCTAGTGTTCTGTGTAATTAAATGGCGTGCTGATTTTTATTTCCTGTCACTGAAAAGATTGTTTATAGCAGTGTTTTAAGTCTGAAAATTTTTGTTTATTTCCAGCACTTTATTTTTCTGAGAATGTCATAAACAGTGATATAAATTGTACTTGAAACCGGTGGCTGAAAACTAGTAAAAAATCTACAAACAACGAGCTTTGTGAGATGTGGCACAAGAGGATGGCTCATCTACATCATCCAGCTTTGCGTATTTTGAGGTATATGGTTACAGGGTTGCCAGAGTTCAACATGGAGCACAATGAGGTATGCAGGGGGTGTGCTTTGGGAAAATACACCAAGACTGCTTTTACTAGCAGTGATAACAAGTCAACAAGAGTTCTTGACTTGATACATTCCGACTGGTGTGGACCTATGTCAGTTGTTTCTCTGAGAGGGTTTGAGTATTATTTGACATTCATCGATGATCATTCCAGGAAGTCCTGGATCTACTTCCTGAAGAGCAAGAAATATGAGGAGGTCTTGCAGAGGTTCCAAGAGTTCAAAGCTCTTGTGGAGAACCAGACAGGGAGGAAGATACGGGCTCTCAGATCGGATAACGAGGTGAGTATACCTCCAAGGAGTTCGATGGGTATTGCAGACAGGAGGGCATTAGGAGACAATTGACGGTTCCATACACTCCTAAGCAGAATGGAGTGTCAAAAAGGAAGAACAAATCTATAGTTGGAGTTGCGAGAGCCATGTTGCATGATTAGTCACTTCCTTTCTTCCTTTGGGCGGAGGCATGTAGCACAACTGTATACCTTCAAAACAGGAGTCCCCATTGTGTCGTGGGGAACAAGACACCCGAGGAGAGTTTCACATGCAAGAAGCTTGAGGTGAGTCGTTTTAGGATATTTGGTTGCTTGACTTATTCACATGTCCTTTCTGAGAAGAGGACAAAGTTTGAGTCCACAGCGGAGAGAGGCATCTTTGTGGGGTATGATGAGACTTCAAAGGCTTTTCGCATTTATCTTCCTTTTCAGAGGAAGGTGGTTGTGAGGAGGGAAGTGAGATTTGAGGAGTAGGCCTTCGGGAAGTCTAGAGAGTCAGAGCAGGGAGAGCAGCAGGTTCCCACACCTTAGGTAGCTTCATAGGTACCTTTAGTGTAGTAGACAGGTTCACAGGTTTCCGGGGTTACTGGCCCGCACAGTATAGGCACAGGTTCTCCAGTTTCAGTCGTTCAACCAGCAGGATCTTCGGGGACAGGTTTTGGGTCTCAGGTTACAGGTTCACCATACAGAGCTTCAAGATCACAGGGTTCACCAGTAGTTGGTACTCCAGCATCTTGGGTCACAGGTTACTGGGGTTTCTACCTCTGGTAGTTCATCAGATGACGACAGACCAATGTGGGAGCAGTCTTCAGGGAAGAAGAAGCCTAAGTGGCTTCAAGACACCTTGAAGGAAGCAAAGGAGTTTGGAACACCCAGGGAACCAGTGAGGGATAATCACATGCCAGACAAATTGGGTATGGCATTAGTTGCTAGTCTTCATGATTCAGAGACTTCTACTTTTGAGGAGGCCTCCCAACATCATGTTTGGAGAGATGCCATGATGGATGAGTACCATTCCATCATGAAGAACGATGTTTGGGAGATTGTTTCGAGTCAGTGGTGAATTCTCGTTGGATTTACAAGCTAAAACATGCTGCAGATGGTAGTGTGGAGAAGCGAAAGGCTCGGTTTGTGGCGTGGGGGTTCTCATAGGTTGAGGGAATTGATTATGATGAGACCTTTGCACCGGTTGCTCGTTATACTTCTTCTATCAGGGCTTTGATTTCCATTGCTACCGAAATGGGTTGGAAGATCCATCAGATGGATGTGAAGACCACATTTTTCAATGGCATCATACATGAGGAGGTTTATGTTGAGCAACCTCAGGGCTTTGAGATTCATGGGAGAGAGTCTCATGTATGCAAGCTGAGGAAAACCTTGTATGGGCTGAAGCAAGCTCCTTGAGCTTGGTACTCTAGGATTGACTCTTACTTGCAGCGGATGGGTTTTCAAAAGAGTCAGGAAGATCCGAATCTCCATTTCATCATGGTTTGAGACGATCTGCTCATTCTTCTGTTGTATGTGGATGACTTATTTATCACAGGAGGAGAGAGACCTATTGCAGCTTGCAAGAAAGATCTTGCTTTAAGTATGAGATGACGAACAATGGGTTGACGCACTATTTTTTGTGATTGGAGGTTTGGTAGGAGCCTGGACATATTTCTTGGGACAGGGAAAGTATGCAGTTGATATTTTGAGGAGATTTCGGATGGAGGATTGCAGGACGATGTCTACATCGATGGTCACCAACTGGAAGAAGCTTCATGCTTTTGAGAGAGAACTGGTGGATCCTACACTATATCGTCAACTCATTGGTTCTTTGATGTATCTGGTTAACTCCAGGCCAGATTTGTGTTTTGCGGTGAACACTCTCAACCAGTTGACGGTGGAGCCTAGGAGGGTGCACTAGGTAGCTGCAAAACATGTGTTGAGATACCTTGCAGGGACAATGGAGTATGGTCTGGACTACAAGAGATAGGATGGGATCAGGGAGATTGGCTTCATAGATCCAGATTGGGCAGGCAGTGTGGTAGACCGGAAGAGCACTTCCGGATGTTGTTTTAGTCTGGGCTCGGCAACAGTGTCGTGGTTTAGTCAGAAGCAAAAGTATGTTGCTTTGAGTTATGCAAAGGCTGAATATATGGCAACCAGTCAAGCTAATTGCGAGGCACTGTGGCTTCACAAGTTGCTGGTGGATTTATTTGATCAGGAGCTGAGGCCTACGTTGATTTACTGTGACAATTAGAGTTGCATCCAGCTCTCTGAGAATCTAGTATTTCATGACCGGTCAAAGCATATTGAGATCATGTATCATTTCATTCGTGATTATGTTCAGAGAGGAGTAGTGACATTGCAGTATATTTTCACTGATGAGCAAGTTGCAGATATCCTAACGAAGTCTCTTGGAAGAGGCAAGTTTATTCACTTCAGAGACAAGTTGGGTGTGGTGAAGAACAAATTCCTCGGTAAGAGGGAGTGTTGATTTTTACCTAGGAATTGTTCCCCTAAGTGACTTTTGCCTAAGTCACTAGGAAAAGGGGTTTGAGTCATTTGGACTCTATATTAATGTCTTGAGATGAGCATTAATTGCACTTTACGGAAAAAATGCACTTTAAGTGAAATATTTAAAATGTGTGTGAAATTAATTATTTTGTGGAGAAAGTGATTTTAATCACAACCACTCATCTAGACTAATCTGAGCCCTAGGATTAGATGGCTTTTCATTCACCCTAATATTTTCACCAAAAAGGAAAGTTTCCAAGTGAAGAGGCACTTTTTGCATTTGAGAGAGAAGAGAGAGCCATTTTTGAGAAAGAGGAGAAAATAGCAGCTGGAGCAATTTTTTCTTGGCATGCAAATTGAGGAGAGAAAGTACATCAACATGGCACAAAAATCGAGGCAAGGTACAACAACATTTGCTGCTGGTTCGTATGGTATAGATTTTGTATAGCAGTATGGATCCCAAGGCAGAAAGTACAACATAGTTTTCGAGGCAGATTTCTAGGCACAATTTTTGAGTTTTTTTTCCTTGGGCACGAATCCTGAGGCAGTTTGTAGGCATGGATTTAGAGGTCCATACAGTTCGTACAACGACACAAAAATTGAGGCAGAAAATAGAAAAAATTCTGAGTTTGCATTTTTCTATTTGGCACAAAAAACAAGGCAGAATATTTTTCATTCGGTTGATATAAGTTGGTTTGAAATTTTTTCTGTCCATCGCTGTAAATTTTTTCATGAAAATAAAAATTTCTCACAAATTTTCCCGGAGGTTGGGGTTTTTCTTGGGTCATTTGACCAAAAATACTGTGTCTGAAATTTATCTTTGAATGTGGTTTATTTGCTATTAGTGAAAATGCAGTAGAAATTTTTCTTGTGTTTCAGTCCTATATTGTTTATGAGAAAAATCTAATTTGCAGCAGTAAAACAAATTGTGTTGGGCATTAGACAATTTTTTAAAACGGAGTTGGAAACTGGGTTGGGAAGGTGCTGAAATTTCTACAGTGAAGCCCCTGAGAGTCAAGGGTTTGTGTGTTTTGTTTGTATAGTTGTCAGTGTCAAAGGAGTCTGTTTGACCTTGTCCAAGCCCAAGCTTGAAGCCCTTGGAGGCCTTGGGACAATGGCAAAAGCCTTGGTTACCAATTGACTTGGTCAAGTGCCCCTAAGTTGTATTTTGGTCCCATTTGAGTCCATTGTTGTATCCCTTGATCCTAGTTGTCCTTTGGTTGATGGTCTCTATGTTGCTTGTACTTGATAGGGTCTTCTTATTTGTTGTTGGATGAATGATGTGGTAGTTTGGTTCTTGGAGCCCCACACACTTGCCCTTACACTCTTGCACATGTTGAATCTTGGTTGATGATGATATCCTTGGGTCTTGAATTCACACTTGATGGTTCTTGGAATTAGATGTCATTAAAGATTAAAGAAGCCCTTGTTGATGATGACATGCTACAAGAAATACATGATGAAGACCTTGCTTGATGTTGATGCCATGATTATATATGGTAACCTTACCCTTGAAGAACTTCTTGAAATATGTGGTTTGACAATTCTTGGAGCCACTACATACTTGATGATGACTACATGCTTGATGATGCCCTTTGTGAAGCTTGAATCCCATTGCACATACTTGTAAAAGTTCTTGAACCCACACACATGGCATGTGGACCACTTGATGGACATGGTATTGGTTCATTATGATGATGATGTCCTTGTATCCTTGATAATCATGGTCATGATGATGATCTTGATGTGGTCATGAAGCCCTTGGACATGGTAGTATGTCTTTGATTTCCTTGATGGTGACTTATGATGATAGAGCCCACAAGGTTGTTGAAGAAGCTCTCATGAAGTCCATGACGTGGAAATAAAGGCCATAAAACCCTCATGCATGTTAATCAAACCCTTACAAGTGCTTGAAGAAACATTAAAAAATTATCAAGCCAATTTTTGATGTCCTACACAAATTGAAGAAAATAAGGGTGAAGGACCATGTTATTGCAAGCAAGCCCCTCATAGAGAGATAGTCCTTGTAAAGCCCTTTGCATTGATATGTGGAGTGTCTCCTAACTCGTTACGGTTGATGAGTTTTGATTTTCTAAAGTTAATGTATTAATTTGCCCCTTTACAAGTAGGTCGGCTTGCTAAAAGAATTCAATTATTTTTTAATAAAAACTACTACAAGTTGGCCAAACATGTGAATAAACCCTCTATGACCTATATAAATAGAAAACCTAACATTTCATTTGTTCATCAATCAAGTCTCTCTTTGGTATTTCACAACTCTTGGAGAAAAGTGCGAAACTTTGTGGAGGAGAAATTTTTGGGCATCTTTAAGGATTAAAGAGATTCACTAAAATTGGCATTACTTTCTCATATGGAATTAGAATTACAAAATTCTTGGCTCGTTGGAAAGCTTGTTGCAAGGACTATGTGATGACATGATATAAAGTTTCTTTTGGTTTGTCTTTTGTTTCTTCATCTTGTGATCTTCGAAAATTTATGGTTCATGCTTTTGGGTTTGTCTTGTGATGACACATGTCTCTCATGGATAGAGTTCATCTTTGATTCTAGTATGTGAGCCTCTATATTGGTATATCTCTTTGAATTCATTGAATACGTTATGGAGGCTACGCTGATGGTTATCTTGGCATATATCTTGATGTGATCTTGATATAGATCTTGATGATTATCTTGGATATTGTTGGCATAGATCTTCTTGTTTATCTTGACTGTTGTATAGTGTAGTATTGAATGAGAAGTTGACATGTAAGCAATAGATCTTGTGAGTGATTTCTTTGATCAACCTAAGTGTTTTCTTTAAAAACTAGTTTGACAAGTGTTGATCATTTGTGTCTTTGACCTAAGTGGAGCTGGACTATTATTGACTGTTAATGACAACCTTTAACAGTATTGTAAGTGACTATCTGCTTGATATTTGTTTGATTTGTTGACTTGATTTGAGTGGAGTGAAAAATCCTTTTGTGTCTAAGAATTTATGAGATTGACTGAGTTTGACATAGTTGGTTAAGTCTTTTATCTTCTTGGTTGAGGTTTGTCATATTTAATTGTCAATTCTTCCTTGACTATGATTAAGGTTGGTTGTTGTGTCATTGAGTTGAGTGTGATTGGACAAAGTTTGGTTGACCATATGTGAAGTCTTCTGGTTGCTCAAATTTGTTTCTTACTTGATGAACTAGGCCAAGTAAGAAGGGTTGGTTGATTGTCAGAGCACTCGATTAGAATAACACAAGTATATGATTGATTTGGCACAGGTACACAAGCAACTTGGTACAGGTTGGTTTAGTTGAGCAGGATTGGCACAGGTTGCCTTGTGTGTAGTTGGTCCGACTCACATTGGATGAGTTGTATGAGCAGTTGGTTTGACTCAAGTGGATTGAGTTTGGTGAGCAGATTGATCAAGTCAGATGAAGTTAGTAACAAATTGATTAGACAGATTGTTTTGCACAGGTTGTTGGTACAGGTGTGGTGCAGTGGTTAATTGATGAGAAGTGGTCAGATGACGAGCAGTGACAATTGATGAGTAGTGGTTAGCATTAACAATTGATGAGTAGTGGTCAACATTGACAGTTGTTGTGCAGTGTGGTGTATGTTGAGCAGTGTGGTGCAGTGTAGTACTGGTGTTGATTAGAAGGTCTGTAGGATCAGTGCGGCCGTGGTTCAACAGTTTCTATCTTCATATTAGGGTGGTAGGATGGGGCAAGGAAATCTAGGGAGCTAGGGATTCCTTCAGGTTGCAACCTGCAAATCAAGGGTTTGTAGCTGGAGAATTGAATTCATTGTAATAAGGGGGTTGTTGCCTCCTTCTTGTTGTTGCTGAAAAACTATTATTATAAAGGCTTCCGTGGTTTTTCTCCTAGAACTTGGGTTTCTACATAAAAATCTTTTGTACCATGTTTTGCTATGCTTCCCATGTGATGATGATATGATGATTTGTGATGATGAGCTATAATCGTTGATATAATGATAATAACGTAATTATTGTTGTCTAATCAAGAAATCCATTCTAGGTAGGGTTTCTTTGATAGATTCAAATGAATTTGCCAAGTTCATGTGCATTTGACTCAACGGTTTAGCCCCTCTCCCCAGTGATATCTACATTGTAGCTTACTATTTCCCCCTAGTCTCATCTCGGTTTGCTATTGATAACGATTCTAACAAAGAACCTTGCATAGACTTGTACTCTAACATCATTCAATACTCATTGGTGGGGATGGTCATCATTCAATACTTGTACTCTAACATCATTTAATGCCCACCCCAGAGCTCTTCAGATTCCTCTCCACAATCTCTCGTAGAATGTGCTTTGCGTTTAGGAGATAGATCCATATTCAGTGGGATTTCATTAGTTATTTGATGATGCTTTGGGGTACATTACAGGGTATTGAAGGCACCTTCCATGACGTAGAGAATCCCATGAGCTACTAATCCTTGACGATCTCCCTTGCTTCCTGGAGTCTCTCTTCTTCACTTGTTTACCTCATAGGGGAGGTGTGAGTGTGGTGGATTATGTCCTCTCAATTAGGACCTACTCCCCTTATTTCATCTTTTCAAGGTAACCCCCATCCCCATGGTCGACCATGCTCTTCTATCTTTCTCCCTCCAAGTTGACAACCACCCACCTCCCTCAGGCCCTCCTTACATGGGGCCACCTCAGACTACTATCCTCTTTGCTAAGTTACCGGAAACACCCTAGCTGTCCTTGTGAAACGCCGTTCCCCGTTTCCGATACCGAAACTGATGTGAAACGGCATTGATACGGCTATGATCCGTTTCAGTTGAGTTGGATACGGATCAGCAGTTGTGGAAACGGATCATGCCGGAATCAAGCGGAATGGTGATACGGATTGGCTGACATGGATACGATTCTCAAAAAACGTGACCCGTTTCAAGGGTTAAATTTTATTTTTAATATCATTTAATGTGATAATTTTTAGCTGCGTCGGTTCTAGAACTCAATAGAAACCATAAACGGCTACCTAGCTACCTATTAAAAGGATGCTATATCCATTCATATTACATGCAATTTGTTCACTGTTCAGTGGTTCACTAATTCAGCCGTCGGGGTAACGAGTTTGTTGTGCTAGTTTCGCGGCTGTTTCTGGATTTCAGCGTTGGCATTTCACTGTTCAGGCTCAGCAGCATAGCAGTTCACGACCGTCACAGCTCTTTCTCCGGATTTCAGCATTTGCCTTGGCATTTCACTGTCAGTGTTCAAGATCAGCAGCGTAGCAGTTCATGATCAGGTATGCTATACTTTCACGTTTTAATCCATTCCGTTTCCTGGTTTTGTATTCGGTTCAGATCCGACATTACACATAAATTATAATTTCTATTAAAAATTTTCGTATTTTGGTTTCATATTACAATTTCTATTATGTGATATCCGTTTCCCGGACATTACACAAATTATAATTTTAATACGGTTTTGTATTAAAATTTTTATTATGTGATACATTTCCGGTTTCAGTGTTTACTATTCGCCGTTCGGTTGAGATCCAACATTACACATTTAGTATGCAGTTCAATGGTATGCATAACATTACAGTTCGGTTGTAATGATTACATTTAGTATTAAAATTTTTATCATCTAATATATTACATTTACATTATGATTAGATACATTAGATTATGTGCACAGTGACATAATCTAAGTTGTTGTATGATCTCTTCTTGTTTCTTGCTGGCATGACTGATTTTGTATATGATGTCTTTTGATTCAACTGAATATCAAAGACTAGTATTTTTTCCTCTGAAAAAAAAGTTCTGAACCGAATACGGAAACAAGTATGGCACATAATTTTTTTTATAATGTATTATATAATATACTATTATATTATTATGTGAAGCTATATTATGTGATACGTATGCCAAATTTTTTTAGCTTTTTAAATCTTTTAGGTTTTAGCTTTTTTATCATTATGTGATACAGTAGATTTATGTTGTCCGTTATGTGAGACATTAGATTTATGTTGTCCGGTATACATTAGATTTATGCTTTTACTGTGGCTGCCCGTATGCCAAAACTTTTAGCTTTTAAATATTTTTCAAAACTTTGATGAATTTTAAAAGTTAAAAAGTGGTCCTATTTACTATTTTAGTATTATTTTTTTTAAATTTTAATGTTTTAAAAATTTAATGTTTTAGCTTAGTGACTAGTCTTTTAAAGTTAAATACTTTAGTCACTAGTCTTTTAAAGTTTCAAGTTTTAATGAATATTTAATAATATAATATTGAATATATATGATATAGCATAAAGTAAATTTTTTAGTCTTTAGAAGATTTACTTTAATATTATAATTCTTATAATTTGAATGAATATTCAATAATAATAAATATTATAATTTATAATTCTTATGGTTCAAGAATGATTAATTCTTATATTATAAATATATATGACTAGATTGTAAGTTGTAAGTTTGTATTTGTAAGTGTAGTTGTACAGTGTTGTAACTGTTGTATTATTCATTTTCTATTTTTTTATTTATTTTTTTTCTAATTTAAATTTAATTTGTTTTAATTTTTTTTTTAGTGATTCAGAGACCTATTTTTCATTCATCATGGAATCAACATTGTGAATGCTAACCCCCAAGGAATTGAATTAGCCACTAAGGAAAAAAATGATCCAAAATCTCCTCTTTGGAAATATGTTACTGTTGTGGGCAAGATTCAAGGAGGGGGGTCATTAATATGGATTTGTAGTGAATGCCAAAAAGAATTCAAGGCATCCTACACTCGGGTGAAAGCACATTTAACTGGAATAAAGAACACTGGAATCCGATATGCACTGGGCCACCTAATCCAGATGGGACAGATGGTAAGGGGTTGAGTAAGGAAAAGTTGGCAAAATACAAGAAAGAACAAGATGAGGCATGCTAAAGCTATGGAGGCAATCCATACCTCTCAATTCAAACAACCCACAATATTGGGAGCAGCTTCATCAAGACCTCCATTACCCACTCGTGAATCCAACAATCCTTTCAAGCGATCAAATTTGGGACCTCTGGAAAAGTGCTTTAATAATGATGCTCGAGGCATAGCAGATGAAGCTATAGGTCAATGCATTTATGCAAATGGCCTTCCTTTCAACTTAGTCCGATCGCCTTATTGGACTGCGATGATTAAAGCAATTAATGAAGCCCCAAAAGGGTACAAACCACCTGGTTATGAAAAGGTACGCACTACACTTTTGACATCTGAAAAGTCACGTTTGGAGGGTGCCTTGAATCCCATTCGTAATTCATGGCGCATTTTAGGGTTGTCCGTCATTTCTGATGGATGGAAAGATCAAAGGAATAGGCCATTGATCAATGTGATTGCTCAAAGCCCTAAAGGGGCAATGTTTTTGAAAGCAGTTGATTGTGAAGGGGAGCAAAAAGATGAACAATTTATTGCTGATATTTTGATTGAAGTGATTGAATTTGTTGGGGCTGAAAATGTTGTCCAAGTCATAACGGACAATGCAAAAGTGTGTAAAGCAGCGGGCTTGATTGTTGAAGGCAAATATCAACACATCTTTTGGACACCTTGTGCTATACATTCATTGAACCTCATGTTGAGCAAGATGGGGACCCAAATTGAGTGGATCAAGCAGATTTTTGAAGAGGCCAAGGAAATTCAGAGCTTCATCACAAACCATCACATATCTCAGGCCATTTATCGGGAATTTGCAAATTTGGAGCTTCTTAAGGTACCTAAACTTCAATACATATTTTGTAGGACTCTAAAATGCAAATTCTAATCAGTTATCAACTTATCAGTATCACAATTTTTAATTCTATTTTTGATATGCAAATCTAGATGCTAGAATCTAAAATTTAATTTATTGAAATCTTGGAACTTGTAGGTTGCCAAGACTCGTTTCGCCTCACACATCATAGTCTTGACGAGACTTATGCAAGTGAAAGAAGCCTTGCAATCAATGGTATGCAATTCTCTTTGGACTCAATGGAGGCAATCCCAGACTGAAAGAGCACAAGTAGTGAAGAGGATGGTTGTTGATGATGAACGGTGGGATAGGGTGGAATATCTTTTGGCATTTTCTAAGCCAATTGTGGATTTGCTACGAATGCTTGATACAGATAAACCTAGTTTGGGAAAGGTGTATGAGGGCATTGACTCCATGATAGAGAAGATAAGGGAGGTTATCAATGCCAAGGAGAAAGACCCAGATGAAGTTTTTTACAACGAGGTAAAAGACATATTAACCAAGAGATGGAATAAGATGACCACCCCATTACATCTTTTGGCCTATGCATTAAATCCCAAATATTATTCTACAGAGTTGTTGAGTGATCCAAACAGATCTGCACCTAATAAGGACCCAGAGGTGTCCCTTGGGTTTAAAAAATCTTTTAGAAAGCTATTTCTAGATCCCGATATTGGGGTTCAGATTCATAGTGAGTTTTGAGTTTTCTCATTTTGTGGGATCTGAGGGTTTGGGTGCAGATATTGAGGCTATGCGAGACAAGAAGTCATTAACACCAATTGATTGGTGGAACTTCCATGGTGGGGAAATCCCAAATATACAAAAATTGGCAATGAAGATGTTGTCACAAGTTGCTAGTTCTTCATCGGCAGAGAGAAATTGGAGTACATATGGCTTCATCCATTCAGTGAAGAGAAACAGATTGGGATCCAAGAAAGCTGAGGAACTTGTGTATGTTCACTCCAACCTTCGCCTTCTGTCACACCAAAAGGAAGAGTACAAATCGGGGCCTACCAAACTATGGGATCTAGAACCAGAGTTGGCCGACTTGGATATAGCATTGAGTGCCATGTCTCATCTTAATTTGTTTGATGAGGAGTCACCAACAATTTTTTCTTCAAGTGGACATGGAAGCAATGTTCCTAGTTTTGGAGAGGATGAACATGATTTTGAGCTTCGTTACATGGACGAAGACTTTTTTGATGATATGTGATTTTGACATTTTGTGGATTTCATTTCTATTTTGATTGAGTTTAATTTTGTAATAAGCTATAAATATTGAACATTGAATCAATGAATTATGATTCATGAATATGATCTAATGGATGCCCTAATTAACTTTTCATTGTTCAATGTTTTTATGGCATCATGTTCCATGTATGATTTGATAATATTGATATTAGATAGTTCATAGTTGTCTCTGAAGTTTGATGATGATGATGATGTAGTTAAAAACTTAAATGTGAATGGTAATCTAAAAGGTTAAAAATGAATTTTTTTGTGTCATGGTCTTTCAAATTATATATATATACCGTTTCCTCGCCGTATCATACCTGACCTTTTTGAAAATTTGTTGTATCCATTCCCCCCCCATATCCGTATCCGTTTCCGTATCCGCTTCAGTGCAACTTAGTAAATTTCACCTCATTTACTTGAGGTTTCCTAGATCTATTTCATAGAACTTTTTGCCTTGTGGTTGAATCTGAAATATAAATTACAGCAAAAATAGACTTCACTTTTGTCCAACTAAATCACTAGTCAAGCTAAGAAAATAGATGCTGAAAAAATGCATTTGAAGGAGAGATGATTCATGGTTCATAGGGTACAATCTCCTTCATCTACCAAATCTAAAATTACTTTAGTTACGCAGATTTATTTCCGCTGTAAATATAATTTCTAGTTTCTTCTTAGTATGCTAAGTCACATAACATATTAGCCAAGCTGTCTCAATATATCAGCATATAGAATCAGCTAAGAAACCGCTTATAAACAATGGGAGCACAAGTTTGACTTTCAGTTCTACAACATACAAATTTGGACAGCAATGGTGTTTACAACATAAATGAAGATACAAGACAATACCTCAACTCACCCCAAACTGGTACAACATGTCCATTGAACTCATCCAAGAAAGACACCAATTGCTGCCAAACCTTGGCTAGGGCATCTACCATCAACAACAAACCCTAGTCAGCAAAACAACGACCTAACAAGGCATCTCACCAAACTCTCGTAGCCGCAGCAAAGGCTGAACAAGAAGCTAGCAACACACTAACAAGTCAATTTTTTCACCTCTCACTTGCATCACAAAAGTCTTCAAAGTGATTCACAAGCTTGCATCACATAAGTTTCAATAGTATCAAGTGGTCCAAGTCTTCTCTAGGGTTTCATGCCACAAACCCTAGGTATTGCTCATTCTAAGACTTGAACCCTAGTGCTCCAAGCCTTCTTTAGTGTTTATCTCACTCAAATCATAACATAGTCTTCACCTAAGCTTTTCAACTCTTACATCAGACAAGGACAAAGATTACAAGACAAGTACATCAAGAAGATACAGTTGCTCTAGTAAGTTGCAATACAATGACTCTCCTCCCTTTATATAAGATAGGCTAGGGATGCCCACAATAGAAAGTGGTTTAAATCCACAAGCAACCTAATCTAAGCCACAAGTGTAGGTCCACATCAGAAGTGAGCATCTCCAATGTGTATACGTGTTGCAAGGTTGTTGGACTCCTCCTTGCAAGTGGTGCACTCTACAAGCTAAGGTTCCACTTGTTAAGTGCTCATCATCACAAGGATGCAAGCTTACCAAGACAAGCTCCTAAGCTCCAATGCTCCTCCACATGTGTAGAGTCCAAAACAACTTCCAAGTGGTGGGCCCTCCAACTCCAAGCAAGACTTCCTCAAACCAAGTGCTCAACCTCGTAGAATGTGCCATGTGGTCCCAATGCTCATAGGGTCAGGCACCATTCCTCCTAGTGCCTAGCGCTCCTCCACAAAAGAGTTCCACATCTTATGCCAGGGCCACATTCTCCTCAACACGCGTGCCATGTAGAAAATGCTAATGCCACCTAAATATAGCTACCTCCATAAGATGTGTGCCTCCTCTAGCACATATCACTTGCAAACTTTTTATGAGTCCTTGATCCTGTTAGAATTCTTTCTTTGTCCCTTGCCATGAATTCCTTTTATTGCAACTTGCACCTTTTTCACAGAAAATTGTATAAAATACTAGAAGCCTAAATTGGAATCCAAATAGTCTTGTGTAACAGTAAAAAATCTGTTTATTGGAACTTCTTGAACTTCCACTTTCGAAAATACACATAATCCATGAATAGATATAAAAGTTGATAAAAATATGATATGATGATTTTACAATGATAAAGTAGCCTGTATATATAGGCATTCCCCTTAACATGCTTTGTTCTCAAAGCATAGTTTATTGCAAGATTTTGTCCTCTTGCTCGTAATGACTTTTCATGATGTTGTGAGCTTGAAACTACGATACTCGATGAAAGCAGGTGGTACAATCTTTGGACTCCTGAACTAATGTGTTGCATTTTCTGGGGTGTGATCCATCCCAAATCTACCTTCATTGGAACTGTTTGATGAATTGAAATTCTCATTTTAGGCTTGCATAAAAATTGTCGATATTGTCTTCGTTCTTTTTCAATGTTGTAGTTGGTTTGTTTGTAAGATGAACATTGTTTATTTTCTTCTTGACTTTGATGTTGGTCATAAAGACATTTAAGATTTGGGTGATGATAAGGCCTTTGAGTCATTTGTGGAACCCTTGTAGTAACTTTAATTGTTTGTGCTTCATGTGATTTACTGGTCGATAACAACCTTGAGGATTTTTCTAGCTTCTCATCTTTTAATTTTTTTATTTGTTCAGGTAATTCTTGAATTATATTTTTTAAGCGAGAATTTTCTTCATCTTTTTTTGATACATTCTTAATGAATTCTTTTTGGAGATCTTTTTTGTAGAATTTCTCTTGTACTTTTTGCAATTTTTTTCTTTTTTTAATTTCTTGATCTGTGTAATCAAGACTTGACTATGATTTTTCAAACGGTTAATTTTTTCATCCTTATTGGCGACAACCTTTTCAAATTCTTTGTTCTTCTTTTGTTCTGACTTGTGATTGTCTTGTGAAATCATCTTCCATATATCCTTGAGTCTTTAGATGATGGAGCTTCCAAATCTATCTTTATTGTAACATCCCGCAATGTGATTTTCTTCTTCTTGTAAGGAAATGTTAGAAACTCCTTTTCGGCATTTAAGATGAAAGTCCCCAATGTTTTTAAGGTAAACCCAAAATTATGTCACCATCAGAGCTCCATAAGGAACTAACAATAAATTTCGATGTGACCATATATTCTCCAACATTCAATTGTAAGCCGCTTATTTCAATTTGTTTCCTGTCCCAAAAGTCTAGCCTTTCACCTATATTTGACTCGGGAATCATTAAATGGTTAGTGAATTCAGTACTAATATAATTATTACTTTTAGCAGGTGCAATAGAAATTGTGATATCCTTCCCTGTAAATGTCCCTTTAATTCTAATTAGTATTGCAATATATCTTTTTGAGGCGATAGGAAACTTTTCTTTCTTTTCAACATTAAAATTTAAAATCCATATTCTTAATTTTTTGTTAATATCCTTTTTTTTGTCCAATAATTATTATTGCTATTATTAAACGTAATAATAATTTTATACCAATATGGAATAATCAAATATTAAAATTTGATAAAGATTATGTATCAATAACCCAATAATATATATCTATATATAATTAATAAACTTTTGAAACTTTCTCTCTTGATATATAACCCAATAATATATATCTATATATCTCACACTTTTGGAAAAACCACGTATGGATTTAAAAGCCATGTGTGGTTTTAAAACCGTGAATGGGTTTTACTTCTTTTTTGTCTTTTTCGTTCAATGCTTTCCTTTATGTTTTTTACTTTCATTCATTCATTCTTATTTTTCCTTTTTCACTCTCTTTCTCTCTGTTTTGTAAAGTCAAAGACCTAATTATTTCAAAAAATCTGAAATAGATCAGACAATGTCTGAAAATTCTAGCCAAAGGCCAGATCAGCATAAAAGCCCAAGAAGGGCCTCTGATACCACTGTCACAGTAAAAAATCCGTTTACTGGAACTTCTTGAACTTCCACTTTAGAAAATAGAAATAATCCATGGATAGATATAAAACTTTAAAAGTTGATAAAAATATGATATGATGATTTTACAATGATAAACTACCCTGTATGTATAGGTCTTACATAGTGACTATTCAATAAGAGATATGTCCTTTCGTTAACCTAATTAATTTATATCATTATTATTTATTATGATAATTATCTAATTTTTATTTGTTACATCTTGCAGGCCAACTGTCATGGGCAAGGCTACAAGCATTTAGTGCTACCATGTCTCATTAATATTATGATATTTCCTTGGTTGCATTAGAACTGTTCTTGGGAGATGGGAAACCCATTCTCACTGTTTTCTTAAATTCGGGGAGCTTTGTAACTTATAATAAACATTCCAAAATCATGGGGTGCAGTTTTGGGAGCTTTTGGCAGGACCTTTTTGGGTGAGGGGTGTTCCGTATGCCACCCGTATTGTTGTTTCCATGATGTTTTGTGCATTCCTGAATCCCTGATTTCGTGGGGCCCAGATTACCTATGGTTTATCCTGTTTTTCTGCTAGGTTATAGCTCCACATCAGCCCATCTGGTCCTATACATTGTAAACTATGATGGATGTACCCTTATGAATCTTCTTATTTTGTGGTTTATGGTGCACACGCATTGAGTACTAGTAGGGTCATTGATTTGCATGTCTTTTGTCCATTGTTCTGTGTTGCAAAGGTGTATGAAGTCATTCATTGTAATGGTTGTTGCGTCTTATGTATCTTGAATACCTCCATTATTCAATCTTCCATTTTGATGCATTGCTAATGCCCCGATGGCAGTTTATGTTTTCAAAGAGTCCTGGGTGGTTTCAAAATTTGTTTAAGTTTTGTGTTGATAAGGGGTTTCCTTGTTGATCTGGTCAAAGTTTAAATCCTTTTATGATAAAATACATTGACAACTATTATAAATAAAGGAAAAAAACTACTAAAGTCACTTACACTATTTGGCTAAATTCTGTGTTATAATATTAATTGTATACATACAGCTTTATCTTATACTATTAGTCATAGTTTTATGATTTTATCATTATGCATCTTAAATATAAATTGTTATTAATGGTTACACACAAGGTTACACAAACTGTGGGTGCGATCGGAATCGGCTAAAGAATTCGATATGGGTGTGGCACTAATCCCAAAATTAGGAATCGGAACCCTAACCCTAATTAACCTTAATTATCCTATGTAAACAACTTTATATTAGTCAATCCGATTCGGAAGAATCCAATTCGGGTGCCGTTAGGCCTAGGGCTGAATCCGGTAACTATGGTTACACATGTTTTAAGAACATTAGAGAGCTTCCTAATGTGTGTGGCTCCCTCATTTTTACCTTTTTAGAAATATTTTTTAATATTCTTTTAATATATATTATTGACACTCTCAAGTTGCTGTTTACTTCAAATTTTGGTGAAACTTCTAGCTGTTCCATCCTCCGGATATCTTTACATGTAGACCGGAAACTCATGCAACATAGCATTTTTTCTGCCAATCATCTCATCAAAAACATATGAAAGTGATAATTATGGCCTAATGTTTATATTTTCATTTGATTGCAAATAATTAATAGGGATTTTTAGTTATTTTGTCAATGGCTCTAATATGCTTGTTTGACATTTATATCGAAAAGATAAACTCATATATGTGCTTCTATCATTGCTTATGACTTTCAGTGGTTGTGGTTTAAGTAGGCTCAACAGTTATTCCAGAAGGATGCTCAAACCATCACACCTGAAGCTCTAGAGAATGTAAAGGCTGCTCTTGCAAGTAGTGAAAGTGAGCACAAGGCAGAAACTAAAAAGAAAGCAGTTCCACGAAAAGTTGCAGGACAATCATGGGAAGACCCAACACTTGCCGACTGGCCGGAAAGTATAAACTTCTGTTTTATAATTTTTGCTTTTTCTAGTACTGAACATGTTATCTTGATTTTCACCTTTCTAATTATATTATTATAGTATTCAATGGTTTTAGTCTCACTGTTAATGATGTCATGGTTCAAACTTGTTCACTTTCATCTGGCTGGAAAGTATAAACTTCTGTTTTATAATTTTTGCTTTCTCTAGTACTTACCATGTTATCTTGATTTTCACCTTTATAATTATATTATTATAGTATTCAATGTTTTTAGTCTCACTGTTAATGATGTCGTGGTTCATATACTTTCATTGCATAAGATGTATCCTACGTGAGTTGAGTAATTGAAGTATGCTAATACTGGGAGTGCTATTGAAGATTCTGTGAAAATGTCTTGTTGTCAGAAGCCTTTGGCCCAACTTATATTAGGCAAATAGGCCAGGGAAGCCTCTCATCCCATTAAAATACAAAAAGTTGAGATAGATGTATTTGAAACGGAGAAACTAAAGTGATTCATTTGTAGATATGAGTTGCCAATTCCTTGCTTCTGGGAATAGATTTGCCCTTGCCATAACACTGTTAGTTAACTTTATCTCTATATAATTTTTTTCATGTTAATTTCGGCGAAATAAATATTTTTTTATTGCATCTTCATACACTCCAATGGCTTTTCCTAAACTTAATTGTTCATGAGAGTTGTTTTGATTGTGGACAAGTTTCCTGTGGCAACTTTTGTCCAGATTCTGGAAAGTTAGAATCTTTCCAAATCTTAGTAAAACATTTTAGATAGTGTTGCAGATGTATAAAATGTTGCAGATGAACTAGAAAGTCGGGGTTAATAAAAAAACAAATGGATGTATATATTTGTCGTGTATTTATGTATATATGTATGCATATACATGATACACCCATGCTGATATTAACCCTTATAATAAGCATGATGCAATATGTAACGTCTTACAAGATTGTTATCTTTCAGTTATCTTTCAGGTTTGCAAGGGTCATTCATATTGCCTTATAGGCATCTTGAGCATTTTTGTCCATATTGTTGAGAGCACAAAAATAGAAGATTTATGGCGATCTCTTCATGAAACACGAATCCAATCATGTAGAAACCTCTAAATTTATCAGAGCTTTTATCAAGACGTGCGTCCATGAGCAAGGGAGACAAATACTTAACAAAAAACAACAATACTCTTGGTGTACGAAATAACGAGAGAGAGAGAGAGAGAGATAAGTGCCCTTAGATGTTTATCACACTTGATTAAATTGTGAATGTATATGTATTACAAATGAGGAGTCTATGTGTATTTATACACATGCTTCTAGGGGTTGGGTGCTAAGCCTAAGAAGGTTACTAGGTCGACCTAGTCATAAATGATAAAGTGGATAACATGACCATATGTAGGCTCATTAGATTCCTCAATACACCAAGAAGTGGGTTGACACGTTGCTTTATGTGAAGATGACCTCCTTAAGTTGAGTGAGAGGTCAAAGGGAAAGACTATGAGATACAAAGGAAGGAGTGGGCATAGCCAACTCAAAGTAGAGTTAGCCATAGGTGGAAGAAGAGAGAGTGGGTTTGTGATGATCCAACTCGATACAAAAGTGGACCCAATAAGCTGAAAGAATGATGCTACTACCAAACTGCTCCTCTGCTCGAGAACATTGTTATGACCTGGTCAACCACCGGAGTCCGGAGGGACATATCCCTTCCACACTGTGCACCTGTTGAGAGAGTGGTTCTATTGAACTACTCATCTCATGGAGTAGTATTGAAAGAAACAACCCGTATGGAAATGAAGAATGTAGCCATTGATTTGCCCAATTGCCAGAAAAAGCTATCACCGACCTACAAATCCAATGGAAAAGTGTGGGATGACATATCCTTCCCATAATGACACTTGGTCAACCACTGGAGGCCGGAAGGACATATCCATTACATATTGTGCACCTGTTGAGAGAGTGGTTCTATTGAACTACTCATATTATGGAGTAGTATTGGAAGAAACAACCTGTATAGAAATGAAGAATGTAGCCATTGATTTTCTCAACTGCCAGAAAAAACAATCACTAACCTACAAATCCAATGGAGAAGTGTGGAATGACATACCCTTCCCATAATGCTCATTTATTGGGAGAGTGGTACCATTGAGCAATGCATGTGAAGAGGTGTTAAGAGACATCTTGTATAGGAATGATGAATACAGTCATCGATCAACTCATTTGTTGAAACAATTGTCATTGACTTTCTCAACTATTGAAGGACAACGAGAAGATATATCCTTGCCATATTGTACATCTTACTGGCAGAGTGGTACTAAACTTCCCATTTGAAGAGGTGTTAGAAGAAACATCTTATAATAGAGAGGAGATAGGATAACCACTCTTGAATAAGATTAGTTGTAGTTGAAGTGAGAGAGAGAGTCAATCTAAGTCCACATATTTGAAATAGCTTGAACATGATTGAGTGTGCTCAAGTACAATAGGTGTGTGGGTTTATGGATACCTAGCATAGGAGCATCTAAGAGAGTTAAAATAAAAAGTAAGCTCGAATATAAGATGAGAATGGGACTATAAATACCTAAGTTGTTAGGGTACTTGGGTTCAGGTACAAGGATTGGGACGTCACTTCTTGAAACAGGGGATTTGGGTACGTTGGGGATACTATAGAGATATATTATAATATTTGTCTAACATACTTTGAATATTTAAACATATAAATATCAAGCCATTTTCATCAAGTAACACACTAAAGTCTAAAGTTTTTATTGATATAAAGTTTTCAAATATTGAATTGAGATATTCATATTATATCTGTTCATTGTCATACTACATCCAAAATTTGCCTAATGGCATTGTTATCACCAAAGTTGTAGTTGCCATTGTGAAGGATCCTATCCAGGATGGGCAGAGGACATGAAACTAAACTAGACGACTCCAAAGGGCCTCAACCACTGGAAGGGTAGTTGTCACACCAGAAGAGGCTCTCTTCATTTTAGGCTTGGCCAAAGTCAAACCAAGGGCCAGACCCTTGTCAACCCAGGCCAACAAACTCAATAAGAACACAAGCCCAAGAATGTGAAAGAAAACAAATCGAATGTGTGCAAGTGATGCCCTATATTAAATAAAACACCTGCCGAGACAAAGACTTAAAGATTTGGTTGAAAAAAGCTTAATAATGGATCTAATGGTCAACCTTGAATAATTTTGCCTTGGTTGGGAGATTTGTGCATAAATCTAGAACAATGAAGTGCTAGCAGGAAGACCAGTTCGTTTCCTTAGAGAAAATAATCAAATAAAAGTGAATGGATCCCGAACATGGCAAAATAATTAGATTCTAGCATTGATTGTTCATGCTTGATGATAGAATATCAAAATAAAACATAGGACAAGCATACCCAAATTACAAAAATAACAAAAGGTGGAAATGCCCAAGTAGGGCGATTTCCCTCTAGGTAGGCCAATGCTTGGCAAGGGTAAATGGAGTCGAAAAAGAGCCAAACATAGTACCTAGGGTTGCAATTGTATTTCTAACTTGGGTTTTGAAGCAAAACAAAAATTGACGTTTAAATCGTTAGTTGTAAATTTTGAGGGTTTTAACTATGTTTATTTTTGGTTGACTATGGAATGAAAAGTAATATAGAGAGAGGCAAAGATACTTGGAAAGATGATTCTTTTGCAAGGTTATTCTCTCCTTACTAATCAATAATTCAAATAACTTGGCTTTCCACGATGAATAAGCTAAATCCTTTGAGCTCAAGACGCCCTGCCACAACAAAAAGAATGATGTCAGGAAGTTGCAGAACAACATTCAAATGCTATAGAAAGACTACAAATGATTGCAAGAAATGAGAAGCTAGATGTCGAGACAAAGATGGCAATGATTTGCAAATCAAAATCTTAGCAAGAACTCCCTCAAAACAAAGTGCCAGACAAAAGGGGCACAACCACCAATTCACGCAACCAAGTATGTCCTCCTGTAAACAAGTTTAATGACAAATGCCGCTCGAGATAAAAAAATCAAACTATGGATAATACTATAGCTCAGAAGATTTCACAATCACTTTAGCAACAAGATTTACAAGACAAGTATGGAGTCACAATCTCTCTATGTTTATTACTTCAAGAGCCAAAAGTCCATTACAATTAGCTCAATCTCCCTTAAATAGAGAAATGGCATGCAAAATCTCTAGCCAAAATGATGAAGGGATAGGATCAAATCTCATTAAAATAGATCAACGGTAAATAATGTGCCGAATTGATACATCATGAGCAACAAGAGGGGTCGCTATCTCAATTGCGCCCTTTCTAGAGAGGTACATGGTGCAAAATATAATGATAAGATAGATGAGGGGGTGTCCTAGTGGCTAAAGTCTCCCTATGGCACCCCCTTTACAACATGTATAAAGTTTATGAAAGATACATAGCTCATGCTGCCCACAAGTGCACCCTCATGAGTCAAGTGTGCCCCCAACTCTCACAATAATCACATGATATAAGCTCAAAACTATAGTGTAACATTATAATATCAACCCAAGTCACAAGCTGCCTCAACATTAGCCACTTTGATAATGTTTGCTAAGTCAATAGTCACTTAATTCTTTTAATTGTTTGCTGGTATATATGATTTAAGTTGTAATCTGCTGAAAATGGTCATTTTCCTTGCCCAGATGCCCGAACCAACTGTTCCAATGAGATCGGAGACCTCAAATCCACTATTGGTGTCCACAAGAATCACCAAATCCATTAATATTGCACTATGTAGCTCAATCCACACCCAAACAATAAAAACAGGGCCTTGATAACTAATAATAAATAAAAGTCTTACCAATCAGGACATATCATGGCCAACTGAAGCATGGAATCATGTATGGGACCCAAAGGATGCTAAAAACCAAAAATTGCATTAGAGAAGTCTCATTACCTTTTCAAGTAGCCTCAAATGTATGCACACTTATAAACTTGGTAATCCTACTAGCCATGGGTGAGGTGGTCAAAAAACGACTTAAGGTATAATGGAATGACTTGTAGACTTTGACAATATGACTCTTTGGATAAACAAGGGATGCAGGGGCCATTGTGACATAAGCATGCTGTAAAACAATACGTGATGACAATGTCTCACAAATGGAATAGAATGCTTAGGCAACCACCACTAGAGTCTACTAAGTAATCTGCAACTGACATCCAAGCTTGCCTCAGGCTCCATGAGGATCTTTTCTAGAACCCCTGTGTTGAGTACATAGCTGACTGTAATGTGGTGAGGTTCTAGGGACAATTAGAATTAGCTATCCCTTACTCCATCTCACATCCTTTCTCTTTTTGACTTTGTGTTTAATAATCATTACATTGCTTTCACTTGACCAACAATCATTTAGTTTTGGCATTTGTTTTTCATCTGCTTGGCCTTTTCACTTTAATTTCACATTAGCCTTTTGGCTTGATTTTCAACTTTAGCCTTTTTGGCTTGCCCTTTACTTTATTTGGATATAGCATGATACACATATGCAATGTAATGATGGTAGTAGTACTTGCTTTGAGGACTAATGGGATGACAACTGGTGGAAAACACAACTCTACCCGCCACTACAACATTAGGGGGGGGGCAACTAACAGAAAGTAGATCCACGGTTGAAGTTGTGCTCCTGCACACTCCTGAGACGAGACACAAGTAACATGGGGTCCAATATACATAAAGGTTAAAGGGGGAAGTCCTCTAGATCACACATCTCAGTCCAAGTCAAGGTAAAGATCCAAAGTATGGATGGGGCGGATGGGTGAAGATAGTGATAAGTGGTGCCAAGGCTAGCAATAGGGCAAATGTGACCAAGTCTATACCAAGATGGGGAAAGAACCAATGTGCATACATAATAGCCTTGCAATTAGGGCAACATGAAGCCTACAATAAGAACCAAATAAAACATAGGACCACCAGGCTAGTCACCTCATGTCAAGTCAGGCTAATAATATAAATAAATGAGACAAAACATAGCATCCATGTGCAACAAACTATACCTGCTCTGTTGAGTGAATTTGAAGGATGATCTCTAACAAGTATGGGCAAAGGAAAAACACCAACACTGTTCTCTGTTGCTCACCAAGTGATCCATGACCTATCTAACATCATCTCCATGGGCCCATGTAGGGAACAATTGCGACATGGGAACTTGGAAGATTCTTTCAATGACTCTGGATAGCTTTGAAGATATAGCCCATCGTCGATGATCAACTTTGTATGGCTTTGCTCATGCTCATGTAAGGACCGGATCAATGTTCTATTACAAGATCTACATCATAGTAGCTCCAACTAACATGGATGTGACAAGAGGCATTTCCAAATATGAAATAGAAAATTCAAAAATCATTGAACAATTAACATCGTAGCTGATTTGGCTTCCTTAGGCCTTGTCTGCTAGGCCAACGACATCTACATCATCACTGTCATCAACATCACTAAGGTCATCGATAAAAAGGCTCTCTAGGTAAGTTTCACGCTCAAGTGGAGGCTCCTCATACGTAGCAACCAAAGGTATCTCGACAAGGTTGTTTGGTTCTATCTCCTTGTCCACACATATGACATCATCTGTGTATTGGTCCCATCTCTTTAAAGGACTTGCCTTGTACCTTGGGTATTTATGAGATATGAGACAAAGTGTGCTATGAATGTAGACTATGTTCCTTGCGTTCTTGGATCCCAACTGGTTTCTCTTCTTTGAATGGTTGAAGGAGTAAGTGCTCCAATTCCTTTCATAAGATGAGGAACTAACTACTTTACCAAGTAATCATATGGCAAATTATTCTAACTCAAGAGTATCAAGACGATGAAGCTAGAACTGATCATTTAGATCCTTTTTCTTGTGCATATCAGTCTTAGAGGCATGTGAACTAAAGACACCTCACCCAAGTGAAAATTGGGCAAATTGAGATCATATCTCAGAGGTACATTGTCCCCAATGGGCATCGTATCCCCATTTTTGAGGGTACGGCATTCCCATTGGGGCCACATCTCGAGTTCTTCAGGAAATGCCCCAAAATAACCTGACCCCATTTTGGGGATGTGGGTACATGTACTTGGGGAGAGGATGCACATCCTACACCAGGGTATGCATACCCATGCAACATAGATAAATACCTAGATAAAAAATAAGCATGGTCAACCGGAACTGAAAAAAAAGTGAGACAGTTAATAAATACCCATCTTAGATAGGGATGGACCTATGCACATCTTCCTTGAATATGGATAGGAGGCCAGGAAGAGAAAGCACTAGATCGAATCTTCCTGCCTTGATATTGAATATGGCCATCTAAAGGTAGAAATTCCTAAAAACACCATAGTACCAAAAGCAACATAGTTCCACAACCGAGCAAATGGGGTGTATCTCAATTCAACATTGGGTTTTTTCAATTCAATCTTTGATGTCAGAGGTTCCTGTGTTGGGGAGGCTTTGTTTATATATCTTATGAGATCATATTAAAAATAACTATTATTATTGATTATTTATAAATGGTTATGTAGATATGTCATGTCTATTTGTAGAGTCCCCTTATCATCTACTCATATGTTCAATATATTTATCGTAGTTACATATATCGGTGATATATTGCCCACATCGCGATATTTCGCAAGTCATTCCCCTTGGCGATATATCGCCACTAAAAAATCGTGACATTTACGACATTTTGAATATATCGTGAATCACGATATATTGATTGTGTCACGATATTTTGGAAGATATCGCCCCGCTAAAAAAAATTGCGTGGAATTTAGGAAACAAATCCATGGGTTAAGTTCTTGGTAGTGTTATTAAAACCAAAGATATTAAATTCATGAAGTAATAAATGGTAATATTAAATTCTTAATGTAAAAGTGACATTCTCCTTAACTTTCATTTTCTATCCTTTTACTTAAATTTTTAACATTACCATTAATTGTTGAAGGATGTTTGAGAGTGGTTCTAACCTCATCGGACTTTATATGCAAAAAGTAGAATTTTAGATCCCATTCAGAATTCAACAGACTTAATAGTTTTCAGGATTTCAAGATTGCAACAAGTCCACTGGATTTTATCAAGTATGAGGGTATGGGATTGGCATTTAATCAAGCACATCAACCCCTCTATGTTCCTTGATGTTGGTGGCATTGATTGTTGAAATCTTTTATCATGACCTTAATTAAAATGTACCCTTCACTCATTAAGCATGGGAAGTTTCATCAAAATTGTAGAGTGTTGACTAATGTCATTGGAGTATCAACTTTGAGATTCGAGGTAGAGGTAAGGGCTAGAGCCTAGAGGAGGGGGGTATAGGGTGCTACCGATGAATAGGATCCCAATATAGGCAATAATTTTTATGATATGCAGTTATGGGAGGAGATAACTCACATTGGTTTCCACCTCAGCCCCATTACTTTCCACCATATCCCGAGTAGTTGGAGCTTCCAATTTGATGCCTAACTCATCCAAATCACCTACAGGACCCCCTACTATTTCCAGAGGAAGAGTGGTGCCCCTTGCCTATAAAAGGGGTAGAGGGGATCGATGATTTCTACTATTTATCATTGTACTATGTAGTATCTAGATGCCTCGTGAATCATGATGATTCATCTCTTGAGAGACATTTATTTTGATCATTTGATGTGATTTTCTATCATTCGATTAGGAAACATATTTCAGTATTTTTAGTTTATAGCAATGTTCCCCCAAGTTTCCGGGACGCGGGGGCGCGGGAGCGGGGAAACGCACATTGGGGACGTGTGGAGACCACCCCCAAATTTTAGCGAAATTCGGGGGGGGGCGAGGGGGCGGGGGGGCGTCCAAGTCTTAATAAAAAATAATATTATAAATTATTAAATCCCAACAATAAAAGTTCAATGATTCATCCCATGTAAACTACTAAAAGATGGGGGGGGGGCGTCTGGGAGCCCCCCAATTCAGGAGGGGGCGTCTGGAAGCCCCCCAGTTTCAGGAGGGGGCGTGGGGGCGTCTAGGAGCCCCCCTTCACCGGAGCGCGCTGCAAAACAGGGGGCGCGCCCCCTTGTGCGTTTCCGAGAGTTTCCTAATTTTGGGGACGCTGGGAAACGTTTCCCCAGAAGCCCCCGAGCCCCCGGGGCGCAGGGAGCGAGGGGGGCGCGTCCCCCGACCCTGGGGGGCGAGTCCCCGTGGAACACTGGTTTATAGTCGATATGTGATCATGATCCACCATTTGACATCTTATGTATCTTATATATTAGTTGTATTTTCATATTTATTTGATGTTGTTGTTGCTTTAGATGTTAAAAAAATTGAAAAAAATGGCTATTTTTGTACTTTTTTAATGCTTTACGACATTTTCCGATATTTTCGCTGTTGTTGCCGATGAGTTACATTCCAGACCCTCGGCGATATATTCGCCGACACGATATATGTAACTATGATATTTAGTTTATTTTATCCACATGGATAAATATATTTCACATGATGTAATCTCTATTGTTTTGTAACGGCCCATGAAGCTAGGCACATCTCTTATGTTATTATATATTTTCTGTGGAATTTCATTTTGAAGCAGTACATTTTGATTTCACTATAATTTCTAGCTCCTTTAGTATTTTTGTGTGCTTTTATCTTTGGTATTGATCTCATATTTTGCTGACTCTCATGATTACGTTGGATTCTTGTTCTGTAGATGATTTCCGCTTATTCTGTGGAGATCTCGGCAATGAAGTCAATGATGAGGTTCTTACCAAAGCGTTCTCAAGATATACATCTTTCATCATGGCTAGAGTAAGTTAGCTGAAACTTTTAATTGTTGTGGTTGACTGTCATTGAAGTTAGAACCTCCTATTGCGTATACATTTGACCCCATATATACCCCCTTTAGCGTAAAGCATTATTAAATTTGTATATGACCCCATATAATACCCCCATTAGGGTCACACCACTATTAATAGTATTATGATTATGCCCAAAGTTGAGCACTGCAACATTAGAAAGGAAGAAAAATTAAAATATACTTGCCTCTGCAAATGATCGAATGATAAGTGCAACCTGTATGTACACTCTATTGTAGCAAAGTTTTGGTAAAATTCAAAGAAAAATTTGAAATTTCATTAATCATGATGATTAATTTTAAGCAATTCAAGAAACTTTGGAAATGTGTAAATCATAGTGATCCACGTGGTCCGTGATAGGTATCATGATATCCCACTAAATACTAAGCTTAAAATAAAGGAAAACAATTAGTAATCTGAAAATATACTGCTTGATATTTGTCATAATCTCACTAGTCATCCTAATGAATGAAGTTTTGGGTGACGTTTACGTTATCCTCTCTAATTGTTAGGCCTCTAGCTAGTATGAAGAACCTCAATGAATTTAAACTGATACTCAACTGGTCAGAACTGAAACTGTAAAAAGTAGTCACCTCCCAGTTGACGTAGAATATAGTAGTGAAGGAGAAGGATTGAAAAGTCAAGGGGAAGAAAAATACTTGAAGGATTACCATATGTTATTTTTGAAGTAAAAAATTCTACCATTTTGATTTTTTTATTCAAGAAGAAACAGGTGATGATATATTATGCAATAGCCGTGTTGACTTTGGCTGAAGCATTCAGGAATCAAAAAGCTATGTTTCTTAGGAAAGACTATAAAAGACTCTGATAACAACTTGCGTGGTAACCCATTACCATATTTATTATTTTATTTTTTCCCTCTAAATTCCATGCTTTTTCCCACATAATTCTTGTGTTAGATTTTGTAGTTTGGATAGATACTTCTCCATGTGGGATAATGTAGAAGTCATCCAGAAAAGTGACTCTCTAGGCAGTCTTTGTAAAATGTGACTTTTATAACACCTTATGTCAATGTAAAAGGGTAACTTAAGTGATCTCAATGAGAGATTAAGTCGTAGTTATTGATCTATGACTTAAGTGATCTCAACAAGAAATTGGGTCCCAGCCATTGGATTAGATCTAAGGGTCAGTATTGGAGAGCTCATGGTATTGGAGGGCTCGCGGTATTGATAGGATGTCCCATGGTTTTGCATAAGGTTGAGGGTTACAAAAGAGTTTATGGAGAGTTGTTTAGATACCGCAGTTGCAAGAGTGAGTCATATCTATTGTGTTGGTCAGGGATGAAATGACAAAATCGTTTCTTACACAGATACCCAGTGCAAATAACGTAGATACTCCATGAAAGGAAAAATTATATATTATATGATTGATAAGATAATTATGGTTTACAATAACAAATGATGCTTGTATAAATACCCCATGCAAGGGTTCCCTTGGTGATGAGACACCACCTTTCATAATGTGCCTCTTCATTTACCTTTTCATTTAATTATTTAATTAATTTATCAATATTATTAATATTAATGCATATTTTGTTCATTACATTGCCTTCCCCTTAAGGGAAGCTTTGTCCTCAAAGCTTTATTGAAGACAAGGCTTACGTCTGATTTCTTGCTTGTAGTGTCATCCCTCGATCTTTTGTGTTAGTAACTCTGACACTTGATGAAATGCAACGATATGAGTTACAAATTCCCAAGAAAAAATGTCGCATCGAGTGTGATGTGGTCCATTCGAGATCTATCTTCATTGGGACTATTTGTTGACTGCTTTGTTGGATATAACTTTTTGTTTTCTGCTTAGTTTGTTGATTTTGTGTTGTTTCTTTTCTGAAATCATACTCCTTTGTTTATGTTAATTTTGACCTTGTCGTTGGTCAAAATGATTTTTATAATTTGGGTGTTGACAATCAGTTTTTATTGTTCGTTTTTTTACTAGATTGACTTCTTGTTCCCCAACTTGAATTTGTTTTACTGAGAGTCTGGATGCTTTTTTCAGGATTTGCTCTAATTTATTCTCTAATAGCTTGTTATCATATTGAATCCTTTTGAACGTTTCTTCTTGAAAGACTTTTCATCCTCTCTTAACTTCTTAATCTGTTTTAGCAATTCTTGATTAACTCTTTTTAAAGAAGAATTTTCTTCATCATTTCTTGATAATTTTAACTGAAGATTTTGATTGTGATTTTTTAAATGGTAATTCTCTTTGATCTTTTCTAACTTATTCTCAATATCTTTATAAGCTTGTTCTGGCTTTCGATTACTTTTTAATTTCTTGATTTTTGTGACTAGGGTTTTGTTATGATTTCTCAACCGAATGATTTCATCTTTGTTGTTTGAGATTGTTTCATTGATCTTTGATGTCTCTAATTTGTGAGTGTTTTGAATGTCGTTCTTTTGTCGCTGAAGCTCTTTAATTTGTTGTTGATGTCGGTCGACCTTTATTCTTGGCATTTTAATTTATCGTGGATTTGCGCAATTTCTTCATTTTTGATAGTGGCGGCTAGCAGTGACGTTTTTTTTAATGAATCTGACCTATCTATGAATTCCTGGCACGAATATCATGATGGAGTACTGCAACGTTTACATAAGATCCTTCTATAACTACGTTCCTTTCAATAAAATTTGATGACATGGTACCTCCAAATATTAAAACAGTTTTACTGTGTATTTTCTTTTTATCATTTTTTTTGAACGGTTTTTTTCCTTCAATTTTGCAGCTGTTCTTTTTTTTTAACATTTGCAGCGAAAATTATAAATGGTCAAGGTCCCGATTTGGTGAAGGACCGACAAGTTACAGAAACTCTGAAAATTTTAAATGTTTTGTTGTCAAGGACAACGAAATTTGACCAACGGTCTAGTGGCCAAGGGCCGGGATCAGATTTCGCTTTGATACCACTGAAACAACAAAATTGTTTCTTACACAAATATTTAGTGCAAATAACGAAGATACTCCATGAAAGGAAAAATAATATATTATATGATTGATAAGATAATGATGATTTATAATAAGACATGATGCATGTATAAATACCTATGCAAGGGTTGCCTTGGTGATGAGGTGCCTCTTCATTTACCTTTTCATTTAACTATTTAATTAATTTATCAATATTATTAATATTTATCAATGCATATTTTGTTCATTACAAGGGATTAGTGAGTGATCAGATTTAAGAGAGGGATTCTCTTGGGAGCTTTGAAGTGAGGGATTCACTCAAGCTAGGGTTTGTCATATTGGTGAGGGTTTGGGTCTAGATGGCAGTGGAAGTGAGTCAGTAAGGTCTTTGGAGCTCTGTAAACTGTAAGTGCTGATTAACAAATCTGCAATATTAAGACAAATCTGTTGCTGGTTTTCCACAAGGATTGCAGTTTCCAGGGTAATCGATGTGTCAAATGGTGTGATGATTTCCTGTTGAATTTCTGCTGTGCATTATTTGTTAAGTAAATCAGTGTATTGTAATTTCTGATTCAGTTTTATGTGAAATTAAGACTGGGTATACAAATCAGTAACTAAATATCAATCAGATCTGGTTTGCAGAAAATTTAACATCTTATTGAATGACTTCTATAATTTTTTGGACTAGACAGATTTTCTAAATTTCAAACTAGCTACTATGGTACAATCCATACAAATATCATCAGGAGAATGTATCGGGCCTCTCAAAGCTAAAGTTTGAAATATACTGGACTAAATATTAGAGGGTACACTTTGGCTAAATGTATTGTATTACTATATTTTATGCTTTATAACTATACAAATTATGCAAGAAAGCTATATAATCTATTATGCTTGTCAATTTTTTCTCCATGTAATGATGCACGGGAAACTCCTGGAGATTTCACTGTTGTTGATGGGTGCTAATTTCTAAACAAGGTAAACTGTCAATGTAGGCTATTGTATGCCTGACCCAGCAAGGACATTGAGTATTAACGTATCACAGAAGTAGCCAGCCTGATGACATGACACAAAGACCTCTTATTTGCAATTCAGAACACTAAATAACTTGAGCCAACACGCTGGGCTAATTATGCTCATCATTTGTGACTTTAAGTCCATTTATATTGTTAGGTAACGTTTCTTGATTTATGCTAAATAAATTTTAAAAGTATAAAATGCATATCCCAAAAAATAAAAATACTTAGGTTATCTTCCTCTTCAGGAAAAACTTTGCGTGCTTTATTTGAATTGTTACTTATCTTCCCTTTTTAAATATTACTTGGTTGTGGTATCCTTTTCAATTGGTCTTTTTAGTATTAAATAACAATTTAATATAAAGAATCTCCACTTTAACTTTAATCTTCCCTTCCGTGACTTCACTTAATTTTATCTTAATCTTTTTGCATCAAATTATTGTTTCTGTGACTTCACTTAATTTTACCTTAATCTCACTTCACTTTGAATTAATGTTGAGCCTCTTCTCGTTATAATCTAATTGATTTTCTCACAAAGTAGTCACTTCTGAATTGTTTGACTCAGTGTTTTAAAAACCAGCCGAGTCCGAGTCCGAGTTGGCCGAGTTGGCCGAGTTGACCCCTGGCCGAGCTGACTCGGCCTGCAACTCGGCTCAGGTGGCCGATTTTATACTTAGTCGACCGAGTTGGGTCCGAGTCGGCCGAGTTAGGGTCCGAGTCGGCCGAGTCGGCCGAGTTGACCGAGTTGCAACCCGAGTCAGCCGAATCAGTTGTG
>LPNX010995392.1:0-115387 GCA_001517045.1 Pseudotsuga menziesii | reverse complement strand
GATGGATTATAATCTTTAAAATATATTTTTTCTTTAAAAATTAAATATTTTACGTGTTTCTTAGTAAACCGAGTCATTAAAATCAAACTGGCCGAGTCATTGTCGAGTCATTGCCGAGTCCGAGGCCGAGTTGACCCTCGGCCGATTCCGAGTCCGAGTCTGAGTTTTAAAACATTGGTTTGACTTGTAACAAACTTGAATTGTTTCTGTGATTTTGTTATGCCAAATACGTATAATTAAATGCCATACGATTTGAGATTTGGTTAAGATTTTGAGATTCGTTATGAAGCAACCATTAGTTGGCAGAGGTCCAATTGGTCTTTATTCCTTGTGGGATTGGCAAGTACCGGCAGCCTCTAAGAACCTTCTGCGACTACAACATGGCGCTATCTTAGTCACCGAGGTTTCAAAGAATCAAATAATGAAGACAATTTTCTTTCCCTATTTGTATTAGGGTGATTACAACAACCTTCGTAGTTTCAAAGGAAGTTTTGTTCTGTTAGACCAGCCGGCAAGTAACCCACAGCAAGTACGGCACCAGAACCCTTTAGAATGAGGACTAGAACCCTTTAGAACAGATTAACTCCAGTATTTTTCCCGTGATTCTCTGTAATTCTTACAGTTCATGTGTTTGCGTAAGTAATTATGATGGTCTGGGATTCTAGTTTTTTCTTTGATGGCGGCCCCAAAGACAGTTGTGTGATAGTGGATTAATCTGCACTATAAGTAGCCAAGGATTTTTTTAGTACATCGTAGCCAAGGCTTTTTTAGTAGTTTGGCACAGACGATTGAGGTCTTCTTCAAAAATTGCAGTGGACTGTTCTTCTTCCGAAATTCTAAGTTTTTTTCTTCAATCTGCAGCAAAGTAGTTTTTTTTTATTGGAACTTCTAACTGAAAATGGTCAGGGGCCTGTTGTGGTCAAGGACCTGGTAAATCAGAGAAACTTTGAATATTGATAAAGGTGGCCAAAGGCCGGGGTTGAGGTCAAAGATCTAGACTTCGAGAAACTCTAAATTTTTATTGGGACCAGAAACTGGAATCAGCAAAATGGCGGAAAAAGTGCTCTGATACCAATCTGGTTCAATTATTAAATATCCAAAATAGATATGCAAGTATAAAATAATTCAAATAGGAATATATTTGAATAATGAAATAAGAGATGATAGTAGATCCAATGATAGTGCTGTATAATTACAAATCCTAATGACACTTATGGAAAATGTTCACTGAAGGGATGTCCCTTCGTTAACTATATATATATATATATATATGTATGTATGTATGTATCTAAGTTGCACGAAACGGGGGAAACGTGACCCCCGAAAATTTGGGAAACGGGTAAACGCTATACATACATACATATATATATATATATATATGAGCAAGAACATTTTTAATTTTAAAAAATAAATGTGAAATATAAATCATAAATCATACATGTCGACAAATCATTGCCTATATTGAGATCCTATTCATCAATAACACCCTATGCCTCCCTCCTCTAGGTTCTAGCCTTTGCCTCTAACTTGAATTTTAAACTTGATCCTCCAAGGGCATTAGTCAACAACTCAACACCCTACAATTTTGATGAAACTTTTTAATCCAATCGATAAAATAAGGTAGAAAAAACTTCCCATGCTTAAAAAGTGATTTTGTTTGAGTGAAGAGTATATTTTTATTAATGTCATGACAAAGGAGTTCAACAATCAACACCACCAACATCAAGGTACATATAGGGGTTGATGTGCTTGATTAAATGCCAATTCCATACCCTCATACATGATAGAATCTGGTGGAAACTTTGCAATCTTGAAATCTTGAAAACTATTAAGTCTGCTGAATTTTGAATAGGATCTAAAATTCTACTTTTTGCATATGAAGTTCGATGAGGTTGGAACCACTCTCAAACATCTTGAAACAATTAATGGTAATGTTAAAAATTTAAGTAAAAGGATGGAAAATAAAAGATAAGGAGAATGTCACTTTTACCGTTAATATCACCGAAAACTACTGCTCCATGGCGACATTTTTTTGGAAACGTGACCTCATTTACTGCAGACGTATCAAAAATGTGTTTCCATACGAAGGAAACATGTTTCCATCTCGAAAACATGTTTTGTGTGTACGGAAACGCATTTTCGGGCCGTACGGTACGCGTTTTGGAATTTCGAAATGGGGAAATGCTGGAAACAGGGCTGGGGCCCATGTTTCCTTCAACATAGGTATGTATGTATGTTACAACATTTCAAACCTCCAAGAAACATTTACTACCCCCTGAAAGGACATAATCCTCAATAATCAATAACCTACTGAACTCCATCATCCCTCAAGACAACATCACAAGTTAAAATCCTCAGACACCACATCATGGGTTGTATAAGATGTCCTGCAAAGATAATGACATCTCCATACAAGACCAATACAAGTAGATATGGTCTATCAAGGTCACAAAGATAGACCACTGCACAAATTCCATCCATCATGAAATACCAAACTTGTGGTACAAACAACAACCCATGCAGGGGTGCCAGTTATTGGAATTTGTGCAACTTCAGAAGCTATTCTTATTTGTATTGTACCTCCTTGTACCTCCTACGGGAGATTATATTGCTGTAATTATTCATTTTAAACCTTGGGGTAAAAAGCAAGCAAAAGAAAGAAATAAAAATAAAATTATAAAATATATTTTTGCTCCCCCAAGAGAAGTCGGCCCCAGTGATTTTCCTAGTGGAAAATCAATATAAATAGGAGGCGCCCCTCATTATTTCACACATTCACAGCTACTCAGCTCAACAATAAAGGTGTGCTTCAATAGTCTAGGAGAGTGTTTTTTGGGATTATATCTACGAGAGACATTCTCTCTCTCTTCTCTTTGTTCTCAGAAGATCATTTTCTCTATACGAAGGTTTGTTGGATTTTTCCCTATTGGGTTTCCTAGGATAAAAACTTTGGTGTTATTGTTTTGTGCTTTGTTCTTTTCCTAGTGATCCTATTGATTAATTGCAATTAAGATATATTGCTATAATCTTGTGAAAATCTAACATGGTATCAGAGCAGTGCTAGGAGAAGTCATTGCCGGAACCCTGCCGGAACTAGGGTTTCATTTTTCAAATCCTTTACTCAACTTTTTGGCAAGAAAAGAGCCTTGGGAATTTCGCTCTAAGGAGGACACATCTTTTGGTGAAGGCAGAACTCAATTCTGAGAACTTTCAATTTCTGACCTAGTTTTGCAGTGGCATCAGAAATTAGGGTTTCAGTTTTTGACCTACTTCCTCCACAGTTTTGGCTCGACTCTATCTTTTCTTAACTCACCTCTCTAGGGTGCATTCACTTGTGGAGTTAGTTTTCCAAAACTCCAACCGTTTTAGATCCAGATCTGCAGTCAAGATGATCAGTATGAAGGTTGAAGATCATTTGTAAGGGGCTTCCAACTTCATCCCTTGGAAGTTTAGGGCTCTTCTTCTACTAGAAGAAATGACCTATTACAGGTTGTAATTGCAAAGGTCCCAAAACTAAAAGCCGAAGAAGACAAACCTCGCTGGAGGAAGAATGATGGCAAAGCAAGAAGGATTTTGGTAGACTCAGTTTGAAACCACTTGATACCTCAAATCTCAGAAAAGACAAAATCGAGGAAGATGTTCAAAACCTTAAAGAAGCTATTTGAACACAGTAGTATCAATGTGACTCTCACATTGAGGAATACATTGTCAAATATGAAGATGAGGAAGTTCGAAAATATTGCCACATATTTCATGAGGATCATCGAGCTGCGAGATAAGCTAAAGTCCAGTGGAGACAACCTTGAAGAAAAGGATCTCGTTAGGACCACCTTAAATGGTCTCCCACCATCTTGGGAGTCTTTCATCCAAACTACAAGTGGTTGAACCAAGTTGCCCAAATTTGATAAGCTATGGGCAGAATGCACTTAGGAAGAGACGAGAATAGCAGCATGACAAAGACTTCATGCCACTCAACTTGAGGAAAATCAAGCGTTTGTATCTCATGCCAAGAAAGGCAAGGGAAGCAGAAAGAAGTTTTATAATCACAAGCACCAAGGTAGGAGATCAAATCCACCCCCAGAGCAGAAGAAAGAGAAGAAGGATTTATCTTAGATACAGTGCTATAGGTGTAAGAAATATGGTCATGATGCCATCAGTTGTCGAAGTTCAAACAAAAGGAAGCATGAAGCTTAATTTGCTGATGTAGAAGAAGACACTTCTCACAAGAAGCCAAGGAATGATGATTGTTCAGAGTTCTTTTTCTAATACTCTCCATCCTAAAGAAATGATATGAAGATCCAGACTGTGATGATCGCCAAGCAAGCATATGTAGATCAGTGGACTCTGACAGTGGGAGCCCACCCACAAAACTACAAAAGATAAGTATTTGATTTTACATGCTCTAGTAGATTAGATCTGGTTGTTTTTCTTATGTTTTATGCAGATCTACATTTCTAGATTCAGGTAGTAATTGAGCATGAGATTTCTTGAACAATAGGCTTATGTAGTATTTGCTATATACATGATTCTTTAAATAACCTGTCCTGCTGCACAACCCATTTAGGATGACAACTCCCTTATAGCATACTTGGAGTAGTACACACTCTTAATTGTATGTTACAATGGAGACCGTAAGCATCCAAATAATGGTCATATGTGAGTTGTGTCGAAGCATTGACTAAAAGTTGCCTACATTATTTTGTTAAGACATTGATCAATGATTATGAAATATGGCTAACCATTTAACGAAATTTGGCTTGTAGGGAATGCCATGATCTACAAGGACAAGTGATCTCATTGATATATGGATGGAACGGAAGTAGAAAGCCTCAAGAAGCATGAATTATGAATCTCAGACCCAGAATAATCTCATGTAGAAATTTGGTGATCAAAAGCGGAAGGCTTCTATGAATGTAGATATATATGTGGCTTCAACAAGATTTACTCAACCAACTTTTGAGAGACAGAGGGAGTTATCCCTCAAAGACAAGGATTCTGGTCTATTACATATGATAGAAACCTGACAACACCGTCGTCGTGATTCAAACAAGACAATTGAAGATCCTTGATGAACGTGGTCGTCACTAGGATGGATACTTACTTCACATCCTTCTAGTCTACATTTATGTTCCCAAGATAGAACCTTCAAGATAGAAGGGAACATTCGTGGGATACCACAAGTCTTCAAAGGCTTACAGAATATACATCCTAGGATCGAGGCAAATCGAAGTCAGTTGGGATGTAACCTTTGAAGAAGAAATGGCTATCCAAAAAAGAAGAGGATCTGATATGGAGATCGATGACGATGAAGAGATAAGGTCATCTCCCCCTCCAGAATTAAGAGGGAGTCTAAAGAAAGGAATGAACCGATTGGTCCCATTAATCCAATTGAGCCAGATGATGCTCCCATAGATATGGCAACAAGCCGGAAAAGACCTAGATGGGCACAACAGACTTTGCAGAATGCAGAGGGGCATGAAGCTCCACATGGAGCAAATGGAGTATTGAAAAATACAAGGCTAGATTTATTGCTAGAGGGTTCTCTCAGAAAGAGGGAGTCGATTATGATGAGACATTTGCTCCCGTGGCTCGATATACTTCCATCAAATTAATCATTGTTATTGATTCAACTATGGGATGGAAGTTGCATCATATGGATGTTAAGACAACCTTTCTCAATGATATTATTGATGCATTACTTCTGGGGATTAAAAGCATGGTAGAGGCAGAAGGATATTTTCCTAGGTAAAAGGAAAATACACCATAGATATCTTGAAGAGATTCAAAACATCGGACTGCAAGTCCATGGCTACTCTAATGGATGCAAATTTGAAGAAGCTGAGGGATTCTGCTTCAGATTCAAATTTGATTGATCCCACTATGTATCGCCAATTGATTGGGTCTTTGATGTATTTGACGAACACCAGACCAGATATATGTTTTGCTGTGAATGCTCTCAGTTAGTTCATGTGTGAACCGACGCAGATTCATTGGATTGCTGCAAAACATGTGCTCAGATACTTGCGTGGCACTTGTGGGATATGGTCTACAATATGACTCAGAATGTGACTTGAAATTGCAAGGGTTTACAAACTCAGATTAGGTCGGATGCACTGCAAATAGGAAGAGTACTTCAAGATGCTGTTTCAGTTTGAGTTATGCAGTAATTTCTTGGTGTTGTAGGAAGCAGAACTTAGTGGCTCTCAATACTGCAGAGGCCGAGTATATGGATGCTAGCACAGTAGCTCGAGAAGCAGTTTGGCTTCGTAAACTTCTTGCAGGATTGTTTGGCCAAATTCCAAAGCCAACAGTGATTCACTATGATAACCAGAGTTGTGTACAGATGTCAGTGAAACTTGTATTTCACGACAAGTCGAAGCACATAGAGATTCGATATCACTTCATACGTGATATGGTGCAGAAGGGTGCGGTCGAGTTTCAGTATATTTCGACAGATGACCAGACTGTAGATGTTCCCACTAAGCCTCTTCCTAGAGTGAAGTTTGAATACTTTCAAGGAAGACTTGGAGTAGAGGAGAACGTATCCTTCCTTGAGAGGGAGAAATGACTAACATGCATTTATCATGCTCTTTTCCAGGTACCTCTACTCGTCCAGGTTCTCAGCTAGGTATGGGAGAATTCCCATCGGCAAATGAGACAGACTGGTAGTTGATGGTCGATTTCACACAAGTTCCTCTGCTTGTCCAAGTGCTCAGCCAGGTATGGGAGAAATCCCATCGGTAGATGAGTCAGACAGGTAATAGATGGCCATGTGATTACAAAGGTACCTTTACTCGTTCAGGTTCTCAGCCAGGTATGGGAGTACCCCATCGACAGATGAGACGAACAGGCAGTAGATGGTCATGCACATTTATTCGTTCAGGTTCTCAGCCAGGTATGGGAGTACCCCATCGACAAATGAGACGAACAAGCAGTAGATGGTCGTGCACATTTCCTTGTCCAGGTTCTCAAGCCAGGTATGGGAGGATCCCATCGACAGATGAGACGGGCAAGAAGCGGATGGAACTACAGATGATAAAAGACCTTACAATGACATGTTGACGACCTTCAGTATGAATAGAGATGATCGAGACAGATGAGATGTACAGAAGAGACCCAGATGTTCATGATGACCATATCTGAAGAATACCTTCCTCGTTGGGAGGGATTGTTGGAATTTGTGCAACTTCAGAAGCTATTCTTATTTGTATTGTACCTCCTATTGGAGATTATACTGTTGTAATTATTCATTGTAAACCTTGGGGTAAAAAGCAAGCAAAAGAAAGAAATAGAAATAAAATTATAAAATATATTTTTGCTCCCCCAAGAGAAGTTGGTTCCAGTGATTTTCCTAGTGGAAAATCGGTATAAATAGGAGGCGCCCCTCCTCATTATTTCACACATTCACAACTATTCAACTCAACTGTAAAGGTGCGCTCCAACAATCTAGGAGAGTGTTTTCTGGGGTTATATCTGCGAGAGATATTTTTTCTCTCTCTTCTTCTCTTTGCTCTCACAAGATCATTATATCTATACAAAGGTTTGCTGGGTTTTTCTCGATTGGGTTTCCCAGGATAAAAACACTGGTGTTATTGTTTTGTGCTTTGTTCTTTTTCTAGTGATCCTATTGATTAATTGCAATTAAGACATACTGCTATAATCTTGTGAAAATCTAACTTGTAATCATGAGCATTTTGCCCATGCAACTCAAAATCTTTGACAATTGATGCAACAACCTCCCTTTTTCTGAGAGAAACTAGAAGCAAGAGTGACATCGAGGTCAATTTCCTTTCCTTTAGAGAATTCAACAATCATGTCCTTGTACTCCACAACACTCCCATTAGCTGCAAGCTTGTAATTAATCACTTATTCCATAGTAGGTTTTGAACCTATCTCTATGGCATTGTGCCATATATGCTTTGCATATGCCTCCTTAAAACTCGTAGGCTCATACAACATCCTGCTAGAATATACAAGTGCCATAGGATCAACAACTAACCTATAAAGTCCACCAACTTACACACCTCCAGTCAATGTCCTTGGAGTTGCTAGATTGCAATCAGTGATAGTGCATTGTTGTCCTTCAAATGCAGCTCATACAAAATTCTATCATACAAGAAATTGAAAGAAGATTTTTCTTCAAACCAAGAACAAACTTAACATCAATAAGCTCAAGAACATCACTTGATGGCATTTAGAATGAAATGGGTCCCAACTCCCAATCCTTTCACAGAGTAAGTAGCATCATCACCAAACTTCATACACATTCCTCCCTCTTGCTCCTAACCTACATAAGAGTTTCCTGTCATAAGTCATATGTGTTGATACTGTGCTGTCCACATACCATTCAACACTTAACCCAATGTTACAAGATAAACAAGAGACCCTGGAGAAGGTGGCCTCAAACTTGGATAATTTATCATCCACTCCTACTCCAGTACCAACTGCAACCTATCTGGCCTTTTTGTTCTTCTTTGGACTGTGGGTTGGATAATGTCCCAACTGGTGATACCTAAAATATCTTGATTTAGTCAAATCTTTATTTCCTAGACTTAAATTTTCCTTCTTCCCCTTCTTGTATCCTTTCTTGTTCCCTTCCTTATCCTCCCAAAGAGGGCTAAGTCTTCTACTTTTGTTTTCTTTGAACAACACTCCAACTTAATATCCTCCTACACAAGGTTATCCGAAAGCATCGCAAAATCCAAAAAATGTCACGAGTGCAAACACCTTGGACAAGAGGCTTCCAAGATGGAGCAAGTCCGTTCAAGGCACAATGGACACCAACTCTTTGTCCTTCACTTTTGTCCCTATGGTCGCCAACTGATCTCTTCACTTTGTGACTAGGTAGCTCTCTACGGTATTTATGTTGTTCATGTGGATTGCTGAAATCTTGTTTAAGAAGAGCATCTGTCTAGAGACATGGAAACTCTGATATAAACCAACCAAAGCCTCATACATCAACTTATCTTGTCTTTAATATGACGGATGGAGTGATTTTTCATCTGATCAAGAATGATTATCGTTGCCTTGGCCTCCTTAATATGGGCGGCCAAGTTTGTTGGATTGCTAGGTGGCAGGTGCAACAATTTCTTTTTGACATGATCTTAAAGTTTGGCCTCCTCCAAAAGCATTTGTAAAACCCTTTTGAGGTAAACATCCAATGACAAAGGAAAACTCTATTTTGCTTCGACCTCAATTAACATGGTACAGTGAAGACTGAGGTTCAATTTATGGTGCAATCAACTGACTGCTAACTGCTCACTAATTGCAGTGCACTCATCTACCTATGGCAATTCATTGAGCTACTCTCAACTAGCTAAACCTAAATTGTTGGATGCTCCAAGTTAAAGTTACTTCCAACTTGGGATCTATCAACTCATGATGATTTCAAGGTAGGCTAACTAAAGTGAGTGAACCTTATCTGGATAATTCCGAGCTTATTTTGATTATTACAATGTTTATTTTTTATGCTTCCAAAGCATAGTTTTGATATTTACAACGTTATTTTTTTTGAATTTTAGCATTTGCATAAATACTTAAAAATTTGCAGATCAACTTATATAACAAATGACAAGTGCAGTAAAAAAACACATTCATCACATCAGCACAATAGACACAAGAGTTTTTCAATGGGGAAACCTTCAAAGGACAAAACCCCCGAAAAGCATTAGTGGCTCATTTCGTAAATGAGATGACTTAAATTCTCCAAAAAATCCTCAAAAACCAATGAGGTCAACCACAGTATCAGAAGATCAAAATTTTCCAATTTTACATGACAATGCCCAATTAGTGCTTTTCTGAAAAATAGGGCTTATGCCCCTTTTCTCTCTTCTGCCACAATAAATTGCAGACTGCCCAAAAAATCACACATCTGCCCGAAACTCGGACTCTCCCTGAAAATCACAGATCTGCCCGAAAATCAAAGATCTGCTCGAAAATCACAGAGCTGCCTGAAAATCACAGATTTGCCCGAAACTCAGATTCTGCCTGAAAATCACAGACCTGCCCGAAACTCAGATTCTGCCCGAAAATCACAGATCTGCCCGAAACTCAGATTCTGCCCGAAAATCATAAATCTGCCCGAAAATGGAAGGAAGACTGCCTGTAAAGGTGGCTGCCCGGATCTGGAGAATGGTTGCCCGGATCTGAAGATCTAAAGGTGGCTGCCCTAGATCTAAACTTGGCTGCTCAGATCTGAAGATGTGAAGGTGGCTGCCCTAGATCTGAACTTGGCTGCCCAGATCTGAAGGTGGCTGAAGATGAAGGTTTGGTAAAACCATTAAGACAAAAAAGATAAGAAACCCTAGCTTTGGGTTTTTCTTCAATGGAGGATGATGATGTCCTAGCTAGACTCATCCATGCTAGGGCACAATCACAAAGCTTTCTTCTTGAACCTTGAGCAGCTGTACTTGTCAGAGCAAGTGTGTGTAGTAATGAAAAGACTTGATTTTCTTTTATAGCCTTTAGTCACCTGTAAGTGGACCAAAATTAGAAAAGATAAAATAATAATATTTTATTCTTTTCCTAATTTCACTTTTACCTTCTTACCAAAAAGGTCTTTTATGTATTTTTTACTTTTACCAAAAATCCTTATTTATCTTTGACTTTCACCTGTGGTCTTTTTTCTGTGGTCCAAAAGCCCTTGTGTATTTTTGACTTTAGCCTTTTTCCAAGTGCCCCTGTGGTCCTTTTGATTCCAAAAGTTCATCATCATAAACCAAGAGAGTTACGTAATGCTTTTATCTCACACTCTGTGTGAGACCTAGATTTGGTACTAGGGTAACTTAACCAAGGGTAGCTAAGCCTTGGAGAAGTACACAAAGCCCATAGATCAAGGGTCAGAGTGTCACACATGCCTAGACCAAGTCTAGGGCTTACAGTGCCTTCTTGGCAACAGGGCAGGTGCCTCAGCCATGGGCTGCATAATTTGACCCTAGGGTTGTCTAAAAGTTTCACAGGCCTTGGAAAACTTAAAAATTTATGGAGGTCTGAATTATTGATGAACAAATTGGCATCAACGAAGAATGGCTGAGCATCTAGACATTGGGACATCAGCAACATTGGTGAAAATCGGCAAACTGTGGCAAGCATTAAAAATACAAAATAGATTCCTTTAAAAAAAATATAAATCAGTAACTGTCAACAACATCAAAAATTGCATTACCACATAAATATGAGATAATACATCTTGAAAACTGTTTAGAAAACTGCTAGTTTGCTGAATTCTGAAAGAGATATTGAATTCTACTTTCTTGATATGAAGTTCAATGAGGTTGGAAAGACTTTCAATCAAACTGCAACTATTAATCGTAATGTTAAAATTTTTAGTATGGATGGAAAAGGAAAGATAAAGGCGAACACCATCTTTTACTTCAAAATATTGTGAGGTACGGATTCCAACAGAAAATAAAGTCTGAGAAATGAGCCAAAAAACCAAATTATTTTTTTCCCAAAATCCATGACATCGTGATGTTTAGTAAATATTGCAATGCCACAATTTCAAAAATAGTGATTTTTTGTTGTGTTTGACATCGGACTTTTTCGTCTATGGTCCTAACCACATGTCTGAAAAGAGTAGGTTGCGCATTAGGCAAGTACAAATTGCTTGATATGCTTGCATATGTCCCAGTTTTCTGTTATAGTTAGTTATTTGTGGATTGCTCAGACCTAGTATAATGATATAGCTAATATCATTCATGAGGCTCTCAGTATGAAGTCATCAGTTTCTGGTCTTGAATATTAAGTCATGGGGCTTTCAGGATGAGATCATTGGTTTAGGATCTAGTATATGTTATTGGGAATCTTTGTTTTGTTTTGTGCATTTGTTGCTATCTTATTGGTTTTTAGATAATAGTTGCAATTTCATATGATCGCACTTCAGCCAATATAGAAAAACTAAAATCCTCTTCAAACAGTTTGACGGCTTTATGGCATCATAGTGCCACACAAGCAACTGACACTCTCCTCCACACCCCAAGAAGTATTAAGAGGAGAAAAAATATTATTTAAACCAATATGGTGGAAACAATAAGCATACAGTTGTAACATGAAATTGGAGAGGTTGCTGATAAATAATTTCTGTTTGTAATGTTTAACGAGCTTACAATTGGAAATTGATTTAGTTCATATGTTATACGCTACATTTTTTGAGCGATTACATTATATTTTCTTTTTTATTTGTAATTTCCTCTTTAAATTGAAGATTGAACAGCCCTTATCAGCCAAGCTATCTTCTAGTAAATATTAAGTTAGGCATTATATGATTTGGTAAAACGCTTCTTATTCTTGTTAAGGGTAGAAATCCAAAATTATATCAACAGTGTTTGTAGCAAATATTAAGATAACCTTTTTTTGTAAGATGGAGAAGATACCCCAAAATGCTTACTAGACAAAATCTCATGGCTTTCTGCCTAATATGGAGTGTGGTTGCTTAGGTTGTAAGAGACAAGCGGACTGGGAAAACAAGGGGATATGGATTTGTGAGCTTCTCCAATCCTTCAGATCTTGCTCTTGCATTGAAGGAAATGAATGGTATGATTCTTACTTTGCAGGCTCCAATGCTGACATTGCTGGGTTGAAAAATAGTGGCCTTTGTAATGATTTCATGTGTTAAAATGGGAAAAGGATTTACTCTTTATGGCAGGAAAATATGTTGGGAATCGACCAATAAAGTTGCGCAAGAGTAACTGGAAGGAGCGGATAGATTATGAAGCGTGGGAAAAACAGAAGGTCAAGTCGAAATCCATTCAAATTTGACTCATCTTTCCATGCTTCCAATATAGTTTTTTCCTATGATGATTATGGTACCAGGCACTTATTTGACATAAAACCCCCTTTTTGTCCTACAGATGCAGAGTCATAAGAAGGGGAAATTCTCAAAGAAGAATTTTTTGCACAAGTGAATCTCGAGATTAGCTTTTTCTAATTGACTGGTGCTATAAATTGGTGTAATATGCAGTGATACAAGGAGATACAAGAATGTATGCAGAGTTGAGTTAATTGTACCATATATCTTTAAGGATTACTTGACCAATTGGGAATTGTGCTGCATGTCATTGGCACTTGTAATGTTTGAAGTATTTTTCATGTTTGAGTTCTCAATTGATATTTAAACTTGACAAGCAGTTTCTTATTTTATTGCAGGTTAAAAGTAGCAAATCTCTTTATGTTTAAGCCTCTACAATATACAAAATACACAGTCCAGCCTATTAGGTTTATAGACATAGTTTCTGTACATTCATAAATCAAGGTTTTGTTATTCATGAAACTTCACTGAATACTGGGTGTTTTGTCTAATTTGCACCACACTTCAGTTTCTACTACAGTTTTAGTATCCAGATTCGCAGAGTCCATGCATCTGTTTGCTTTGTGGATTGCTTGAAGGATGCAGTGGGAATATTGGTGGGGACTGAAGAAATTTGCTCTCAGTTACTTTTCTGATGGGGTTTTCTCATCAAACCTTGCAGGTTATGGAGCAGCTTGCAGTATCTACAACGATAAGTTTGAGTCATCATGCGGAACCTAATTCCCACATTTGCTGGTCGCAATTGTTCAAGCAGACCCTCTAACAGGAAAGATTGGTCAGTTTCAAGTCTCTGCTCCAAATATGAGCCCAAATGCACTATGTGAAAATTGGGACATACTTTTGTCTATATATCTACAAGGGTTGATTTGGACCGAGTTCAATTGATATAGTTTGGTTTGTTTACGTTAATTCTTGTAAGGATTGTGTTCATGGCTCTTGCAGCTTCTGATGGTAAAGTTCTGCCAAGTGACTCCACCCACAACAGGGCCATTGATGATTCCTGTAGGTTAATGGTTCTATGAATATATGGGACCACCCAAGCTGTAGCTTATTCTTTTGTACTTGGCTAATGATTTTGCACGCAGACATGGATCCGACCCTATTTTGAGGACTCCCCATCACCACTTGGATGTATGCCTACTTCACATGGCAATCATTGCCCTTGCCACCTTGGTGGTTCGATCAAACGTTTTGCTTGCCACCTTGGTCGTGTGACCACTGGTTGCGTGCAAGGTCTTTGAACAACCTATCCTAAGATGTTACCTTGTGATTAGAGCTCTACTACTATATCATGATTGCATTTGCTTTGCCTCAGATTTGACACCACTGTACAACTCATTGTACCATACAAATTTTATGATTGGGTACTTAGGGCTTCATGAAGCAACCAACCTCACCAAATTGGCATCAAACACCTCCATTGTTTGGGCCTCCTACTTTCATCAAGTGGGGCTGACCCCACCTCTCCTTTGCTCCTCAAATTGAGTTGGACACCTACTCCATGTGAGTTGGACCCCTGTTCTTCCCACCATCTAACCAATTGCGATCCTTAGTCATTGTCTACTTGTTATTGGACACACCTAACTTTTAATCATTGGCCTATTTCACGTTCAATGCCATAGGACGTTATTAGTTCTTTGAATATCGGAGCGAGATGATTGCTTGCTATGCTCTGTGCATCTTCCATTAATGTTGCGCCATGTTCATTGTACCCATTTGCTTGCTCTAAATTGCATGTTATGTCGCCCTTTCACCTTCCCACATATCCTATATGATTTGTGGCATGTGTCTTGTACATCGTGCATGTGTTTTGGGATTAGGGCCACCCATGCCACCAATTCAACGATATCCCACCGTGTGACTTTAAATACTCTTCCAATGTCGCCATAGGTCTATTTTACTTATGGGATGGTCCCGCCTGACCAATGGGTTAACATTATTGTGTCTTTCTACTCCTGCATGCCATCCTTGTTGCATCTTAGCTTTGCCTTCCATCTCCCTTGGTGATGATCCTTTATGTTTTGACCCTACTCAATTGATTGACACCATGTGTTTTCACGGCTCTGATTGTGATTTCTTGTAGCAATTTTAGGCACAATGGTGGATTTATCTTTTGATAGTTTACTTGACCTTTGTTTTATGTTTTTTGCACGCAAAAGCTTTTGGCATCACCTTCCACTTTGGATAATATGAATACTTACTTTGTCAATTCATGATTATGTGTGAGTACAAATCAATGGGTATAAAAATAACATTGTGGATTCTCGCATTGTGTTCGTTGAGTCATTGTAAACTGACCACATTGTGTACAAAAACATACTCATGTTGTGTTTAAAATAAGGTCCATATTTCACACGTATTTATCTGGTTGGCATGGTAATTCAACCAAACATGCCTACTATATAACATGTGCATGATATGATATATGTTTTATTTTGGCACAATAAAAATACCACCACATCCATATTTTGTTGAATGCCATAATAGATTCAGAGAGAATGTAGCAATAAAAACAACACAAATCCCAATTCTATAATAAAGCGAGAAACAACCAACTCTAAAGCAGTGGAATACACTTGAAGAGATATCACATAAGAGGATTGCAACCTTAGAGAGAAAAAAACCCATCAAATAGAAACACAATAGGCATTTCACCTTTACTAGAAAATGGATGAATCAATTGAATGATAAAATGCAAATGAGAGTTGGGTATTTTAACACAACTCTAAGAGTTGTTTTGAGGCAAAGTATGAAAAACCACAACAGGCAAGCCTACAATATATCTCTCCCTTTATTGTTTGACAAAATCTTTGGCAACATCAATCGTGCAACAGAGTGTTATTGGTGGACGAAACTCTAGTGTAGCTAGTGTATCATCTACCTTGGTGAAAAGTTCCTTTGATGAAGGAGCATTTCAATGATTCTCCAATTATCCCTTTAGAAATCCCATTGATTCTAAAAGAGTGGATATGGTTCAGTTGGGCATAGGTCTTGATCTAGTTGGATAAAGAGGCACTGTATCAGAGGGATTGACAAGAGGTCTTCTTCATTATCATTGAATTGTGTAGCTACTAGAAGATCAGCGGTGGAAGGAATTTTTAGCATATGAGAAGGGAATTTAGTAGGATTGAGTTGGATGAGTAATAAATAAATTCCTTTTCATTTTCATATTTCTGCCTAGTCATCATAGGAAGAGTGCTTGAGGAAACAATTGTATGGTTAACAGGAGGACCGACATCAAGTGAAGGAGAAAATCAACTAAAACATGTTTGGAATCATTTGTTAAGAACCAAAAGGAAAGTTACTGGTATACCATGAGTAAGCACTTTGTCAAAGATCGTATCCCTGTGTTTAGTTACCTCATAAGTGGAAGGATCATATAGATGCTATGCCTTGGAGACTTCATTGTAGCCTACTATAATGGAGTTCTATGTCTCAATTTGTTTCTCTTTTCGCTAAGAATATGGTCCCATTCACTCTATCCACAAATTATGAAATTGAATGTTTGTTTCCATACCATTTCTCACATGGAATCATATGTGGAACAACATGAGTAGGTATGTGATTGAGGATGCGCATTCTGTAGAGAAGCACTTCTCTCAATAATTTAAGGTCCAATTGTGTGGAGTGAAGCACACATATGCCATTTTCATAATGACTATTCACTCGTCCAACTACTCCATTCCGCTCCTAAGTTTATGGAACATTGCTATGCTAATTTCTTGCTATAATTTCCCACAATTGATTTGAACTCTTTGAATTTCTCAAGAGCATCATCATTAGATTGAATGGTCCAAAGGAAGTGTGAAAAATCATCATTGAGGGTGAGGAAGTACTTAACTTCCCAAGAGAATGAATGGCCATATGCCCACAAATATCAGTATGAACCAACTCAAGAGCTTCAAAAGTTCACCTTGCTTTGTCCTTAGAAAATGTTGATTTTGTTTTCCCAAACTACACCCTTCACGGAGACCACTAAATGGTTCAATTTGTGGAGTATCACCGATCCTGTGCAGATGACTCATATATTGCAATGACTTAACCTGTGCAGATGACTCATATATTGCAATGACTTAAAATTTGTATATCACAAATGTTGATTCCATGATGTTGTTGGCATTGACTACCATAACAACAAATCCTTTAAATTTTGAAGGGGGGATTTTACATGGTGTGTACTTTATTTTTTCAAGGAAAACCTTGTGGGGAAATCATAGGGATGCTTTCCCACATTCATGGATGGGATCCCTATAAAGCCGTCGATGTAGGCTTGTGCCCCTCACCCAAAGGGATTTGAGCCAGACTCTCTTTGGCATAGAACTAGGCAAATGTCCATCGACATTGGAGCTAATTGACTGAGCTAACCCCTTGGGCTTCCCTAATGTGTACATATGATTAGATTCATCACAAAATCTTGAGGCAACCTTGTTAAAACAATCATTTGTGTTCTTTACAACCCATCGATTTGGCCAAAATTCCACTTTTGTGTTGGTGTGTAGTTAATGGAAAGAAGATTCAATTCGATATCTGAAACATGAAGGATATCTACAAACTTGGCGGTGTTGATGAAGACATCACCATATCATGAGATTGGTAATGTTGAGCTATTAACGATGGCCATTTTCTTTCCAATATGTTATGGTCGATAGCAATGAGGTTTTGATGCTTGGCCATATGTCTAGTAGCTCTAGAATCACCAATCCATCCTCGTGAAGAAGATGAGGACCAATAAGCAACGTGCACTACGAAATGTGCATGAGATGATCCAACAACATTGTTAAGAAGTTCCTTATCATAACCTATTTTGTCTAGACTCTTTAATCTTTTGAAGATAGGTGTTTATGTTATAGAAACAATTCCAAGGTGCACAAATTGAAGTGTATTTGACTTGGTAATGGATATTTTTTAGAAAGGCATGTGAAAAGGTAACTGTATAGTATTGCAATGAGAATTTTTATTTTATTTTTTAGACAAAGGCAGGGAATAATATCGAGCAACAAACATATTTATTCTCCAAACGATCAACCATTATGTTACAAGAAGTTGCCTCTTCCTTTTCGCTGCCCCCATTGACATAAGGATCATGATAAATTGGAGTTCACAGATTGGTGTGGGTCATGTCTCAATCATATTTGTATAGAGGTATTTATGTCATATAAACAAATTGTAACACAAATATTTTGGGTGTATTTGAGTAGTAGGCAATTAATCAACCAACATGTTGGAGTCACCACTCCCTTGTGGTTGCCCTCATTAGCATACGGATCACGGTATATTTGACCTTTTATGTTGTTGTGGGCCACATCTCTCAGTTAACGTAGGATTTATTTTGTATAGAGATATATTTATGTCAAAAATTATTTCAAGATGCAAACTTTTTCAACATATTAGAGTTAGTAATTGGCATTTTTTTACCAAGGCATGTGAAAGGGGTATTATAGAGTACTACTAGGGACAAAAACAATTGAACAAAGGGAGAGGGGAAGGGTGAGCAACAAACTTATTCACATTGTAACCAATCAACTATTATGTTAGTAGAAGGCAACACTCCTTTGTGGTTGGCCCTATTGGCATGTACCACAAGGGGGAGAGAAGTGTCAATGTCTTCTAGACAAAAATATTCAATGGGCTACCTCTTGTTGCAGGAAAAGGAGAGTGCACTGGCCTTGAAGAAGGGTTAAATCTAAGGAAACCTTAGAAAAATAGATGATCTAGAAAGCCTAGTTTCAATATCACTAAAAAACCTTGAATGATGCCACTAGAAAAATAGATTAACTGGAAAGCCTAGTTTCAATGTCACTAAAAAACCTTGAATGATGGCACTATCAAATTTATTTTTAAATCAAACACTGAAATGAGTAAGAAAGATTCACAACTGCTTTGATACTATGTGGAATTTCACAAAAGATAGATAGAGATTCAAGCATAACAAATCTTAATTTTGCAATAAAGTGAGAAGCATCTAGTGAAAACACAATGTAACACTTAAATGAGATATCACACGTGAAGTGCAACCCTAGAGAGGTAAAAAAAACTAAGAAAGAGACGAGCACAATATTTTGATAGGTGCCCATAGGAAATTTACTTCTATTATAATATTAGTGAATACTTGAGGGAGACAATCTAATTGAGAGTTCTATGTTTATACATAACTAAAAAATGGGCTATTTCCTTAATGGGACTTATGACACTACATATACAATGTTTCCTTTAGTCAAGCTTGCAAATTTTCATAATGATACAATATTTTGACCACCATTTACATCAACGAATATGTGTCAACAAAGGTTGTGAAGCTATCTTACCATTTCAAAACTTTTGTCTCGAGAGTTTGAAGGCCTAATTGTAAACACTATTCCAAGCACTTGAGTTGACAACCCTTAACCTTAAGGTCTTTTGCTAGCTTTATGTCATCTTGGGTTTGCACCACTTAAGAAGTCTTTGAATTTTATGAATTACTTGTAGTTCGCTTGTGATGGCTGGATAATGATTTGTTTGGATTGGAGGAAAACTTGAGTGAATATTTTTTAAACCAACAATTTGGACTTCATTTAGATGAGTCAATCTTCAAGGATCTCAATGCATAGATTGGGATGAGGACATATTGGTTATGTAGGTAACTCAAGAGAGAGAGTCAACTCATCTCTGAGAAAATCATGAACCAAGAATGATTATAGCTTTAGCTGATTAAATATAAGTCTCCAAATGTTGCTTAGTCTTCGACCCTCGTCTATGTTGAGAGTGTTGGCTTGCCATTTGATTTCTAGGGCCTCACACATTCTTCTTTTAGTATAGCATTATTTCTTTGTAATTAACCTCACATTTTCCACACAAATATAATGAGCATTATTGTGTGCATGTTCGGTGAGAGCTAGATTTTTAGCTCGGTCATAGAATATGCATGTTGAATGCTCTTTCAAATGAACCTAAAGTGACACTCTTATGGTAAAAATAATAAAATGTTGGAACACCTAAGACGCCATAATAGTGGAACAAATATTTGCATGAAGACAAAGTAGTGGTGAATCTCCCAAATATTACATTTGACAACCCATCTCGTAGAGTGCTTGTAAAGGGTCTAAACTTCATTGCGGCCCCAAAGAAATTCCTTGTGGAAGATATACTTTGTAGGATTGAAGTGGCTCTCAAAACTAAAAACATGGAGTGTGTGCTTTGATCCTTGAAAAATAATAGGGTGATGAATCGATGAATACGGGTGGCACTTTGATTTCAATAAAGCATGGGGATGAAAATTTTTGTATTTTACATATTTTTTAAATTGGAGCCGCCATAACTCATATAAGCCTTGTGAAGTTTAATGTGTAGTAAAAATGAAACTTGTAGGGAATTGTACTGTTTTTCTAATGGTATTTTTCCAACATATATTAGTGTCAACATTGCATTTGATTAAATGCTTGTCCCTACAAATTTACCAAAAATTAACAAGGGAGTTTTGTTCCTATCCAATAATTCAATGTTCAATATATAATTAAAAAAAGAATTATAGGAGAATGATCTACATAGAATGTAGTAGGTCTTACACATTTTATTTTATTTTTGTTTATTATTATTATTTTGAGTTGGCCAATATTTGAATCTATTATACACATTCTATTGTTGTTGGCATTTTTCCAACTATTTACATAAATTCAAAAATTGAAAGCACCCTTTCGAAGAGGAAAGATCCATGGACATCCCACATATTTTTCATAATTCTTTGGTTGTGTACTTTTTATGCTAATGATTTTCTCTAAGCACCTTAGAAGTTTTGGGGAAAAAACATAAGTATAAGTTTAAATAAATAAATAAAATATGAAATCAAAAGTGTGAAAATGATGTCATTTGATGGACGATTCATCGAGAAATCCACTAGCATTAACTCTACCACTTAAGATTCAAAAGATATGAAGGAATTTCACCCTCTGAAAGTTGCAATTGTAGAAAATTCTACAGTATCTCGATCAAGCAAAGTTCACAATTTTTTAAATAGCTCAATCGAGGTTTAAGGTAACCCTTGATTGGGCGTTTTTGTGGATTGACAAATTATTTGATTGAGCGTCCTGCTTGACCACAGCAAAGAGATAGATCAAGCTCTTGTAAAGAACATAACCACTTGAGAGTTGGTGTGTTCAGTAGCTCGATCAAGCTCTTATAAACACATCGAACAATTATGCTATTGTTCATGAATGGTAGGAAGAGGAGATCGATTGAGCTAAGTTGCTCATTCAATCTGCTGCAAACTCAACATGACTCTTAAACATTACAAAACCCTAGCCATTTTTGATAAAAGAATACAAAATTTAAAAAGTTAACCAATTGACATTGGAAAAAAAGACTCGTGAAGGAATAAATTAATCAATAATCAAGATGGGGTAATGTAACACACATAATATTAAATAATCAATAATAATAATATAATAACATAATAATAAACAAAACATAGCATTAATAGATTTAATGAAGGGACTTATCCCTTCGGTGAATAGTCAGCATATACGCCTATATATGTAGGCTACATATTTATTAACATAATAATAAACAAAACATAACATTAATAGATTTAATGAATTCGATGAATAGTCAGCATATACGCCTATATATGCAGGCTACATATTCATTGTAAAACATAATATTTTATCTTATCAATTATATATTCGATAATTTGTCCATTTAAGGGTCTTTTGTATTATTTACATTGGTTATTTGTGTAAGAAACGATTTTATTGTTTTAGTGGTATCATAGAAAGGGGCTTAATCCAGGTCTTTGGCCATATCTTGGCCTTTAGACGTCATCTCAGATTTTCCGAACCATTGGGTCTTTTCCCTAAAAAAAGATAAAAAGAAAGAAGAAGAAAAAGAAGTAAAGAGGAAGGAGAATAAGAAACCACACGTGGTTTCTGAAAAACAATACATGGTTGTAAAGTTTAGAAAAACCACGTGGTTTTTATTTCAAGGAACCTTACATAAGTTCGAATTCAAATTTATTTTTATTGAAAGGTTATTTTCAAGGAGAAAGAATATTAAATATTTTGATAGTTCAAACCCTAATTAGGTTGAGTTTATTTCTTAATTCTCTTTATTATATAAGATAAAAGTTAGAAGTGCATATGAAGTATTAAAATGTCAAAAAGCAAGGTAATAGTTGTGTAAATGGAGTACACTTACGAACAGAATGCAAGGTTCCTTAAAACTTCAAAAGTTTATGCTTCAATACTAATTAGAGTGAAAGGAACACTTTGGAGGGAAATGTGTCAATATCTCCATTGATCCCACTAGATGTAATAATTATATTAGTATTAAATTCGCTAAAAAGAAATTAGCATTAGCAACTTAGAACTAAACATTGAAGATTACACTATCATCTCACAATTCATGGTTAAATCTTTATGGAATGAAGACGGTGACATAATTTTCGATGCATCCTAGATGGAAACGCTGGGGACATTCATTTTAAAAACTAAGAATAATTTTTTTACATTTTCATATAAAAAGAAAGATAGCATTACAGGACTCTACATTGAAGTTTGATCTAGTAACATATGAAGATTTCAAGGACATCTCGAAGGTGCTTTCACAAGAAGGTCATAAATCAATACAAAAGATGCAAAAATAATTCGATAAAGTCACCATGGACAATGAAGAGGAGATATATCGTCTAAGAGATCATAATCATAAATTGTTTCTTCAAATCAAGAAGGCGAAGGATACAACACAATAAAATAAAAAGCTAGAAGAGGATCATCGAGATATTCAGAAGATAATATTAGAAAATATTGAAAAGAATGGTCATCTTACGAAGCACAAACACGATCTAATGGATCAGATTCAGAAGCTTAAAGATGATGAGACATCACAAGAATAAATAACCAGGAACCTTAAGAATGATAAAGATTCATTGGAAAACAAGTTGGAGAAAATTTAGAAGAGGACATCTAATCCCCCGAACTCAAAAATCCAAGTTGAGGAAAAATACGTAAATACAAATCCAGTCATCGTTACAGCGAAAAAAGAAGCCAATCTAGTAAAAACCAAACAAGAACTCCTTATCGACAAACAAACTATAAAAATAATTTTGACCAACGAAAGGGTCAAAATGAACATAAACAGAGGAGTTATGATTTCAGAAAAGAAAGAACGTAAAATCAACAAAATAAGCAGAAAACAAAAAGTTCCATCCAACATAGTGATCAACAAACGACTCCAATGAAGATAGATCTTGAAATGTACCACTTTACATTTAATGCAACATTTTTTCTTGGGAACTCGTAACTCATATCGTCCCGTTTTGTCAAGTGTCACAATTACTAACACAAAAGATCGAGAGATGGCAATACAAACAAGAAATCAAACACAATCCTTGTCTTTAATAAACTTTGAGGACAAAGCTTCCCTTAAGGGGAAGGCAATGTAACAAACATAATATAAAATAATCAATAATAATAATATAACAATATAATAATAAATAAAACATAACATTAATAGATTTAACAAAAGGACATATCCCTTCGGTGAATAGTCACCATATAAGCCTATATATGCAGGCTACATCCGCATTGCAAAACATTATCTTTTATCTTATCAATTATATATTCGATTATTTGTCCATTTATGGATGCTTTGTATTATGTAAATTGGTTATTTGTGTAAGAAACAATTTTATTGTTTTAGATAATGAGGCAATGTGTGCTTGAGGTCGTAACAGTAAAGGGTTTTATGGGTCTAGTGTCATGATTGGGATCCCAGGGGTTTGAAGGATACTATGTAAGGGGTGGGAGGGGGTAATGTGCATTGCGGCATAATGTGATGGTCTACAGGCCCACACATAGTCATTGATCCTTGAGACTATGGCTTAATTTACAAGAACCATCACAAGTGCATGCAAACTTGACATAGTAAGTAAATCGGAACTCTTGGGACATGGGTTTCGTATTAAATGCCTATTTGATGGCTAGGGAGCCTATACATGGTGCATGAGCCCTTGGGAGAATTTTATTTGTCATAAATCACAAATTGTGCCCTTGAATCATTGCATCGTCCCCAAGGACCATCATTGATGCACTAATCCTCAAAATGACTATATCACACTTGTAGACTAAATATTATGTGTAGAGATCGTGTGTTTGTTTGGGGTACTATGCATGAACCATGAGCCATAGAGACTTTTTATATAGACTTAGACCTTGTATTTGGATCATGAGCAATACATTGGCTCCAAGAATCATCCTTGGTGTTGCAAAAATTGAAATCACCACCATATCTTATAACCTCTAATGGGTGAATATCATTTTAGATGTTAATGGGTGAATCCATGGAGATGGGTAACAATTGTTGGTAAGGCAGGTAGAGGGAGTGGAGTGGATATATTAGTGACATTAGGAGGTTATCGACAATAGGTATGGGTTTCAAAGCCCTAGACATAGTTGTGTGTGGAACGAGAGGACCTAGACCTCGAAGGAATCTTTTGTGCATCAAGGACTTAGAATGATGACTCAAATTACCACAAAGACCTCGCAAAGGTATCATTGTCTTTTGGGTAGGTATATTACTAATACTAAGACATTTTGAGCACTAGGTAAGCTTCAACATGGTTGGATGAAGAAGTATAGGGACTGGACATTAAAGGAAGCTATTAAGCATTGATGGATACTAATGACACTTTGAACCACCACATAGAACCTTTCAATAAGGTTATACTTACCTCTAAGTGGGGATATGGGTTCCATTAAGAGATTTTTAATACTATGTGTCTCGAGGCCTGGACATGGTTGAGGGAGGAAACCAAAACACATTACCTCTAGAGCAGGTATGGCAAGTTCTAGAGCACAAGGCGTGGCTCATGAGGTGCTCAACTTGGTTGAGAAATTAACATAGTACTTAGTCCCTAAAGGAATCTTTCATGCATCCAAATCCAAAAGCAACACCTCAAACCAACACAAATTACCTCCCAAGGGAATGCTTCACTTATGACTATTCAAGTTTTTGAGAACCAGGTATCGGTCTTGAGGCCTTAATAAACCATAATGAAACTCAATCATTGAGCATAAATGGTCTCTTGTAGAGCTCAATGGAGATAAGCAAGGACTTAAACCACCACACATGACCTCTTTGTGGGATATTCAAGGCCTTTGATTTGTGATATGGAAACCATCATAAGGTTTTGAGAACCCATAATGGGTTGTGGGGCCATTGACATGTTCAAGAGAGGAAAAGTGGGCCCTAGGACCTAAACTAATATTCTATACATCGAACACAAAGAACGATCACACCTCATCTCTTGAGAGAGTCATTTTCCCTTTGAGTTGGGATATGGGCTTCGTTAGGAAGTTTCTATTACTACACATGGGTATTGGTACCTTGATTATGGTCTAAGGAGGAAACTTAAGGTTTAGGAAACAAAGGCAACTTCTAAGGTTTAAGTACCATGAATGAGGCCTTAAACCACTAGACATGCTTTCTCTATGTATATTTCCCTTTGAGAGGGGATATGTGATTCATTAGCACATTTTGTTTTCACCAAGGATGGGCCATGTGGTATTTCACATGGTCGGAAGATTAAGCATAAGCCCTCAAATATAAGTGAAGATTTTAGACATCCAAGGCCAAGAATGTCACCTTGAAACACCACACATGGTATACTAAGGGTATTCTTGGCCTTCGAGTGGGGACATGGGTACCATTACATGGGGCTTCACTTGTTGACCAATATCCTATCACGTTAGTTCATATTGTGGGTTTTAAAATTATTAAAAATTGAACAAATATATTGCAGGTATTGGGGGGGATGGGGGATTTAAGGTGGGGGTGGGTAGGGTGGTTTATAAGGATTGAGGTATAAAAAGGGGTGGGAAGGAGGTTTTAAGTATTGGGAGTGGGTTTCAACAAAAAGAGTTTGAGTCAATATCTTTGGAAATTAAGGGTATTCTTTAATATCCCACGATCGCACGTGCTATGTGAGATGTTCACTAAGTGAAGTCCCCGTGTACCATTAGGAGATTTTAAGCACTTGGTATTGGTGTAATGATGTAACCATAGTTGATTGAGGAAAATTAAACATTAGGTTCTTAAGGTAGCTTATTTTCTTGAAGATCCGTGAATAACACCTTGAACCACCATAGATAATTTGTTGAGACGATCTTTGGTTTTTAAGTGGATATATGGGAACCATTAAAACTTTTCAAGAACTAGGTATGAGTCTCGGGGCCTAGACATGGTTGAGAAGGATACCCAAGCCTTAGGACTTAAAGGAAGATTATAGGCATCTAGGGTGAAGAGATACATGTCTAACTATCACAAAGGATCTTTCCAAGGCATGATTTGTCTTTAAGTGGGGATATTGGTGTGATTAGGATATTTTCAATAGTAAGTATGGGTCTTAGGGCCCTAGACATGGCTAGAAGAAGAAACTCATACCTTAGGCCCTGAAGAAAGATCATAGACTTCTAGGGCCAATGAACACCACATGTGACCTATCAAGGCATCATTTTCCTGTTTGTGGGGATATGGGTGCCATTATTACTTTTTTGAGCACTAGGGATAAGTATTGGGGCTTTGGACATGGTTATGGGAGTAATTGTGGGCCTTAATACCTAAAGAAATAATATAGGCATCCAAGACTAAGAAGCAATATTTGAACAACCACACATCTCCTTAGGGTGTCCTTATTTTATGAGTGGGGGTTGGTGCTCTCAAATGGTTTTGAGTAGTAGGTATGGATCATAAGGTCTTACACATGATTGAGGGAGATAGACACCATTATAAATTTTTGATGTTGTAGGTAAGGATCTCGGAGGACTACACATGGCCGAGGGAATCAACATAGCATCTCAAGGCCCTAAGACTCTTTAGTGATTTAAAGGACCATGGTGTCAACTAAGGCAATCATATCCCTTGTGGAGTAGGGGGAGTGTCGTACCTCAATGACATATTCTACACCACCTTCAAGATAGGTCTAGGCAAGAGAACAAATACTTGGGTAGAAATTTGAATGCCTTACTAAATCTTATGAAGGTTGATTTTGAAAAAAGACATATTGAGGTTGCAAGTGTTTGGCGACACCAAACTAGTGATTGAATGGGTTAAAGGAGCCTTTAGAATGACAATCAATTTCTCTCCGAGTGTCATCTTAGATCTTGTATTACCATATCTAGATTTGTTTGAAGATCTCTCGTTCTCCATGGATGTGAAAAGGTACTTTACCAAATTTGTTGATGAACCTCTAAACAAGTTGTATTGGGACAATAGAGTGTGCTTAAGGAAGATAATCACATGGAAGAGGATCATGACTCCTCATGTTCTTTAACTTAGTAACTTAGTAACTTAGTTCCTCTTTGCTTGAATGATAGTTTGTATATATAAAATCAACTTACTATGATAAGGTATATATATTTTATTATTGGATGGACTCTAATACTTTTCAAATAAGTATGAAACCACAAAATGCTTATTAAATACAATATTTACTTATTCTTTTAACTTCAAAGATATTGCATTTAACTATCCTTTCCATTGGGAAATCCGAGTATGATGGAATACGGGGGGATTACGCATGTACATGGCTAAATATCAACAAACACAATTTTTCTAAAGGAAATACTATTTTATTAATTGCTCGGTCGAAAGTTCCTGTGGGGAAAAAACACAATGTTATTTTTTCATATATAAAAAGCAACAACTTGATCAAGAATTAGGGCTTGAACGAAGTATTTAGTTGGCCTTATATGTCAATCGAATAGTCCTTTTCCTGACAACTTGATCGAGCGATTATACCCTCAAACCCACACCCTCTATGGGTAGGTCAATTGGTTAAGTCTATTCAAGTAGCAACTTGATCAAACGTTTCTTAAATCATCCAAAAATTTGATTGAGGGTTTGTCTTTGCTGCTAAAATGGCTATATCAAGAACTTATACAAGCTCTCAATCAAGCTCCTAGTAGCTCGATCGGGACCTTAAAATTGCTTGATTGAGCATGGATATAGTTTTGCTTCCTCTGCTTGCCTTGCCAAGAATTGTTACCCATCTCCATGGATTCACCTAATAAAGATATTAAAATCCTAATGTAAAATAAATGAAACACCGCAATGATTTTTAATGAAGAGGAATAACACAAAAAAGGGTTGAACATCTCTCATGTGGTAGCTATGGAATTATCAAAAAGACCTAGGAATGACAAGATTCTATGTAAAGTTTCTAATGCAATTAAGAAGTCAAGTTTGAATGATTCCATCAAAAGAAGATTTACTCTTAAAAATACCGTCATGCCAAGTATCAGATCCACAAGGAGGGTGTTTTGCTAAGTCCAATAGTGAACCGTTATAGGCTCACCTACTTTTTCTTCTTGCAAAATACTTAGCTAGGAAACTTTATCCTCTCATAGGCAACACATCCTCATTTGTGAAGGATTCAGCATCCATTTTGGATGGATAAAAGCCCTAAGAATGGAAGAAAAGGAAATTCTAGTAAGCTTTGATATCATGTCCGTTTACACCAAGATTCCAATGGATGATGCCATTGATATCATTGGAAACATTACTAAGAACGAAACTGCAGAATTAGTGAAAATGTGGCTCAAGTGGTAACTTATTTCAGCTATAGAGAAAAGTTTTATGAGAAAACACATTGCACAGTGATGGGCTCCCCACTATATGTAGTTCTCACAAACCTCTATATGGAACACATTGAGATAACAGCCTTAAACATTTACCCACCATTCTTGAGAAATGAAAAAGATACATAGATGACAATTTTCAAAATTGGAAATAGAGAATTCTTGACTCATTTAAACAACATCATAAAGCACATCAAATTTACTATTAAAGTGGAAGAGAATAAGAAGCTTCCCTCTTTAGACATTCTCCTCATACAGAAAGAGAAGTGGCTCACTCAGTTATTTAGTTAAAAATTTAGTTATTAAATTTATAAAAAAGCTAAACACAAACAATACCTATACACATATTCACATCACCATCCAATATAGAAAACATATATCATGCACACTCCACTAGGATCTCCTATGCATCTAAACTAGGAACTATGTAGCAGCTTAAAATCTTCCATAGAAATACATATCATGATACACATGCTGAGAAAAAGAAAAAGTTTAATGCATAAATTTAAAAGGAGCACTATACAAGCAAACCGAATTGCCTTCCCTTGTTAAATCCGGCAGAGTACAAATGGTTGAAATCGTAGTTTCTATTGTTTCGTCCAGAGTGCAGAGTACAAATGGCTGAAATTGCAGTTTCAATTATTCAAATCATGATTTTGACTGTTTAAATAATTTTAAAATCAAGGATGATTTTGTATGAGACAGATCGCTGTGATGTGAGAAAAACGCAGGAAAAGTGGGTCCTTTTGTTCTTTATCCAACACTAATCTGGACTCTCTGAAGTTTCCCTATTATGACGAGTCATACACATTGCGTGGATATTGATGACCATTGATATTTTTTCTTAGATTTTACCAGTATTGATCATATTTTTTCTTAGATTTTACCATTTTACTGGTAGTCAACTCTTTGATGAAGTTTTACACTACATGGAAATTGATGAGCATTGATATCTTTTATGTGAGAGACTCATACATGTTGGTTACTATTGGCGGATACATTGATGGTACAAATGCTTTTCCTTGGATTTAAGACAGCATCTTCTGTCAGCGAGATTCTTGTTTGCTGCAAAAAAATATTGCACCAGAAAAACAAAATGTCCAATGTCAATCACAGAGTCTAACCATGGCTACAATGAAGACGAGTTCCATAGAAATTAAGTTGTGATAATATAAACTGCATATCCGTCCTGGAATCCATAATGGCAAGGTTGTCTGTAAGCTTAAAATGGTCAATGAACACCAAATAATAATAGTATGCAGATATTAATTGAGAAGTTATTGATAGGAGACGAGTAAATGAGAGAGCCAGAATCCAGCTAGGAAGGATCGAGAGATGGCATCCATGCCAAGATCTGCCATTATATGGTGGGCTCAATCTATAAATTAACAACCTGCCTGCTATTGTTGTGTGAAAAAAACAATGGAGGGAGTGGTGAGAAGAAGGATTTGTTCAGTAGCTATTGTGGTGGTTCTGCTCATGTTGAGCAATCATGTGGAGAGGGGAGCATCGCAGGGCGAGTGCCTGTTCGCGTTGAATGAGATGCGTCCATGCACGAGAGAAATGGGTCAGTTCATGATGTTCTCAATAGCACCGAGCCATGTATGTTGCAGGGCCGTAAGGAGAGTTAACTATATGTGTTGGCCTATGCTTCTAACTAGCTTCGGCTTCCCTCCCTCTGTTGGAGATGGGCTCAGGGGTTTCTGCCTGGGAGCGGCCAACTCTCATCCCACAGGCCCAGCTGCCGCTCCTGCTGCCAGTCCTTGACTTCATCATTATGAATGTGAATTATCATTCAATAATGAACTGTCAATAAAGTCCAGGATGTCAAGTTCCATGAAATGTTCTACCTGTTATCATAGACTACATAATTAGTATGCGTCTATAAACTAATTAGTGTCTGTAAATTTCTTATTTTATAATCTGCATGTCTGTATTCATTCTCTACTAATTAGTGACTGTAAATTTCTTATTTTATGATCTGCATGTCTCTATTTATTCTCTATGGATTAGGAATACATGAACGCGCATTATCATGCTTTGTTCTCAATTCTGATGCATCTCTTCCCACACTGGATCATCAATATTCCATTGCTTCTCTGTGTTGTCTTTTCCAAATAAGATCAAAATGGTGTAGACAGGAAGAGACTATGGACTTTTAAATATCGTATAGCGAGATCATTCTTTTTTAACTTACCAAGCTTGAGAAATGTGTTCAAATTTCAGAATTTGTGGGTTTGAAGTTATAACAGTAAGCTTGAGGATGCATGCCACCTAAAACTTCACAATCTTGGAGTAAAATAAAATGTCTGAAGTCTATATTCAAAAATAAAATAAAATAAATTATAAAATGAAGAATATGATGGAAGACAATGCTTCAATATAAAACATCAATCTATATATAAATTTTAAATTTTGAAATTTAAATTGTGTTTCAATGAAGTACAAATTTTTGTTTCAATGAAGTACAATGCTTCAATATAAAATTTTATATGAGAATTAAGGCTTCATCCTTTTGTATAGATCATACTTTATGTTTGAAGAAATAGATTTATATTAATTAGTTAAATTTCTTTTAATATATAATTAATAAAGTTTTATTATTTAATATTATTTTTAAACACATAATTAATAATGTTTTATTATTTAATATATATATATATATATATATTAATTTATAAATATTTTTAACAATTATTATTATAATTAATAAAAGTAGTATTAAGATTTATGAAGTTGGAAAATCAACTTAAGTTTTTATGAAGAATTTTTTAATATATAATTTTGTGTTGATAAATTAAACATAAATTTTATTTTTAGTTAATAATTATTACTTCAATAAAAGTATGGAAATTGTCAAATAATTGAATGTATATTGAACACAACTTTGATATGTAATATATTAAGTGTGAGATAAATAAGTATAAAATCAAAAATTAAGAGATAGACATAGAAATAATTTAAAGACTTAGTGTATCTTTATATATATTAATGTAGGTCACTTTAATTGTCAAAGATTATTAAATGTAGAATTAATTACAAAATTGAAGTAAGTATGGAAAATGTTATGATTGTAAGTAAGACATGGAATTAATCTAACTAAAAACATTTTGGTACCTTGAGGGCCTTGATAGTTGTTGTAGTGAAAATATTATGGGCTAGAAAGGTTAAACTTTCAAAACTCACTCATGATCTTTATTTGTGGATATGGATTTTAAACTTTATTTGCCCACTAATTTTAACATCAAACTAATATGAACATTTTTATAATGCAATAATTTATCCAAATTAATATGGTTCTTCTTAGGGTGCACCAATTCAAGCATCAAGTTTTTAAGTTCTTTCTTTTGGTGAATTGATTTCAATGTAGACTTATTATGTTCCTTTTTAATATGCATTTAATTCAATGTTTTCTTCTTTGTCATAGAGTATACATTTGGAGAAAAATATTGAACAATACATAATCATGTTTCTTAGTAATGCTTAAATAAGAACAAAGAACTTTGTACTGTAAGAACATGTTAGAAAACATAGAGAAAGAATCACATGAATAAATGGAAGAATAATAAAAAAAAGATTGCAAACTACATAGCTTGCACAAATTAAATAAGTCGAAACATTTAACTCTGAACAAAGGGGTAAACAAACAACACAAAATAACAAACCAAAGAAAGTGTACCAACAAAAAATAGATATAGAACTATGGAATATTTATCTAATGAGAGTGTGGGTACTCTAAATTCTTACTTGATTGAAGTTATTAAATTACTTGCTTGGAGTTGTTAAACATGCTCTCTAAATTGAATATATTCCTAAGAATACCCCCTTGTTTATTTTGGCCCCAATCTATGTTGCAACATTTAACACATCTACATCAACAATAAACTTTGTTCTTCATATGCGAGTGAAGGACATGGGCAATTTACAAGACTCATATTTGATTTTAACTTACATGAGGAGTAGAGACAAGTAAAGTATATCCTTATCAATGAGATGTGATTTATAGGGAAAATACTAGCAATGTGTGAGTAATGCAAATTAATGCTCAACTTTACCAAGCTTTTCTTAGAAATTCATTTGTTCTTTTGTAGGGGATCAATTATATTGGCTGGTGATTTGAGACATTTTATTGAGGATATAGTTTTGGTGTGACCGCATCCAATGATTGGAACCGATTTAAATCCAGTTGTAACCCTTTCCTCGTGTTTTTTCACTCTAAATAAAGTTTGTATGTTAAAAAAATGTATTCCTCTTTGATGTTTGATAAAAGATTAAAGTATCTATCTAAATCGGTTGAAAACAAGAACAATAGAAAAAATTATTCCTTTGTCATGTGTTACCATATAATTTGTTGAAGAGCTCCCTTAGAATGATGGTAACTCCATAGCATGCATGACCTTTCCAAAGAAACTTATAAATCATATTCTAAAGTATGATGAGCGAGCTTCCCTTATAAATGGGGAGTAAAATATGTGCAATAATAGTGAGTTGTTCCTACAAATGAATCTTATTCATAGTGATCATTAACAATAGGAAGCCTATTGCAAAATCCTTGATAATCCTTTAGTACATTGACCAATTAATTTCATCTACTAATGTTGAGAAAATTCTATGCTCTCTTCTCCAAATGATTGAGCCATTGCTAGATTTAATACCCCTGGTAATTCTTTAGTACATCAACCAATAATGATTGTCCACTGATATTGAGAGTCTAAGGTTCATGTCAACCGCTCCATATGACCAAGACACTGCTAAATTCTACGTCGAATTCATGGACAACAAAGGAATAATACTAACTTAAAATTGGACAACAAAAGAATAATACTAACTTAAAATCGGACAACAAAAAAGATTACAACTAAAAAATTTGAGCAATAATACATTAACAAATATCCATTAAGTTTCACCAAATAAATTAATTCTATCATTGTCCAATTAAACTACAATTCTATCCATTTTTCGTCTTCAATATAATCGGATGTAATTTTTCATGGACAAATTTTAGGGCTACATCTACTTACCAGGTAATCCTTTTTCTACATTTAATTTCACCATTAAATTTATGGTTGTGTCATTTAATGTCATACATAGAACATGTTATGAAACTATGGAATACATGGAAAATGTCAAATCACTTCAAACATATTTAGCCATATCATTTATTTGTAACCTATTTTAACATTACTTATTCAAGGTTGTATCAAAAGAATAGTAAATACATTACCATTATTTAATTGCGCTATTAAATTTATCGCTGCGTCATTTAATGTCATACATAGAGCGTGCTATGAAACTACAGAATACATGGAAAATCTCAAATCACTTCAAACATATTTAGCCATAGCATTTATTTGTAACGTATTTTAACATTACTTATTCAAGGTTGTATCAAAAGAATAGTAAATACATTACCATGATTTAGAAAGATAATCATTGCTCCAATTGGTCAATGATAGGCTTCAAGTTTGTTTCCAAATAAACAAAAAGGATTTGAAAAATGACACTTACGAATAGTTGAAATTATCTACTTTGTTTGTATGACAAAGTCGGCATTAGATCCTTTGATATTGATTTTCAAGTGCCAAAAAGGAACATAAATATCTTTTCTACATCAACTTGTCAAGGATGCTTTCAGTGGAAGTAAATTTCAATCAAGCTCACCTTCTTTTTCATTTATTACAATTCTTGAGACTAAAATAAATAACGAGAGAATCAAGTAGAACAAAGACAAGTCTAAATTTCGGCAATGCAATATTCAAAGAGAAAAATAAATATATATTGAACCCAAGAATAAATTATTTAGAAAGATAATTAAACCAAAACATCTTATTAGATGATAACTATCGCTAGGAAAACAAGTTATGTAAAAATGTAAGAAAATCACATGATTAGTTACAAATGAGAAATGTGTACTTATACACAAATTAAGAGTAAGGTGTTTTCCTCGATATGAGCTATAAAATAACATGTACAATCTTTTTTAGCAAATCCTAGAATTATAATAATGATTATAATATTAGGTCGGCCATAGGTGAAAGTGAACTTTACACCATTTTCAACATCACCCCTTGAGATGAATAAAGGCTACAATGAAGAATGTACACAAATGAGAGTGGGTGCATAAATATCCAACTCAATATAAATTCGATCATGGTTGAAATACAAATGAGATTTGTTTTACAGATACCCAATTCATTATAAGGTAGGTCATGGCTGAAAATCAAGATTACACCCTTATTTTCAACATCCTCCTTTAATTTAAATACGAGAGCACATGGGAAATATGTTACATCACAAGATTCACATAAGGAAGACATCACATCTTATCCTCCTAAACACCACATCCCCCACAACAACACGTATGGATAAGTTGGTGAAGGTCATCATTAATAGAGGTATAGAAGAAGAGACCTTTCCAAGATAAGGTTTGGACGAGCCATTAATAACCCCCTCATCATCAACATATGTTTACCTAGTCATTGTTGATATACCACTAAAACATGTTGATAATCATACGTAAGTAACACTAAATAATATCTGGTGGACCATGAGTAGGAAGTTCATTAAAGAAGGTGAAGAAGTACTTAGCTTGTCAAAGATAACGAGAGGTCACAAGGCCACTAATATTGTCATTATGAACCAAATCAAGAGGATGAAAATCACACTTCATGTCACAATAACTTGAGGCAACCACTTTATAACCATCATTTATGTCCTTTATATCTCGTCGATAATTATAGAGGAGGTGTTGATGCTTGGTCATACGTCGGGTAGCACCAAAGTTAGAAAACCATTTATATGAAGTGAAGGAGGTGGAATATCCAAAGTGTACAACCAGATATGATTCCTTTAGGTTCAAAAGAACCAAAAGAAGTTCTCCATGACAGGTCCAAAAGAACCAACGGTATTAGCTTCTTTTAGAAAAAAGTTGGTGTTTTCCACCTTTGGCTTCATAACAAAGGAAGAAAATGGAATTAGCCTTGAAGGAGGATTTAACACACAAAAAAACATAGTTTGTAATCGCAAAGAACCTTAAGAAATTATACTAACCAATACATCATCCACTTACGCAAATACCATGTTAAGATTCTCAAGCAACAACAAGAAATTCAAATAGAACTAACACAAATCTAACTTCCACAATAAAGAAAAGCAAAAACAAAAAGGACATCAACCTTAAAGAGAATGTGAACCCAAGAACAAGTGAAAAGAAAGACAATAAACCCAACCACAATAAAGTGCAACGCTTGATAGGTGTCCTTAGGAAAATAACTTGGTTGAGAATGAAAAAAATCACATAATGATTAATTACAAATGTGAGTGGTGTATTCATATGCAACTAAAGAGTGGGTTGCTTTCCCTATGAGCCTATGTGTACAAGGTTAAATTTATCCAAACTTAGAATTACAATAATGATTCAAATATAAGGTCAGTCATGGACAAAGTGAATCTTACACCATTTTCAACATTACTTTGCAAACAAAAGAACCTAAATATGAAAGTAATGAATATCTACTCTAAACTTTATTATAAGAGAGAACTTATAGGGTATATCTTTAAATTCAAGCTAATAGTGGCTTCAAGGACCTAAGCCATATTAACCAAATGAGTCAAGGATGAATACATAATATTGAAGACATATGAGATTAGTATATATTTTCACAGTTATTCAAAGTCACGAGAGGCATTTTTTGGATGTAAACTATCAGAATTTGATCAATAGAAATCCAGTTTGAAACCAAAGTCATAAAGGGTTTGGTTCTATAATTTGAAACAAAATATGAGCATAACTAAAAATTGAATCATGCAAACCAAGAAAAAAACTTGAAGACTTGATGTAACCTTAGTATAGTTGTGTTCCATCCTTGATGAGTAGTAATAGAATTGGTTATGATTGTGGCTATCAATCATGGGCCATTGAATCTCCAAATTAGGTCATGGTCTTGATAGTTTTTTATTATCTTGTTGGTCTTTGGCAAGTCTACCCTCAACTCAAGTATAATTTTCAAACTCTCCACAATAAAATATCTGGAGTGATAAGGCTTGTGTCCTAGAAGCATGAGGAATCATTTTACACCTCTACTTTGTTGAGTGTACAACATCATGGGTCATTCTTTGTAGTTGTATTGTATCATTGTATTGTATCATGTCCTATCTATATCCTCATGTGTTGACGTGGGATGCTAGTACTGTAGTCCTGTATTGTATCAAGACTGGTCTTGCGTTGTATCAAGAATATATAGAATGTGTTGTATCAAGTCTGTACTTGTGTTGTATCAAGTCAATGATTCCCATAAATGGTACTTTATGAGATGGATCTCAAATTGTGGAGATGATCTTGTGTTGTATCAAGATTGAAGTCTTGTGTTGTATCAAGACTGTGAACCTCCATTTGTTGAGGTGGCATGCTTTACTTGGTAAAGCAGAAATACTATGTGATGTATTACTAGTCATGGTCACTAAGTGCTACAAGTTTCCTTTAGAGATTAACTACCTCTAGAGTGATTTACTTTAGCATATGACTATATGACCTGGGGTAATATGATATGATCATCAATATGTATGAAAATTCTACTGAGTATGATATGATAAGATGGATAAATAATAAAAACACTTGTGGACTATGCAATGAATATTAAATGATAAAGAGATAAGCATATAGAAAGAGAACGAATTTGAATTTCCTATGTACACCTCCAAGTGAACTCGAATTGTAAATGCCTCAGTAAAGCCTAAGTTGTAATAAATAATGTATCGATTAAAATAATAAATATATATGTGATCCATGCAAAGATAAAAAGTAGTAAATGTAGAATTAACAAAGCTACATGATCATCAGGATTGATTGAACCTCATTGTGAAAGAAGAATGAATGAGGAAGAAGAATTTCAGTGCTTGAATGCCAAACAATCATGCTGAAATTATTCAGACATCAGGAAAAAATATGACAACATAACATTAATTTCATAATCATTAATTTGTATGTAATACATCCATGATACAATGAAGAGATTTCAAATCGTCTAGGTGTGATTCGAATTCCATAACTTGGACTAACTCCATATATCACTAATTGTGGGAAAATCAACACTGGAGACTCACTAGTGTAACTTCGTACAACTAAATTAGTTCACAATTAGTTAACTGACCAAGGTAGGTGAGCAAAGATGCATATCCTCCTTAAGTCATGAAAATGTGGCGCTAGGCTAATTGAAGATGAACTAATTGCTTCCCATCAGAGCATAACTCAACACATACTAGGGTGAACTGATGGTGTGACTCCCATTAATCAATGCGGGTTTCTAAAATATAGGGATTGGCCTCTGGAGCTCCTAAAATCATGCAAACTAGTGCATCAAGTGGTAGGTGGGCCCCATATAACTTCCCCATGGTACTAATGAAGTGGCAACATACTCCTAAGCTAGGAAAATGACATTTATATAACTATGGTGGACAAGGGAGGATTACAAATAATCCTAACAATAAATAAAATAATTTGCATGGATGGCACTAAGAGTGAAGCGTTATGACTCTTAGTCAGTCTCCTAAATTTGTGGTCATGCATTTAGTTAATAATTGAGTTTAGTTCAAAATTAGTTAGCATTCAGTTAAAGTTATTCTTGGAAGGTATGACACATGTATTGTGCATGATGAATAATCCAAGGACAGTGACTTGACACCAGTGTAGGTGAGGCACTTATGTTTGCATGGAGAATTTCTCATGCACAGTGGTTGATACTCTTCTAGTCAATTCAAATTTATGATGCTCTTACAACATTCATTGATGAACCCGTTCGATATTATTTACATGGGAGGTTGTTTTAACTTGTTATTAAAGTGTTGGGTACTTGGCAAGTTCATTACAATTGTATGAGCAAATATCTTCTCTATTTCTTGGTTGTTCTCTCTTATCATGCAATATGCTAATTTGTTGTAAACCATTCTCTCCAAATCTTTCTATCATACTCGAAGAATTACTGGGTTTTTCATCCTTCGTATTTGGAAGGTTTTCCCAGTGTATATCTTGTCTCATGTGGATGAATGCTTTGTGTAATTGATGTGCCTATGAGATTTATATGGTCAATGATTAATAGATAGAAGTTTTAAAGTTCAATAATATCCATATTTTCTCAAAATATTAACATGGTATCAGATCCAAGGAAGTGAAGGAGCTGAGTTTACGCAAGCAACTGGAAACCTATGTGATCCAGGGGATTTGAGAAAAATTTGAAGAAGCCATGACATTGATCTTCGTTTGACCATAAAGATTGTCTTGAAGGTACTTCCAACTTCAACACATGGAAGACCAGAGTATTGAACATTCTTGAGGATCATGAACTAGACTCATTCGTGACCTTACTAGTGGAGGATCCTTCATCCAATGCAGGGCGAATCTGGAGCAAGTCAGTATGCACCATTATCGTCACTATTCCAGGAGACAAATTTCGTGGATTATTTTTTTATCAAACCATGAGGATTCATCCGAAATTGTCGAAAATCCACTTCCAAAATGGGTTGATTCACCATTTTCTCCAACGAATTTCAAAAATTCACAACCATTTGGGAGATAAGATTAAGTATTTGGATTTTTATTTTTTTTTTCAGAATTTTTGTTATGGTCGGTTTTCCAAACTAGACAAAATGTTTGAATGACTCAAAGATTTGTGGATTAGATCTTATTCTTATCCAATGGATTTTTTGTATAAGAAGAAGCCACATAGATTAAGAAATAATTCTAGGAAAAGGATGATAACTGTTAGAAAGAATATTTTCTATAGTGCATAAGAGCATTCGCTTTAGCTTGCATGGGATCCATTTTCCCCATGCAAAGAATCACTACATCATGCATGGATCCATATTTGCAAGATAAAGATGCAGTAATTTTCTGTGAAGGAAGAAGATAAAGACCGATGGACTCCAATAATCTCTGCAAGGAAGCAGTGATCAAGAGGGAGCCCATACAAAACAATAAAAGATAAGTTTTTTATATTTTGATTGTTATATGCTTTTATAAATCATATCTAAAGGTTTTGAATAAGTTTCATTACAGTAAATTAGAGATCTATAATCCTGGGATTAGGAATTGTGTTATGATGTCGAGCATATATGTTGATTGCATTTCTTTTATTCGAAAATGGTAAAGTTCACGAAATATAAGATATAGAGTTGCATAGTTTGTTTCATGAGATATGAGATATAGGGCGGGATGATTTTTCATGAGAAATGGATATATGGTTGCATTAATTTCTTTCATGAGATATGAATAAATGAATGATATAGGAATGATTTAGGGCTACAAAATATTACATGAGATATGTATAGGGTTATGTTGAATCACTAATTAAAATGCATACATAAGTATGGAAATCATTATCAGTATATTGAAAATATGCCATGTGAATAAAATTCATGAGTATGAAATGGTTCTAACCATTAGAATAATTCGTCTTGTAGGGAAAATTCATATGTCCTAGACTACAAGTAGAGAATGACATGAATGATGGTTGATTCTGAAATAGAGTGGGATGTTGTGAAGAGGGAAGCTTCTAGGAGCAGATCGGGAGGTTCCTATGTTTCTTAGGAAGAAGTCGGAATATAATCCCTAATTCTGAGAGATGCAAAGACTCATGAAGATAACTTATCTTATTTACATTAATGTGTCAAGAAGAGATTTATACATAGATGAGCACGATTCTCCCTGATGGAGGACCCATATTATGATTCTCACATCTTGATGGTGATAGGGAGAATCTAGATTGGCTAGCTTCTGAAGAACATATGAAACTGCTTGATGTATATCTTGTTAAGAGAAGACCTGCATGATGCTCATATTCAGAAGTAAGTTGAGAAAAGTATTCAAGAATATTGTTATGATTCTTGAGATTAGAGGTGTGGCAGTCTCTAGACAATATTTTCCTCAGTTAAAGAAAATGTGCAGTAGAAGAACCTGAAGAGTTTCAGGATGATGGATTGTAATTCCATGGCCATGCATATGAAGATAAAATTTGAAGTTGGTAAATATTATTTCAGATTTAGAGGATCTTAAAGTCAGTTGAGATGTATCTGGTAAGTTCCAGAACCATATGTATACTTTGCATTTAGTACATAGAAATGTACAACAAATAATGTGTTATAGTACCTAATTGGTAAACATGTATGTGGACTCAAATATGTCTAGGGAAGTGAAGTAAAAGGATATATGGCTTCTGACTAGTATAGTGATCGAGAAAGGTCACATTAGATATGTTGCTCCAGATAGAGCATATCGTGAAGCATTAAAGCTTCATGAAGTTCATAGTCAGTTATATCCGATACATGTTACATATCCACAGATGAACAACATTGCGAACATTCTTATTAAGTCTCTGTCTGGGACAAGTTTGGTATAATTCAAAAAAAAACTATTACAGTTGAAGAGTGAGTATTGATGTGTATTCACAGGAAGTAGTAGATAAATTCCCCAAAATAGTTAATTCATGGTACATGAATCAGAAACCTAGGGTCTATGATATCTTGTGTAGAAAATACACATGACAAGAGACATAGTCAAAGTCTCGGAGACTATCATATACTTAAGAAACTTTATAGTCAATACTGTCAAAGAACAAGTAAACCTCAACCTCATGGAGAGGTAGTTGGGATGCTACGGTATAAAGAGAAGAATATGAAATCACTAAGAAAGTGATCAGGCCTTGAAGAACAACATAGAGAATGGAAATCTCACAGGGAACTTCTCCAGATAGCAGAAGATTCCAAAAGTCAACAAATATTGAAGATTGAAAGAAAATATGAGATTTTCTTTCTGCATGATATTACACATTTTATATGTGTTGTTGTATATAATGGATATAAAATCCATGGTTTCCAGTTTAGAGAAACTGCATTCCAGATCAGATCCAGATGATGCTGTTATGTATAAGTAGTTGGTTGGTCTCTTAAGGTACTTAGTAGACCTGTTATAATTTATGATTACTAACTAAGCACATTATTGTGTACCTTTGAGGTACATTATATTAGGTTCTTTATTGTAATTGATACATGGTAGACCTATTATGCTATCCAGCTATTGTTTTAATTAGCCTGAGATAATCGATGTATATTGTGGCTAGTACTACAAAATCCAAGTGTATTGCGACTAGTACTACAAAAGTAAGATGTATGTCAGAGAGTACTACAGAAGAAAATATGTTTTGCAAATAGTAAACTAAGAAGCAGAGTAGCTAAGAAATTTACTTGCAATGGTTGGAGAGAGTAACCATACTTATGATGACTAGAGAGCGCGACCATACTGTGATGGTTGGAGAGAGTGACGATACTTATTATGACTAAAGAGCGTGACCATACTTTGTATGTGTATTCAATTGAGTACGCATATCCAACAGAGTATGAGTGTCCCGTCGAGTATGTGTAACCAATCAAGTTGTGTATACAATTGGAGATGTGTTATTATAAAACACGTTGAGATGAAGTTTTACTTCATCGGATACATGGTCATGTAAGGTAAATATTCCAGTACATAGCTAGTGATGAGCATATTGCAAATGTGTTGGAAAGTTGTTGCCAATGACGAATTTCAGACACTTCCAAGATAATCTTGGTATGACAGAAAATACCTATCATAGTAGAGAATGTCTCCTTCGTTGAGAGGGAGTGTTGAATGTACAACATCAGGATTCATTCTCCGGTCTTGTATCATATCAATTCGGGATTTGTGTTGTATCAAGTCTTGTCTATATCCTCATGTGTTGAGGTGGGATGCTAGTACTATAGTCTTGTGTTGTATTAAGACTGGTCTTGTATTGTATCAATACTGTAGACTTGTCTTGTATCAAGTCTGGACTTGTGTTGTATCAATTCAATGATTATCATAAACGATACCTTATGAGATGGATATCCAATTGTGGATATGTTCTTGTGTTGTATTAAGATTGAATTCTTATTGTATCAAGACTGTGGACCTCCATTTGTTGAGGTGGCATGCTTTACTTGGTGAAGTGGAAATACTATGTGATGTATTACTAGTCATGGTCACTAAGTGCTACAAGTTTCCTTTAGAGATTGGCTACCACTAGAGTGATTTACTTTAGCGTATGACTATATAACCTAGGATAATATGATATGATCATCAGTATGTGTGACAATTATTATTATTATGATATGATAAGATGGATAAATAATAAATACATGTGTGGACCATGCAATGAATATTAAATGATAAAGAGATAAGCATAGAGAAGAGAAAGAATTTGAATTTCCTGTGTATGCCTTCAAGTGACCTTGAATTGTAATGGCATCAGTAAATCGTCAGTTGTAATAAAGAATGTTTCAGTTAAAATAAGAAATCTCTATATGATCAATGCAAATACAAAACACAATATATAATTGCTCAAATACAAGATATAGATATCTCTATGTGATATAGAATTGATCAAATTCAAAACAAGATCTTTATAAGAAATGAAAAATATTTTGACTTAAAAGCAAGTGTTTGATATTTTAAAGTCATTAATATTCAAATTATATTGAAGAATTATGAGAATATTTAAATGGAAGCATTACAATCGTTCTCATAATGGAAGGAGTACACTTCAAACAACTTTGTGGAGAGTGAATATGTTATAATGAAACCTTAAGACAATATATTGCATGGTATATTTGAAAAACATTATCTAAAATTCATTGTATTTATCATCTTGTTTAAAAATCATATATTATAATATAATATTTATTCTTGGTTTCTTCATTGAATTAAATCTATCTTTTATATAAATGATAGAGAAATTGATCAAGTTAATCAAATTTTATAATGTTGTATAAACTTCCACTATTACATCTAGCTCATTATTAATGATCTGATAAGAAAGGTATAACTTGGCTTCAACATTAATATAAGTGTTAATTAAAAAAATTTGTTATAACTATTGTTTATGTATACAAACAAAATTTGATGCTCAACTTGTTTGTTGCCTTTTTTTCCTTCACTTTATTATGTTCAAATTGATCTAACCAGTGGTTGGAATGTTGTTGAACTTCGACGAAGTTTAGTACTTCGACTGCTCGACCGCTTCGACAAGTTCAAAATCGGCTTCGACAAGTCCGAACCTCGACACAACCGACCTCGACAAATATTGACAGATTCTGCACTCAACATACAACATCTTGACATGCCTTGTTAGCACCTGTTGAACATCAATAGATTGAATCTCTGTCGTTTGCGACGGTTGAACTTCTGAACCGTTATAACTTCTTGTAACTGAACATAACAGGTATTCACCCAAGCGTCTCAGCATTCTATACAAATATGTAAATTATTGTAAAAATCAACCAACCTTCATAAATAAGAATTAATAATAGAAATTGGTTTGAATTCTTGCATATTGTCTGTACGCATATTTTTTGTTGATATAGTGCAATTCCTACTTTTCTTGTTCTTTTTCTAAGATTCCTCCATAACAGTGCTTGACTCATTCAACTGATTGTTGTCCCCAACGTGCACCTGGGAACGGCCTGGATCATTAGTATCAGAGCTTGATATTGTCTATATCCTAAGTTATATCAACACTTGCATTGAATTTATTTAACTTTGCATGTTCAAACATGCTCGTAAACTCAGAAAAACAAGCAGACACTTTCTTCGACTTCAGAAAAGATGGTCTAAGAAGCAGACAATAGGCATGTAACTGACGAGAAAAAAAAACTCATAGAAAAAGCATTGGCTCGTCAGTGGACCGAAATGTTCACCCATTTCACGAGATTCTCATTCTATTCACTTCGAACTCTGGGTAATCCTCAACGCGACCTCACTTCAATAAGATCAACCCCTTCAAAGTGCAGATGAATATGGACATACCGAATCTTGAAGGCAATATTGGTGCAGAATCCGTCAACGATTGGGTACAACAACTAGAATCTTACTACTTTGTGAATAAAATATCTGAAGCGAAAAACATCACCATTTCATCCTTAAATATGTCAACCTCCATACACTGTTGGTGGGAAAATTTATTGACAAAGATGGAAAAAGAAGGCGACCCCATAAACACATGGGTAAATTTTTTCGAGTATGTCCGAAAGGAGTTTTACCCACCCAAGTATCTTGAACAACAGTATAAGAAGTGGCAGCAGCTAAGGCAGTGGAAAGACAAGTTTGTGTAGAGTTATACGGATGAGTTTTATCGACTCATGGCTAGACTCAACGTCCAAAAAGAAGAGAAATTGCTTGTTCTGAAGTACATCAACGGTTTATCCCCATGCATTCAAAAAGATATGGAATTTCTGGTTTTTAGTTCGCTTGCAGATTCATTTCATTACACCGGCATGCTTGAATCCAAACAAAAAGGAAAAGCACGTTTCACGAACAAGCCAATAGGTCGAACATCCAACAAGAAGTCATCGGATGAATCCGACAATTCGAAGAACCCTTCTCAGCCGACTCTTCCAAAGCTTGATCATCAAAAGAAGAACTTTCAAAAAGACAGGAGGGAAAGAAACAAACAAGATCCTATCAGGAAATGGTGTGATTATCATAATTCAGCATAGCATGATACGTCAGAATGCAAATCTAGGAAGACATCTTTGGAAAAATTGTCGACATCCGACTTGTCCGACAAAACCCTGGTAGAATCTAATCCAGATGCAGCAACCCTGTTAGATTTGACCTCGACCACTCCGAGGAGGAACGTGAATTCCTGTTCCATACACGGATATGGGTTCAAAAAAATCCATTGCATTTTATTGTGGATAATGGTAGCCAAAAGAACTTTGTTTCTGAAGATCTTGTGAAGAAATTAGGTCTTGTCACCACTACACATCTGCAACCTTACAATATCTGTTGGATGAAGGATGGACAAGAACTAAGAATCACATGCCAATGCAGACTCGCTTACTTCATTAATCCTTTTGAATATGAAGTACTGTGTGACGTGGCATCACTTTCCATAGTCAATGCCTTGTTTGGGAAACCGTACTTGTGGGATCGACATGATACATATCAGTCACGGCCTCATAAGGTGATTGTCAAAATTTGGAATCAATGGTACGACATACTAGATCGACAACCCACATCAACGGTTGCTATGATATCTGCCAAACAAACAAAGAAGCTTATCAATCATTCTCAAAAGTTCGCATTAATTATGATAAAGCCTCAACATTTTAGAAAGACTGCAACAACGAGTCGACTCACTAGCCAACGTAACTCTCAACAACAAAATTAGATCAACAATATCCATTAGGAATATCGAAACGTATTTCAAGAGCCGAACACAATACCTCTGCATTTCCATGTAAAATAGTCCATTGAACTTGTTCCTGGTTCTTCATTACCTAACACATCTGTTTACAGAAGATCCATTCTCAGGAACGAAGAGATTCACAGGAAAATCCAGGATTTGATCGATAAGGGTCATATTCACCCCATCTCTTCTCCTTATGGGTTTCCAGTTGTCCTAGTTCCAAAGAAAGATGGGACTTGGCGCAGGTGAATCGACTATTGGGCTCTCAACAAAATTTCAGTAAAGAACATATACTCGAGCTTCCACGGATAGATGAACTCATCGACAATCTGAAAGGTGTTAAGTTCTTTATGAAACTCAACCTCAAGTTGGGATATCATCAAATTCCGATCGAGTCCACCAATGTATGGAAAACGACTTTAAATACCAAGGAAGGATTGTTTGAATGGTTAGTCATGCCTTTCGGCTTAACCAATGCACCTCCAACCTTCATGAGATATATGGATGACCTTCTACGACCTTTCATCGGAAAATGTGTCATTGTTTATATCGACGATATCTTGATTTTCAGTCGATCATGGGAAGAACATGTCATACAACTTCGACAAGTCTTCGACACTCTCTAGCGACATCGACTATATCTGAACATGGAAAAATATTCATTTGCGATGACCGACATCAAATATTTGGGGTATGTAATTAACTTTGCAGTAATTCATGTCGACCCAAAAAAAGTATAGATCCCCAAAGATTGGCCCATTCCTCAAAACATCCATGAACTAAGAACTTTTCTTGGTTTGACGAATTTCTATCAACGTTTCATACTTGGATTCAGTCACATTGTATGTCCTTTGAATCATATTACTAAAGGAAATGGGAAAATTGTCTTCAAATGGAAACCAACACAATAACAAGCTTTTGAAAAAATAAAAAACAAGCTTTGTACTGCACCAGTACTTGTATTACTTGATTTGCATCAGCCTTTTGAGATTGACACGGACGCATCAGACTATGCTCTCAGCACAGTGATCACTCAGTCAGGTCACCTAGTCGCTTTTCATTCCGAAACTTTCAATGACACTGTTAGAAGGTATTCAACGTATGAAAAAAAACTGTACGCCATTGTGTAAGCTCTAAAACAATGGAGACACTACATTCTTGGAAGGGAGATGGTCATCCTCACTGACCATAAAACTTTGTAGTTCACTTCATCCCAGTCGAAACTACAAACAACCCAACAACTCAAGTGGATTAATTACCTACAACAAATTAAGTTGGTAATTAAGTATCAGAAAGGAAAAGCCAATGCTGCATCTGATTGCCTTAGCCGACCACCCATTACTCTATTGTCTACAGTGATGAGTATGCAAAGTTATGACACCAATACTTGGCCACAATTGTATTCGGTAGATTGTGACTTCTCAACAATTTATTGATAGCTTCAGACTGACACGTTGTCTACTACTGACTACTTCATGAAGCACACCTTTCTATACAAGCTTAGATAGCTTTGTGTACCGACCGGCGAGCACCGAGAGAAGCTCATTTGGGATGCACACTACAGCAAGATTGCATGACATTTTGGAGTTGCAAAAACACTTGTTAGCCTCCAAAAGTATTTTTACTGACCTTCACTTAAATCTGACGTCAACAAGTACATGCAATCATGCGTGGTTTGTGCCATTGCTAAACCGCCGAATTGATGACAAGGACTGTACATACCCCTTCTAGTTCCTAGTCGACCATGGGAATCTATTTCTATGGACTACTTGATGGGATATCTTACTACCAAACATCAACATGACGCGATTTTAGTAGTAGTCGACAGATTTTCCAAGATGGTTATCCTTATACCATGCAAGAAGACTAAGACAACACAACTGACTGCTCAGCTCTTCTTCAAACATGTGTGGAAACATTATGGCCTCCCAACGGCCATTATTTTTTACAGAGATGCTATATTTATTAGCACCTTTTGAAAAAATATCTGACAACAGCTTGACACTAGACTTTCTTTGTCGACAACCTTCCATCCACAGACAAGGACAAACTAAAATTGTAAATCGCTTGGTAGTACATCTGCTCCGCATGTACAACCACAAGCATCATCAAACATGGGATGCCAACCTTCCATACATATAGCACAACTACAATCATGCTCAACACAGTTCTACGGGAAAGAGTCCATTTGAGATCTGTTATGGGTTTCAACCCTCGACACCTATCGACTTGATCAGTTCCTTGACACAGTCGAATGACATTGACTTCGAAGGACGAGAAGTGGAGAAAGAATTGAAGTTCTTAGATCAATTCTACAACATCCAGAAGCAAGCACATAAAATGTTGCAACGAGCTAATGCAAAATCTAAGGCCCGATACGACAAGCATTGTTTTCCTCACTCATTCCAAATTGGGGATCAGGTCTAGTTACATCTAAAGAAGGAGTGCTTCACTGGTCCACACAGAAAGTTGAAACCTTTGCGATATGGTCTATATAGTATCCTTAAACAGATTGGCGGAAATGCTTTTCAACTCGACATTCCTGCATACCTTGGCCTACATCCAGTTTTCAATGTAGATCTACTTCGACCATACTATGCACCATTGTTGGAACATAACGACTTACAGACAACAAAACATGAAGACATCCATCCAGATGTTCAGGAACCTCTTCTTTGTGACACCATTGTGGGACGACACATACGCCATACAAGGACGAACTCCATTCCCTTGTTGTAAGTGGCTAAAGTTGGACAGCTCCCCATGCAAGGAAAATGGTACTTTGCTACTGAAGTAGCCAACAAGTTTCATGACCTGAATGAATACACAATGGAGACCATTGTTTCTTAAGGAAGGAGGAATGATCTAACCAGCAGTTGGCATGTTGTCGAACTTCGACAAAGTCTAGTACCTAGACTACTCGACTTCTTCGACAGGTTCAACATCGACTTCGACAAGTCTGAACCTCGACACAACTGACCTCAACAAATCTCAACATATTCTGCACTCGACATACAACATATTGACAAGCCTTTTCAGCACCTGTCGAACATCAACATATTGACTCTTTATTGTCTGCGACGATTGAACTTTCAAACTGTTATAACTTCTTGTAAGTGAGCGTAATGGGTATTCACCCAAGCGTCTCAACATTCTATATAAACATGTACATTATTGTAACAATCAACCAACCTTCATAGATAATAAGTAATAATAGAAATTGGTTCGAATTCTTGCATATTGTCTCTACGCATACTTTCTGTCGATATAGTGTAATTCTTTCTTTTCTTGTTCTTTTTCTAAGCTTCTGCAATAACAGTGCTCAACTCATCCAGTCGACTGTTGTCCCCAGCCTGCACCTGGGCACAACCTGGATCACAAATAAACAAATCAATATCACAAAAGCAAGAATAGGGACTAGATTCTCTTGTTTGTATTGTTGTAAACCTCAGATGGAACACACTGTATCAAGGCAAATGTAGTTTATAATTCTAATAACCATAAAAGCAATTATATGCCTTTTGTCTCAATATTAATTGCTTAAGATCAATGGCAATATGGAGGACATTGTCACTTCCTTGGTCTTGTTTGATTTGCATATATAAACTTAATTTAATTAAATTACTTTATATATATATATATATATAATGTTTGCATCCTAGATTTGAACATATAATTGTTTACATATAAATTCATAACATTTATCACTCTTTGAAACATCCAAGTAAAATTAAAAAATAATATAAAAAAAATTCATTAAATTACTATTTAGTGATATAACAAATTGTTATGTTTTTTTTAACCATATCAAAAGTAATAACATTAAGTTTAATTTTTTTTTAATAAAATAGATATAGTTATATAAACATTTCCTTTTTTTACTAATCAAAAGCTTTTGTTTGCCATAAATAAATTTAATATACTGAAATACCATTTTACATTTATGCAATGCCATTTTACATTTATGCAATGTGAATAATTGTGATTCCAATAACTAATAATATTTATGAAGTGTTATGAGTTATGAAATGTGAACAACTAATAACCCTTCTTACTAAATTTTTAACAAATGAATTAAAACACAAAGTTGTTATTCTAAAAATAAGAAATAATAATGTTATGGATTAAAAATCTCATTAATAATTATGATCAAAGGAACTGAATATAGAAGTAGATTCATTATCCAAGCAAGCCATTCCGGTTGGAATGGAGTCCATTGATTGGGAATTGGCTCATGAGGAAACCAGAATGAGCATTCTAAGTATTATTTAGTTTAATAACATTTTTTCTGAATAGTAGGTGTTGACCTGGAATGCTAGCCTCTTATAAGATAGGTAATTAACTGTTCAAAGATAATTGAATAAATAGTTTTTGAAATTATGATTTATGGTAGAGATCAGAACATAAAAGATGGATGATGATCTTGTATGTATGACACAACTTTCCTATTAAATATAATTAATTTTTTTGGTGAGAAAACCAAAAAAATATTAATAATCCATGTGCATGTGTTTGTGATGGAATAAAGAGGTAAAGGAGACGTCATAAGCCCAACCATGGCAATTTGTCCACGGAATGATGTCATTGGGTACATTGGCCAACCTTCTTATTCCACTCCAAATTATGCAGGCCACATCACCACCTTGTTGAGAGCTACGATAATAGGCCAAACTGATTGGAGTTTGTTTCGTTTGCATCAGGGGAAGATGGCGCATCCTTCCTATGATCCTAAACTCTATATATAATCTACGAAAATGGTTAATTCCTGTAACAGAACATCACCATGGCCGCTTCTGTAAATGGTGTTGGCTCCATCAATAAGTGTCAGGTTAAAAGTTTCCTGCATCATCTCTGTATTTAAATTTATGGGTATACACATGTCTTTAGCAACCCGCTATTTGTTTACCAATTTTGGAACAACCCAGTTCACCATTTATGTTTGGAACACTGATTTACATATATATACATCGCAATATCCATATTCTGCAGAAACCCAATTCGCTGTTTGCTTGTTTCAATCTCTGAAAATTTATACATATTTGTATTGTGCTGTGGACAGACAATGGCATTTTTAAAGAGGGAGGTATCAAGCCCAAAGACTATAGGTAACTCGTTATTCTTAAGTTGCAATGTGCAGAAGTCGGCCACCTCCACTCCGTTCCTCCGATGTTCAAAAGCCAACGACAAGCACAGAGTTATTGCTGAGATAGATGAGATGAAGCAGAGTGAGAAGGACAGATGGAAGGGACTTGCCTTTGATATATCAGATGACCAGCAGGATATCACTCGTGGAAAGGGAATGGTAGACTCTTTGTTTCAAGCTCCCATTGGCTCAGGTACCCATAATGCTGTTATGAGTTCTTATGAATATGCCAGTACTACCCAACGCAGGTAATAATATGTTCTCCAGTCATGTCCAGTTTCAAAACTTTGATGTGCATATCAGGCCTAGGTTTACATGGGTTTGATGGGTTTGTGCTAGTGTTCATATTCAATAAAACTAATGCGTATTCTAGATTCAATGCACCATTACACATATGTGGTCGTGAAGAATTAGGGTTTGAGGCTAGAGAATGCACCTGGCTTGTTTCAGTGCAAGCACTACCCAGCCATCATCATGTTTTTGACAACAACAAAAAAGGATGGTTTGTTAAGCTAAATCTGATAATATTAGCAGGTTTGCAATGGACAATACTAAGGATGGTTACTACATTGCTCCTGCATTCATGGATAAGTTAGTTGTTCACATTGCAAAGAACTTCATGAGCTCGCCAAACATTAAGGTATTGCAAATTAGTGCATCTTTAGGGATCTTTTAGTTTCAAGCCCCTTGAATTCATTAAGGTATTGCAACCTGGGGTATCTTTAAGGATTGTTTTAGTTTCAAGCCCCATTCGTTCATTAAGGCATTGCTAACTGGAGCATTTTTAGGGTTTGTTTTAGTTTCAAACCCCGTGATTTTCTTCGGTTCTGATTTGATGTTTGTTCATTTTTAGGGTCCTCTTATTCTGGGTATATGGGGAGGCAAAGGGCAAGGGAAGTCATTCCAGTGTGAGCTTGTGTTTTCTAAGATGGGGATTGAGTAAACTTCCACTTCCTTTGAACTCTTTTGGATCATATTGTTTACAAAAATTCTTGCCTAGGTCTATTAATTCAATACAGGATAGGAATATTGAACAGGCTGACATGTTGTAGGTGCATAAACTCCAGAAGAGTCAATTTTTATTGATTCTATTTAGGTTTAGAGTGATTTTGCTGTTTTATTTGCAAAATCTCATGTTCTGTCACAATTTATTTTGTATATGATTTTTATTTTTTTTTCCCTCCTGCAGCCCAGTCATGATGAGTGCTGGAGAACTTGAAAGTGGAAATGCAGGAGAGCCTGCAAAACTAATCAGACAGAGATACCGTGAAGCAGCTGATGTCATCAAGAAAGGGAAGATGTGTGTCCTCTTTATCAATGATCTTGATGCAGGGGCAGGAAGAATGGGAGGCACAACTCAGTATACAGTAAATAATCAAATGGTGAATGCCACACTTATGAACATTGCAGATAATCCTACAAATGTTCAGCTGCCTGGGATGTACAACAAGCAAGAAAATCCTCGTGTTCCTGTCGTTGTGACAGGAAATGACTTCTCTACTTTATATGCCCCTTTGATTCGTGATGGTCGTATGGAAAAATTCTACTGGGCTCCAACCAGAGAGGACAGAATTGGTGTATGCAGGGGTATATTCCGTGCAGATGATCTTCACCCGGATGACATTGTCAAAATTGTTGATGCTTTCCCTGGACAGTCAATTGGTATGTGAATTCATAACAATTTAATTTACTTCTTATTCTGGCATGCAAAGGATTTTGTAACCCAAAAAAATAAAAGGAGTGTAGATTTCTGCAGTTTTAGTATTTTTTTTTCACCTGGAATATACTGATTTCTGATATTCACTAAGAATCAAGGAATCTTCGGTTACATAACATAATTTGAACCTAAATAAAAAGTATAACAACATTTCCTGCCAACCACTCAATCTACACTCAATCTGCATACAATTTTGGATTCTGATGTTTATGGGTAAAATGATAAATCCATAACCCATCTTAATCGTTCCTTTATATTTACACACTTCTTAATTTCCTTTTATGCACACTAGTACTAAATTTTGTCTGAAGATGGCTAATGGGTTTCACTCGAAATGTCAGAATCCTGCGCTGTTTCTCCCAAATCCAAATAAACCAAAAAATTCAGTATTATAGAGGAATAAATACAGTATTGTCCAAGGTTCTGTCCTTTCATATCTGGTCACTAGAATGTCATTTAAGATTTGGGTGAGAAAAATGGCTTTTCTGACTTGAGTTGATTACTATTGCAGATTTCTTTGGTGCCTTGAGAGCAAGAGCATATGATGATGAGGTAAGAAAGTGGGTAGCAGAAGTTGGAGTAGAAAACATTGGCATGAAGCTAGTGAACTCAAGGGAAGGACCCCCAACCTTCAAGAAGCCTGCAATGTCATTGGAAAAACTCCTGGAGTATGGAAACATGTTGGTGCAGGAGCAAGAGAATGTGAAGCGTGTGCAATTGGCTGAGAAGTATCTGAATGAGGATGCTCTGGGAGATGCTAATGAGGATGCGATTAGAAATGGGATCTTCTATGGTTGGTGCTTCTCCTTTTATGAAATAATCTCACACCATACCTTGCTGTGTGATGTCTTCTTGCTTATTAATATTGTCTTTGTGGTGTCCTCTTAATTGCAAGTTTACTTAAAAATTAATCCAAGTCACTCTCACAATTCTGAAACACTTTCGCAATCATCAAACATTGTAAAAAAACTATCTCTATATTCAATATTGGCTCTCAGGATGGCAAAGGTTGACATGATTGTTTGTTGTGACAATTCAGGAAAAGATGCACAGCATGTGACCGTGCCTGTTCTTGAAGGTTGCACAGACCTAAAAGCAGAAAATATGACCCAATAACCAGAAGTAACGAGGGAACCTGTGTCTCCATTTCCAAGGAGCAACATATACGCCTGTTATCAGCAATAAGATCGGGCTCTTGCTAACAGAATGTTGTTACAGTTACTAATTGAAGGACATGCTTATTAGTAAAATATCATATGCCTGAAGGCAATCCAGGTCCCCATAGAAAGTAGCATTTGTATGCCTAAGGGAATATGTATGAATATCTCTTCCTTTGAATTTTCTTTCCACATATCTAAAAATATAAAAAACCAAGATTAAAGAAAAGCCTGACCCATTTTGTAATTTGGCAGAACTAGGAGAAGGGACCTAGTATCACAATCACGAATAAACTTTGAAATTTATCATAAAGATGTTGAATTTAAATGATGATAATCACAATATTAACAGACATCACATTATTGCAACATCTTAATCCACAGTGGTGTTATTTATGCTCTCTCTATAAATACATAGAGGGAAAATATCCACAGTTAAAAGGTTTTTGAGTTCTACTTCTGCAGATATCTATGATTCCTATGTTGAAGTAGGTCGTTATTGGAATTATAAATTAATATTTGCAAGATCATATGAATGTGGACTGTTTTTACCATAGTTAAATATTTAGCACATAATAATGTTTTTTCCTATATAATGTGTTAAATGTTTTTAGGTATATACCAATCACATTAATATTACTAATATGAGTGTTGCTAGTTATTCAGGCATAGGCATTTAGTGAAAATAATAATATGATAATATTAACAATATTCATATTGTATCTTCTATGGACATATAGGCATAGATTCAAAACAATATTTTATGGTGTAATCTATATATATCTAGAGTATTTATAATATTTATAATAAATTTTGTTAATATTACTAATGAAACTCTTAATTAATTTGACAAAGTTAAGTTTGGGATTTGAGCAAGTCATATGTACTAACCAAATGCCTAACAACATTTGCAACAACTTATTGAGCTAACACACACACACACATATATATTCATACAAGTTAGGGGTCTCATATATCAATTTGACATTAAGCTATGTTGTGATTGTTATTATAAGAAATCTTAACATAGACACCAGATTGCCATACTAGTTGACTTCTTGTTTGTGCTTATATATATTTTGTGTGTGTCTGTGTCTTTATTTTCTCCAAGAAAAATTTCATGGAAAACCCTTTGAGCAATTCCTTGTGATCCATAGATGGTAAACAAGGTAGATTGTCAATGCCTAAGTTTAAAGCACCTAACCTTGAGGGGTTTAAGAGAATCAAACACATGACCTCCTTCACTTGAGGGAGAGAATCCAATGGCTAGCTCATGTTTGCGGTCTCATAAATGAATTTGACGTTTGGCTATGTTGTCACTGTTGTAATAATAAATCACAACATATCTAGACACCAAATTGACATATGAGACCCTTTGCTTGTGCCTATATTGTGTGTGTGTGCATGTGTATTTTTTTTCAAGGAAACTCTCATGGAAAACCCTGTGTTATTCCTCGTGATCCATGGATGGTAAACATGGTAAACTATTGGTACCTGAGTTTGAAGCATCTAACCTTGAGCGGGTCAAGAGAGTCAAACTTGTGACCTTCCTGACTTGGAGGAGAGATCTCATGTATGGATAATGGCTATTTGATATAAACCCTAGGGATATATATATATATATATCCATGGAACATTTCCTTGGATAAACCCTCTAATTGCTTCCTTATATTCCATGAATATCACAAGGGTAAATGTCATTGGTGGACAACATGTATGCCTAGCTTCAGGGGACTTAGGTTAATCTTGTGACCTCCTTGACCATTACAACTTTGTCATGGAAAGTTAAATCACTTGAACTAACCCTTATATATATATAATGGAAAAAATATTAAAAATAATATTTTTATTCATAATACAAAATCACACAAACCTGGACTGACTCCGGTGTTATCTTGGTGCGGGGAAATCATCACTAGAGATCACTAATGCAACTTCAGTCAACTAAATCAATTCGCAATCATTTATCTGATTAGGTAGGTGAGAAAATGCGCCCAACCTCCCTTAAATCATACAAACTAACGCTAGGATGACTGAAAGTGAACTAATTAATGGGAATTTGAGCATAACTGAACATAATTGAACACCGACTAGGGTCAATTGCCAATGATCGCTTGTGGCACTCATAGTGGGTTCCTAAATTATAGGGATTAGTCTCTGGAGCTCATAAACAGACAGACGCATTAAGTGTTAGGTGGGTCCTAGATGAGTCCCCCATGGCACTAGTGAAGTGGCAATGACCTCCTAATATAGGAAAATACAAATAGGCTATGTTGGTCAAAGGAAGATTAATTAAATAATCATAACACCTCCCCTTAATCCTAACTTGGAAAACCTGGGCCCTAGCAACTAAGACCAAATGTCACCCATACAATATAAATGCAAAACAGACTGCTTAACAAACCGAGGAAATGGGGAAAACCTCATGGAACCTCCCTCCCCCAACCCCACTCCCCCTCAAAATAAGCAGGAAGACCAGGAACAATACCTGAATCAAGCCTCTATACCAAGAGAAAAATTATTCATGGGTAAAAAGACTTTTGAAAATTTCTACAGTCTACATCTTTGTGGAGAAGTAATGTAGTGTGATGGTCCTTGTGTGCACTAGTTTCTTGATATTGTGCTTGTAGACCTCTCCACCTTCTTCTAATCTGATGACAGGAGAAAAAATGTTGTTGCTTTTGCAGTCAGTCTTTCTTCTTTCGAACCTCTTGAACAATATGAAAGGATTGAACTTGAGATGCCATGCCCTAGGGCCTTAATTGAGCCCATACAATGGATTCCTCAACTTGCATGTCAAGAGAGAATCAATGTACCCCTTAGGATTTTCCATGTATATTTTTCCTTCCAATTTGTCAATTTGAGTGACATCATCCAATGTCTCATTGTTCTTCAGTGAGAATAAATGGTGATTAGACCTTTACCATCATGAAGCATCTCTCTAGGAGTTTGTAGCACCTCTCTAGGAGAAGTGGGTTTTCTTGAAATAGCGCAAGGCTCTCATTTTGAACCTGATATCTTGTTCTTCTCTTGCCAGATGACTCTCCAATCATGTTCCCAACAACCTCAATAACCTTTGAGTCCATTTAGGCCTAGGATTTGAAGTAGGGGTTGGATCTAGATATGGAGCCGATTGAACTTCATCTTCAAGTCTATAAACTGATCCAACTTGGTCCTTTGCTTCGGATTCTGAATCTAAAACATTGATGGAAACATTATCATATGCAAAAGGTTTAGGTAGGATGAATTTACCCTCCCTTTCAAATGGGAGTTGAGAATGCATTGGACCTAAGTATGCTAGAAAGTGTGAGAATTCATATGCAGCATGGTTTGCAACACCTTTCGTTATAAGCTTCCTAGTTGAGATATTTGAGATCTCCATTGAGCCATGACCAAATACAACTTGCTTTGGTGAGCCTGTATGAGTCATCTGGTATATAGAAAACACATTTGCAACTAAGGAGGGCACATATAGGACATTCTTGAACACTCCATGCTCTAACTTGATTGAACCATTTCCTCAACTTGGATCCGAGTGTCGTCTCCCATGTGAATACCTGGACCATTAGTAAGTTGTAATGAAGACAATGACTCTTTGGATGCAACCATGTGATTTGAGGCTCTTAAATCAACGAGGAAGGCATGAGGTTTTGAAAATCCATCCTTCAGTGCATGGCATCTCTCATGATATTCAGTCTTGTCTCCAGAATCATCCTTCTTTGCGCCTTCAGGGAGGGAAATGTTGTGTTTCTCAAGGATTCTTGACATCTTAACTATGGTCTTCTTCATACAACCTTACTTTGTATGTTTTCCTTTCTTACAGTAGGAGCACTTTCCCTTGTCAAACCTCTGATGTTTGTCCTTTTTAGAGCCTGAGGCTTCATCTGTTGGATCAAACTATTCTTTAGGTTCAAATTCAATGTTCCTCTTCTCTTTTCCTTTCTACTTCCTCTTTGCTTGTGCATTATTTGTCTCAACAGCCAAGAGAGGTTGATTTGGGGAGGCTCTGAGGGCTCCCATTTGTATCATCTTCTTATATTAGAGATTATGTGAAGGCATCAAGGGATGGCATTCACCAATGATGAGTTTTCAGTCTCCCGGAGTGAAAGGTGGATACAAACTCTAAGAATTTTGGGCCAAGTTTGCTCAAAATGGAGAGCACCAATTACTCATCCTTCTTTTCAATCCCACATTGCTTGCATTACATGACAAGAGATTTGAATTTTGAGAAAAATTGTTGTATAGTTTCGAAGTCGCTGGGATGTAGTGTTATCAGCTCATTCTCCAGGATATGGTCCCTTAGCTCTTCCTACTTGCCAAAAAAGGATTTGAGCTTCTCCCATACTTCCTTTGGATTTCTCGGTCCATCAAGATGGAATAGTAAATCTCTGGAGATGTGGATGCACATGAAGCCAAATGCTTCATCCAACTTGTTCAGATACTTCAACTTTTCAAGAGGTTAATGGGGTTCGACCTCTCTTCCCATGGTGACCCTGTACAGACCCTTGTTTCCCAAGACTATATGCATATCAACCCTCCAATCAAGATAGTTGAAGGGTGTGTGGATTATGGGTGTCAAAGCTACCGAATTCTCCATCTTACAACTTCAAGAACAACTAATTATTCAAAAAATCTTTGAATGTACATGCAAAAACATTGTAAAACACTTCAATTCGCAATCAAACCAATTCAAACACTCTCCACTTCGACATGTATACTTTCTCTGGGTGCATCACACCTGGCTAGACTTCTCTGGACATAATCCAGAGGGAGTAAGGCAAGAATACCAGGATTTATGTGGAACCCGATTTCTTATGGTGCATTAATGGAAGTTTCTGAGGTTTGAAGCTGGCCTGAAATCCTCGCTCTGATACCATGTTTAATTTTAGCTAAGTTGGGGATCTTTGGGCCTGTATAAATTAACTTTGAAAAGAAGGCTACATAAGAGGGGAAGAATTTTGTAAACACTTACCAATTATTCATGGAAAACTTGCACACACATGCATACAAAATTGGAAGAATAACATTACATCCATTAATCATTATCTGTATGTAATACAATGGTGTTACAAATAGAAGAATTTGAATGCCTTAGGTAGGATTCGAATCCACTAACCTATACTGACTCCAGTGCTATCTCGGTGTGGGAAAATCACCACTAGAGCTCATTATTGCAACTCCGATCAACCAAATCAAATCACAATTAGTTAATTGATCTAGGTAGGTGAGAAAATGCACCCAACCTCCCTTAAATCATGCAAACTAGTGTTAGGATGACTGAAAGATAACTAATTGATGGGAATCAGAGAAAAATTGAACAACGAATAGGGTCAACTATTGGTGATCATTGGTGGCACTCAGTGGGTTCCTAAATTATAGGGATTGGTCTATGGAGATCCTAAAATCATGCAGATAAGCGCATTAAGTGTTAGGTGGGTCCTAGATGAGTCCCCCATGGCACTAGTGAAGTGGCAATAACCTCCTAAGCTAGGAAAAGACAAATAGACTATGGTGGTCAAGGAATGATTAATTAATTAATCCTAACAAAGCTTTCCCTCAAGATAAAAAAACTAACAACTTGTTGTTGAATATCTCAATCACACACTAAAAATAAGAGATCTAGTTGGAGAGACTCTCTCAAATCCAACTAAGTCACAACAGCCTCTTAAAACTTAGAAAATGGCCAATACATTAACAAACCACAATATTCTCATATGTTTTAGACAAGTACGAGTCATTTATTCCAACACTCCCCCTTTATGAGTATTTGTCTCAATAATCATCAAGTCGGGTCTTGATTAGCTTCTTTCAATGGTTTGATGCAACAATGTTGCACTACAATTAAAGAACCTCCTGATCAACAAAGTCTATATCTACTCCAACCTGACACTTAAATCTCGTACCTCAATCATGTAGACATCACCAAAATGTCAAACTTCATTTAAAGGAACAACCATCCACCAAAATACATGGGTACCTAACCGTTGTAACCACCAGTCTAGTAGGGCATCCTTTATATACATGGTTTTTCAACTTCTCAATGAACTCCCCTTGAATGTACACAAACTTATGGTTTCTAGACCAAATACACCTCCTAGAGTCTAAAACCAACAATTTGGATAGGTTAAATAAATTCGTGGATGTGGTGCCATATAAATATGGGGGGATCTTGTTAGCTATTCCATAGATGATACTTGTATATTAGACCACAATTATTAAAATTCTAAATCACCTTCAATTTCTACGTAGTTGGGTATGTGAATTAATCAGTGTAAACAAATTTGATTCCTCATTATAATTGTGCCATGTAACCGCTCAAACCATTTCAAAAATAATTTTGCATTCAATTCATAATCATTGCATAGACCTAATGCCTCCTTAGCAGAATTGCACCATGGTTCCCATGCGTTTTATTACTTCAATATAGAATCAAGACGGACAACATATTCAAGTTGTGTAGGCCGCCATGGGAGATGGAACAACTAATAAAGGCATCCCATCCAGGTATCGTTGGTAGTCACTTATAACTACTCAAAAAATACCGCAAGAGATTGTGGTGGTCGACGCTCTTGAAATATTGTTTGGATGAGATAGGGTAGGTGTACCTACCTCAAACTGGACCTGCTTGGTTGTAAATCGCATTCTTTTCCTTGCAAGGTATGGGTAAGTTCTACTCTCTACACACCGGAAAGGGAAATCCTCACTCGGCCTAAACCCCCAAATATTATTTATGTGTAATACTTCCAATAAAAGGATTTTAGCCATGCGGATTCCAATAAATTTGAATAAAACTTATCCAGAGTGAAGACACCTTACTCGGGGAAAATCTATTGTTACCCCTTAAGATTGCTCCTAATGGAATGATCACAATTAATGTACCAATTTCACCAGAGTAATAAAATGATTGATGCAGAAGGGACTGTTGAAGCCAAAGATGGGGAGCCAGTATCGAGGTTATAAGCAATTGTTATAGGTCTACGGCTTTAGGTATTTTGTACTCGCTTAATACACTTTAGTGGAAAGTGAGGAAATTAATTTATTGCTTGCCCCCAAATACTTATTTAATAGGGAGGAAAGGAAGGAGATCCATACCAAAGGTGATTTAGATAAACCATGGGTGAAAGATATCCAGATGGCGCTTTTGATTTGTGGAATAGTGCTCAGGTAGTCACATATCTCGTGTTTATAGGGTTCATAGCCGCCCGAATATCTATTGAGCCCAGCAAACAAAGTTGAGATATTATTTGTGAAGCCACAATTATAATGCGGAGATGAGAATAAATGCAGATCGGAATACATACCTAAAGAACCACCAAATATGCACTCATAGATGAAGCAAGAACCGCCAGATACCTAGAGATGAGTCAATTTGCATATATGTGGAGATGAGCCAATTTGTAGATATGTTAAATGTAAAAAGCCAAAAATCCTCAATTTATTTTCTCTTTCCTGCCTTCCTTGTGAAGATTTTTTTTAATAAATTAATACTATTATATTATTTATAAAATAACTTTTAAAACATTGTTATATATCAATATTTAAAAAAATATTAATATTTTATTTTTATTTTATTAATATTAGCATTGATATTAATATTAAAAACATATTAATACTTATACTAATATTAAGATTAATATCCTTATTATTATTATTATTATTAAAATATCAATATTAAAACGTATCAAAAACATATTATATTGATCTTAGTTTTTGCCGATAGTTTTTTTTTTATACTAGGGGAATCGACAACTGGAGACTGGGATGGTACTCACGTGACACAGGTCCAGGGATCCATTCCCGCTACCACTATACCTCTAGGTACCCCACAACAACCCGCAAGCATGGGACACAGTTAAGCCCAAGTGTGATTTGAACTCGTAACCTCCTTTTACAACATATGACTTCATATCAAGTGAATCATCAATGAACCAACTCGTGCGGGCTTAGTTTTTGTCGATAGTGATTTTGAATGCATTAATTCAATTATTTTACTTATTTAATCCAAGACTCAACTCAACCACACTACATTGAAGTAGGGGAGATCCTATTGAAGAAGAGGGGAATATCCATTGTGCGAACAATGCAAAATTGCAATTTTGAAAATAAAATTTTAAAATTTCATAAATTTTAATGTTGTTGATGGATTCAGATACCATCGGTCTCTGAATCCATCTGCCGCATTAAAATTTACGAAATTGTAATAAAATTATTACAAATTCATAAATTTTAACAATTAACATCTTATATAATTATTAACTTAGATTGTCTTGTCATATTTTGTATCCCATGACTAAATTAGTCATATTTTTTTATCCTTTGACAATATAAGTCATATTTTTTATCACATGACTAAATTAGTCGTTTATTTGAGTCATTTTTAGTTGTGATCACTTAAAATTGCTCAAGTTTGGTCCTATTTCACTTAAAAACACTGTGGTGACCAACGTTTTTGGTCGTTTAGTCATTTATTTCACTTTGTGACCAACGTTTTTGGTCGCCTTGTCATTTATCACCCATTTTTCTACTAGTGAACCTCCTAAAACTTAGCAAATACATTAACAAACCACAATATTTTCATATGCTTTAAACAAGTATGAGTTATTCATTCCAATTGTATATATGTGTATGTATGCGTATATACATATAAATAAGGCGGGCTTTCGCTCAATGAGAGTAATGTTACAATCATGGATTTTAAAAGCACTATTATAAGTAAGTTTGAAAGGAAATTCTTCTTTAAGATGATGATCCGGAATTGGCCTCGAGACCACATCCTAAGGTTGCGAAAAGAAGACGGGTATTAGGTGGAAAAGAGGGAGGAAATTGAGGGGAAACTGATTCAATGCTTCCAAAATATCCTATAGTAACCAATCCCAGACATAAGGGAGAAGAAAGGGCATATAACCAATAACATCCCCAACGTAATCACTAAAGCTTAGAATGACCTGCTGATGAATCTGATTCTAATGAAACATGTAGAGGAGGTGGTGAGTCAAATGGCAGTGGTATGGATCTAGGGCTGAATGGCTTCATAGGAAACTTCTTCCACTATTTCTGGGATATGGTGAAAGAGGAAGTGTGGAAAATTGTTGAAGACTCTAGGAGAACTCAAAGTATTTTGTCGACATTCAATGCGACTTTTTTTACCCTAATCCCCAAAAGGGAGGCCGTTGGGTCTCTAGGACTTTTTTGCACCATAGCCTTTTGCAATGTTATATATAATATTATTACGAAGGTTATAACCAATAGATTGAAACCGATATTGCCATTTATAATCTCCCTTAAGCAATCAAGGTTTGTGGAAGGCAGGTAGATAATGGATGGGATCATTCTGATTCATGAGGCTATTCACTCCCTTAAAACTGCCAAAATTCCAGAAATGATGATTAAGTTGGATATAGCCAAAGCCTATGAAAAGATGAATTGGCAATATATTCGATAGAAGCTCAGGTATTTTGGATTTCATGAAGAACAGAACATATGGATAATTAAGCTTGGTTCTACGACGTTTTTCTCTATTCTTATCAATGGAGTTTCGACAGGTCTTATTAAACCATCATGGGGTATTCGGCAAGGGGACCCTTTATTCCCCTTCCTCTTCATCATAATGGAAAAAGGTTTCAACATATCTATTAAAGTCAATCAAGTTGAATAGAAGATCAGGGGATTGAAGTTGCACCCCAATGGTGATGTCTAGACTCATCAATAGTTTGTCGACAATATAATGCTAATGGGACATCCTTTGGTCCAGTAAGCATGTGCCCTCAAGGGAATTCTTAAGGAGTTCAAAGAAGCGTCTGGTTAGAGGTTAATAGAGAGAAGTATCAAATTTTATTTTTCAATACCCCACATATTACTAGATTCAATATATGCAGAATATTCGGCTAAAGAGAGAGATCCCTTTCGTCCAAATATTTACCCCCTCTAGTGGATTCAATTGTTCACAAGGGGTTGTGGACTGATCTTTTGGAAAAAATGAGGATGCGGTTGGCTAGCTGTACATTTCGTCCCTTGAATATGGCAAGTAGATTGGTCCTGATCAAATATTTTCTCCAAGCAATGATTATTTACTTATTTTCTAGCATGATGGCCCCAAAGGCCATCCTAATCCGCAATATCCAAAGAAGATTTCTTTAGAGTGGAGGCAGGGACTAGCGGAAATGGGCTCTAGTTAAGTGGGAAACTATATGAAAACCAAAGACTCATGGTGGCCTTGGGTTACATGATCCAGAGATAATGAATATTGTAAGTAGTGAAAAGGTTTGGTGGCGATGGGTGTCCCATTAAGCAAAACCATGGGATAAGTTATGGCACTGCAAATATGTTGCGTGCTGGGAAAAATGATAGCTCATTCGATTTTGGTTTTTCGAAGACATAGGAGGATCCCATATCTGGAATTTGGCTTGGAAAGGTAGACAATTGATTCATGAAAACAAGTTTTGGGAAATTAGAGAGAGGGACTTTGCTCCTTTCTGAGACGATGCTTGGCAGTAACTCCTGAAATTGGTGGAATCCCGCATTGTTCATCGACTACGCCAACAATGAGATGAAAGGAAATGGACTAAACTAAAGGATTTTTGGGAGTGGGAGGAAGGGGCTCAGGAATTCAAGAGGTGGGATAAAAGTTCCTGGTGGGAGCAGGTCGGTACAAGAAAATAATCCTTAAGGGTATTGGAAGCGCTACAAGATCGATCCATAAGAAGAAGCAGGGATAGAGATAAGTTGAGATGGGGTATGCTTCCTAAAGGATCGTTTTCAATTAAAGAAGCTTATAACATTGAGGGAGGCTTCACGCAAGAGCATCCAAACCCTATTTGAAAAGGACTATGGGAGGTGAAGTTGTGGCTAGAAATTTCCACTTTTGTCTAGCTAATTTTAAAAAGAAAAATTTTAACTGGTGTTTAACTTGATGAAAAGAGGCGCCCGCTTGGGTGTAGACTAACTGGAAAGTGCCGTGTAAATGAAGGAATATTGTAAAGGAGGTCTCAAGTTCAAATCTCACCCTGACTTATCCGTGCCCCATGCTTGCGGGCTGTGTGGACGCACTTAGGGTTATAGTGGCAACCGACAGGAATGGATCCCGTGTCACGTGAGTACCAGAACCGCCCAGTTACCGATTCCCCTAGTAAAAAAAAAAAAAACTTGATGAAAAGAGGGTTTCTTGGGCCTTACCAGTGTTGACTTTGTAAGGAAGCTGAGGAAAACCTTGATAATCTTTTGTATCTTTGTTCGTTCACGAGCTAGCTCTAGGACAGGGGAGCAAAAGCGTTCTAGAGCTCTAGCAGACATAGGGGTAGGCCAGACTTGACTCTAAGAAATTGGAAAAAGGATCCTTTCACAAACCCTATTATCAACCGCTTGTGGAAAATTTTCCGAGCTTAATTTGTAGTATGGGAATCCTGGAGAGAGCGGAACCGCAAGACCTTTCAGGGTACATTGATGACAATTGACATAGTTTGGAAGGACATACTGTCAAAAATTCTAGAAATGATAAGATTAGGCTCATGAGATGAGGTAGATTGACAAACCTCAGAGGCAGAGGAAGAAATTATCCAAACATGGGGGATTCTAGGTCCATTTCCATGCAGGGGTATTCAAAAGGCTCGACCGCCTAGAACTACCTGTCTGAACCAATGGGTTGCTCCTCCACCTAGATTCTTCAAGTTAAATTTTGATGGCGCTTCCAAGGGAAAACCGGGAGCAACATGTTTTGGTGGTGTAATCTAGGACCAAAATAGGGAAATGAATACTTTCTTATATGGACGGATAAGACATGAGACAAACAAAGCAGCTGAACTAGAGGGTATCATTCATGGGATCATAGTTACATGGGAACGAAACTGACTTCCCCTGGTTATGGAGGGCGATTCAAAAATTGTTATTACAATGGCATAATGCATCTAGAATTGAACTAGGTGCACCAAAGTTTCGATGAGTTGGAGATTGGAGTACAAGTTGGAACGTTTGGAAGTGCTCATAAGCAGGGTCCGATCCATTTCCTTTTTCCACGTCCACGGGATGACAACAAGGTTGTGGATGCCTTGGAAATTGTAGATACAAATACATAAGGGACGATAGTTGGAGAATAGTGGGAAGCATTAACGGATAGGATGATTGGGGCTAGGTGCAAAGCACAAATGTCTCTTGATAATACTAGTCAAGGTACTCAAGACAGGCGCGAGAAATAGCAGGTCCCATAGAGGGACAAGTGTAAGATAGGTAGGAGGCAAGGATAGATGGGGGGTCAAAGGGATTAGACCGCTCCCTTTAAAGCTCATGAATACACTCAGGTGTGGGATCATTATGGTGAGTTTCTCCTTAAGGTTATCTTTCAAGTTGGAGGGTGACAGATCCAAGCATTTACGCGAGGATTTTTTGGTAAGGACAGATGAGCTCAATCAAGGTACACCCACAATCATTATCAAAAGTAGAAAGATTATATATATTCTACATAGCTCTTCCCTCACACAACCTCGTAGCGAGCTTTTCTTATGCATGTTGTTGGGGAGGTGGAATATTGAGGGAATTCTCTAGTGTGATTATGAGAGAATGGAGATGGGTAAATCCTTGGCGGAGACAACAGAGGTAGATGAGTTCGTAAACCTTCAGGTGGATAACTTCCAGGTTCCTGTTGAAACATTACCCATGCTCAGAAGAAAGTAGTGTGGAAGAAAAGGTATTTTGAGTTGGAGTTCCCATCATAGGTCGCCAACCATATAGAGGGAATTGAGGAAAACCTATCGGATAAGTTAGATGAGGAGAGTCTGAGAATGAGACCAAGGTGATGGAATACTGGGTCATGGACCCAAGGAACAATATGGCTCGTTTAGGCATGTACGAGAGGACGATTGCACTATTCTGGGTTATGAAGAACCTAATGATCCATGTATTATTGGAGCACCGACAAAAAGAAGAGGTCGGTGAGGTTCCGATGCAATGCTGAAAGGAGCATCAAGCCAAGATTAACTAGTTGAGTGTGAATATGGACGTAGTGATGGCTGCTCTTGGGATACAAGTTTTGGTTCCTTATGTGAACCAGTCCAGTTGCGAGACACCAGATCCTATGGGGGTCTGCCTAAGAAACGAGCTTAATTAGTGAGTGTTCTAAATCCGAGTCTGGGGTATGCAATGCGGGTTTGGATCATATCAAGCTTTTTCTTATTTTCTAGTTGTAAAAATGATATGTTTTTTGGCAGGGTTATTGGGACAGATTGTATGTGGTGTTTTGGGAAGGGTAAACTTAGAAGTAGAGACTAGTTTTCTAGGAGCAAAATCTTGTATAGCTCAACGATTTTTTGGGGTTCTATGTCTCACTAGAAGTTTGCAATGAGGATGTTTTGGAAGCCATGTAACTTTTTTTGAAGCTAATATAGAATTCCTCTTACTTACAAAAAAAAATGGGTAAATCAATTAGAGCAATTTAGGGGGAAAATTTGAGTTATTACAAAGAAATCATTAACCCAAAGTTAGAGGATGAAAATTATCTTTACATTGTTGGAAACACAAGAAAGAAAATACATATTATAAATATAAGGACAACTTCTCATTAACTTTATAACTTTATAGTATTATAAAAATAAGAGTGAATTCTCAATAGCTTCATAGTGAGAAAGAGAGAATTGGACAAAAGACTTATCATGAAAGAAATTGTAAATATGTGAAACTAATAATGTAAAGGGCTAAAACATGTTCTTTGCAATGGGTAGCCTACATAGACATTAGATAATGTTGAAAACATTAGTAATAATCCAATTCCCTAATTATTGGCTCATAAAACTGAAAGATAACTTTGGAAATTAATTTTATATAAGACTGCTATGGAAGAAAAAGTGATAGAAGGAAGAATGGATGGAAAAATTTGAGCACAATAAATAGTGTAACATACGTTTTTGGCGTAGAGAAAGAAAGTGTGTGATACAAGAAGAGAGAGTGTGCATATGGAAATGACATGGAGCATTATTAAAAGCACATGAAACAATATAATGGAGAATGCAAATGATGGGAATGACAAAATGCATCATGAAATTGTGGCAAGAATAACATTATAGAGGAAGTTGATAGGTCAATTATGAGTGAAAACAAAAGTTGAAGAGTTGAAGAAGAAGATACATAATCGAAGATTCATAGTTGTAAATGAAGTTGAGATCTGGAGAATAGATAAGATGATATAGATTAGGATTAATTAGTTAATCAATATATTAAGTGAATAGTGCAATCAATCAAACAGAGAAGAACATAAACCAAGAGACGAGTAGAGAGTTATTATCTCTAAGTTGTAATTTGTTACTCTAACAATAATGAGAATGAGTAAACCATTATCCCATAATATTTTATAACTTATTATTATATATAAATGAATTTTTGAAAAACATTCTTATTAACATTATTATGTGAGGTTGATTACCTAGTAAATTCTGAGTGACAAAGAAGTGAGATTTAAGGCACTCAAACTTTTAAGCCAAAAGTATAAACTTGATATCAAATCTCATGTACTAAGTTTTGTAAGCAAATATAAACTTAATATTAAAGTACAATATCACTAAATCATATTAAACAAAAAGCATTTATACATTTATATACAAATATATTTTAAAGTAAAATTGTGTGCCTTCCAAATATTTATTAAAAATCAATCTTAGCAAGGTTAAAGGGTGGAAATCTTAAATTTTGGGTGTTAAAAATTGTGTTTAAATGTTGTGGAAGATATGTGGTGTTAATACATAGGAAATGTAACTTATATTGTATTAATGTGATATGAAATTTATATTTTTATAAAAATAAATTAAAATATGAAATATATATATAACATAATTTGTTTTTCGGTTTTTATTGAGAATGCACTGTTTCATAGAGACTATACTCATTATTGTCAATTTAGTACATTCAAATTATGTTAATTACAGTGTTTAGCATATTAATAACTTTTACTAGTTAACTTAATTGTTTACGTTAATTGACCATATCTTAACCAACTTATCGATGTTATTAGAATGTTAACCAATTAATCAAGTATTTAATTGGTGATTCTCCATCACCAACATTAAGAAGTAACATGCTCAAGCACTAAACAAAGTTCACATTTTTTATGTTTTTTTTGTAAGTCTACATTGTATTAACCAGTCAAAACAAAAAAAGTACAGAATGAAGCATCCTGGAGAAGTGAATGGGATGGTATAAACTTACCACCCTAGGCCGTCAAAAAAAAAAATTCATCAGTTTTGTAAGAGAAGGCACAATTACCCATTCAAAAATTGGGGGCCTGAAGCAAAATTAACATAGTCTAAGACTTCATCAGTATTTAGCAAGAAAGGCACAATTACCCATTCAGAAGATGGGGGCCTGAAACAAAATTTATAGAGCATAGAAGTTCATAGGGAAATACATGGAACCAGTAACATGGTAAAAAACTAGATGTAAACAAAACTACTAGCATAGTAAGAACACTGAAAAGATCCTAATAGACTGCAAAGCTTCATTGGGTCATGGTTGTCGGGTGTGTAGTCTCCTGGTTTTCTTCAAGGATCGGGCAAGCGCCATAGAACTCTTCATCAATCGAAGGTTCACTCGGATTGACAGGAAGAGGAGCAATTTTGCGAATCGAAACCTCAATATCACATACCTGTTTGTGTTGAAGTTGGGTGATTGTAGACGGCATCGGGAATAGCACGGACAAAGAATGAGGGGTGGTGGGAACCGAACCCATGTTCATAGACGTCATCAATACCATAGAGACACTACAACTTCCCCCTTCTAATGTCGTACATAGTCCCAAAGCTAATCTCTTCCATGCAGTTTTCACGTCCCTACGATTGAGCAGAGTGTATAATTCTAGAAGCTTGGTTTTGGCCTACAAGACTGAACTTATTGTATAGTTCCAGGTACCCACCATCTCCTCCATAAGTGAGCCCATCATATTCTTTACGATCCAGTTGTGATTCAGGCATCCTCATCTGATGCCTCTAGCCAGTTTTTCATTAATCAACCTAGCTTCCCATTCATCGATCAAATTGCACACCGGCATTGAAACCCCACTGGCATACCCATCTTCCTGTAATAGGTGCTCTCCCCATTGATATTGACCACGGTCGCTGCTAGCTCGATGGGGATTTTCACGCTGACGAGACATAGTGAAATAGTAAAGACGTTCAATCTTAGGGCCAAGACAAATAGTGGTGGCCAAGATGGATCACTCAGCGGAATCAGAGATGTAGCAAGACTGCTTGCAAGATGAACCAGACAAACCAATAGTGAAGAGTACAAGCTAGTGCCATATCTTTTACCAGAGAAAGAAACGACCAGACTGAGTTCGTCGGCTCCATAACCCAGGTGATATAAAAATAAAACTTAGAAGCCATAAATGGGGAATTAAGAAGACGGTGCCCCTTCCAGGTCCTGATGCAGCTTAACCTACTGTCGTCCAAAAATAATATGACCGTAGGATCATCTCCAGACACAGATTGTAAATGTTGATTGCCGCCAACCTTGCCAATACTTAAAACTTGAGCCTCTTCGTCTGCATACAATAAATGTCACGCTGGTGGGTGGGGTGAGTGATGAGAGCGTTGTGACGTTGTTTCCTTTGTGGCATTCCATCTCTTGTGTCTAAGACCTCTTGCGTGACACTTGTCACCCACATCTGGGGTAGAGAATTTCTTGAAGGCCAAACTGCTAGCATTTGACATGACCGCAAGGTCATCTTCGGTCATAGCATATGAATGTCGATGGCCTCCAACCTTACCATCCTTTAAAACTGAATCCTCGTAATTGATTTGCAATAAGTGTCACGCAAGTGGGTTGGTGTGTGTTGATTGCTTGGTGACATTTCTCCCACCATGGAATTACAGCTCCCAAGTCCATCACTTCCTGCGGGACACTTGTCATCTGCATCCAGGGAAGTTCACATTTTTTATGTTGTTGTGGTGTTGGGATTATATTAGAAGAGGAATCAAGCATTATAAACTTCAACAATTCTATCAAATATTTTTATATTTGCTATTACAAATTTCTTCTTAACAACAAACGTTAGAAGACTAGCTAGCCAATATTCCTTCCAATACTCAAATTACTTTTCATTGTTTTTCTCATACTTTCCACATGTTAATGCGTTATGGATCTTTCTACTTGTCCAATATTTTATTTATTTATTATTATATGAGATACATAGATAGATAGGTAAAATGATGATTAGGTCTAATTTGAGTTATTAAGAGTAGAAGTTGTCATCCTCTTCACCCAAGTTCAAATCCCCCTTTTGGCATGTTTTCCCCTCATGGGAAAATTGGGGTTGACAAAGTACCAACAATCTCACCCTCATTTAAGTACTTGAGGTTGGGATGAGATGTTCCAAATAGTGTTTTAGTCCAGGAGGCTAGCTCAAGTGGTTGAATACTTCAAGCTTCATATAGGATGTCTAGGGGTCGTTTGCCTCTATTTCGTGGCTCACTCGATATCCTTATGGGGTCGTGGGCCATAATTAACGTTGATGGGTTTTTATTAGGTAGCATCCATGAAATACATGGAAGTACCTTTGGGTTTCACTCTGGGTTTTCCTTGGAAAAAGTTATATTTTCATGGTAAACCTCATGAGGAAACGTAATGGATGGTTCCCCACATACATGATAAACCCATTGGCATAAAATAATGTGCCTAATCCAAGTGGATTAGAGTAGGGTGCCCGTTAGGATGGAACTTGACAAATTCCTGACAACAATGGCAACAACCTATTGAGTTAACCCCTCGGTGTGTGTGTGTGTGTGTGTGCTTGCGTGCGTGCGTGTGTGTGTGTGTACAAACAAGCGCTCTCATATGTTACTTTTGCATTTGGATACACCATGACTATAATAATAATCATAAATCACAATGATGTGATTTATGATTATTATTATAGTCATGGTGTAGTCAAATGCAAAAGTAACATATGAGAGCACGTGTTTGTGTGATCTCTCTCTCTCTCTCTCTCTCTCTCACACACACACACACACATTTGGTGTCTGACTATGATGTGATTTATGATTATTATTATAGTTATGGTGTAGCCAAATGAAAAACTAACATATGAGAACACTTGTTTGTGTGATTACACACTTGTGTGTGTGACTATGCTGTGATTTAATATTATTATTATTATTATAGTCATCGTGTAGCCAAAATCCAAACTAGCATATGAGAACACTTGTTTGTGTGATTACACACTCACTCACACAAACAAGTGTTCTCATATGCTAGTTTGTATTTTGGCTACACGATGACTATAATAATAATAATAATATTAAATCACAGCATAGTCAAACACCAAATTGTCTTATCATGCCCATTGTTGTGCCTATGTGTATATGTTTTTTCCAAGGAAAATCTAAATCTCATAGAAAACTCTATGAGTCCTTCCTAGTGATCCATAGATGATAAACATGGTAAACTATTGATTAAAGTGACTAAGCTTAATAGATATAGAAAAACACACCTATGACCTAAAAAGACTTAGTTTGACCTTATGACCTCCTTTACCATTACAACTTTGTCATAACAAGTTAAATCACTTGAAATAACCCTTGGTTATATATCTCTATATAATTACAATATATCATAATGAACAATCTCATTTTTTATATACCTTCTTGTTTTATGTAAAAGGAAAAAGTAATAAAAACATAATTTTTGTAAATGTTATATCCCCTTATTCTCTAGTAGAAAAATTCTTAAAGTACTTGTAACAACATTTAACTCAAAAAAAATATAGTCTAATATATCTACTCTAACAGGAGACATTGTGTGATTACTTAGTATTGATAAAAACCCATAACCCCATTTTTTTATTAAAATCACCAAGCAAAAAACCAATACGGTTCAGGCCTCCCCTAACATAGTGTTCTTAGTATTAAAAGGATGGAAAAGGCAAATATCCTAAGAACTTACCTTTAATATTTTCCTATACGATCAACTACCCCCGATCTAATTAAAACTCAATCTTTGAAAGTCCATGAACAGTTTGATTCCTCTCCCTATAACATGTTTAAAAGGTATGGGGTTAAAGATTAGAGCAATTCATATGATGTCATCTAGTAATAGTTGTAACAATAGTTCCTCATTTAATTTCCCCCCTTCATCCATTTGAGAAAGGAGTCTCCAAAAAATTTGAAGTTTTGTTACACTTTTTTCATCTACCAAGGTAATAATCAATTTTAAAAGCATAATTTCTACAAAGTTATTGAGCCCTATTCGAGTCTAAGTTTAACTTTTAAGGAATGATGATCAATTGGGAACATTGTTCCATTGGCACCACTCCTATGTTGGTCCCCTTGAGAAGTGCCATCAAAGTAATGCCACCCAAGAATGATCGGTTTTTCTTGCCACGCTTTTTCTAGCAAGTTTGTCCTTCATTTGAGGAAAACTATTTAAAATCATAATCCCATGAGAAACACAATCTGATCAATTGGGTATTCGATGCCATGATTATAGCCTAACTTGGGATGCATATATTCATGTTTTGAAACCTTCATTTGTTCATCTATCAGGGCAACCGGACGAGCTTATATGGTCCAAAAACCTAGAAAGTGGAGTATACGCCCCAAAACATGGATATTTGGTTTTGCATTCTCTTCAAGACCCACATATTCATCTATGGTGGCATGCAGTTATTTGGCAATTAAATTGCCCCTTAAAATGCAAGATCTTTGTCCGGTTGGTTCTTTCCAATAGCATTCATGTTTGCGTTTTTCTTATGCAAAAAATATGTGAAAGGTCGGGAAGATGCCCCCTTTGTTGTGAATCCACTGAAAGCATCGACCACTTATTCATACGATGTTGTTTCTCTGTTCAATTCTAGGATAAAATCCGATATCAGATTGGTTATCCGTTGAACTAGGATGATGTTAATATCTCAGAGGTTTGAATCTCTGCTTAGTTCAACAATCATGTCTACAAGTTTTTCAAATCCCTATCGGCTCGCATTATATTTCAAATTTTGAATGCCAGGAATTGTTCTATATTCGAGGACATGTCAACTCCTCCTTTTTTATGTGCATATAAAGGTCTCGCGATTCTTAAATTATTCCCACAAAGCTCCATGGATTATCCTGTACGCAGAGTTAAGGACCCATGCATCAATTTATCCATCCCATTGATTGTTTTGGTGGTGCAACACAACATCATCCACCTCTTGGAGGTGTTGGTTGATCCCTACATCTATCGGTGACACGTCACTTTTCTTATGTTGATGGTTTGGGTTTAGTCTCAAATTATTATGCAGAGTTCTAGGAATTGCGTCTTGGACTTAAGCTTGCAGTACATCTTTTGGTTCAATAGGTTGAGGTCATGGAAGACTCTATGTTGGTCATTGATAGCTTCAGAAACCATTCTAGGCCCGTAAAACTTCGCCTTGCTCTTTTATATGATGTCATTGTCAAGAATGTTGGGTAAGTTTCATCATGTTACCATCCAACATATATAGGGAGAAAAACCAAGATGTTGATCTTTTATCTAAAAGGGGTTTCTTGATGGGGGAGGGCATCTGGTACAGATGAGAATACAAGGACGAAGAGAAGATGGAAATCGCTCCAGTGGTTTTTTGAGGGCTCTTAGATTGTCTCCTTTTCTCTTTCTTCTTTGGCTCCAATAAATCTTTGTTTCTTGGCATATAATTTAATAGACTTTAAAAGCATATAATTTAATAGACTTTGAATGTATATATGGTTTTCTAATATAATTTTGGGAACACCTATCTCATACACAACATATATCAATTTTTACAATTAATTTAAAATGTAAAATTATTTATATCTTTTGTCAACTCAGCCGAAAGTTCGAAATTTTGAATCTATATGAAACATTTTTTCTAACCAACTTGTCCTTCATGTAAAAAAACTATTTATAATAACAATCCCACGTGAAGCACACTAAATGCTTCACCATTTTTTAAATAATCCCATGTGAAGCACACTAAATTCTTCATGTGAAAAAAACTATTTTTTAAATAATCCCATGTGAAGCACACTGAATTAGAAGAATAAATTTGTCATAAAAAACACTGGCACAGTGGCATGCTAGAATCAATAGTTAAACTTTAAACCTTTTATATTCAGATTTTCACACCTACTTCCAAACCGTTAAAAAATAGAATCTCTTTAAAATTATTTATTAAATGAAAACGTTGACCATAAAACTTTGATTTTGGATTTTAATCCATTTTAAAATAAAACCCAAATTAAAATACATAATATATAGTTCAAATTTAGTGCCTAAATTCTACACGTGGGATCTACATTTGCCATTTTTGAAGCGACATCGACCTTGCTATTGCTAATTTTTGTTAATTAAAAATAATACGTCTCCTTCAACATTGTACATTACCTTTAATAGATAGATACCATGCCGTGCAGATGCATAGATGCAATCATGCAACCAAATACAATATAATTTTGCCAAAAAAAAATTGAACTGCAAGTAAAATAATGTTGACGCTGTCACTTCAACGCTAAGATAGTTGACAGTGTGTCAAAGTTTCATATAGTGGGTTACTTTTAAATTGGGTTATTAAGATAGTGTTTAGTGTGTTGGTCTCAGGTGTTATTAGTAAATTTTCAAGTTAATGTAGATTTTGCGGTTGACAGAATGTTGCTATCATGTCATCTTACTTTTAAGTTTATCTTTGTGATACCTGATTTTTAGGAGTAGATTTTGACTATATAATGATTTTAATTTTAGTTAATATTAATTCTCTATAATACATACTATTTACATATTATTATAATAATAATATTATTATTTTTTAGGCATATAATAATATGTATTGACATTTTTCTAAGAAAATAAGTTTCATATTATAATATGTTATTATTATTTATAATTTTTTTATATTAGGTGTTTCTTTTAAAAAAATTATTATTTGTTAGTGTTATATATCAAATATTAAAGTTTGGTTTTATAAGACGTTAATCATCCATATATATATACATATATATGATGAAATAATAAAGGGTGGCTCACATACTTGTTAATATTAATATCAAGAATGCACTTCCTGGTGTTGTTCGGTTGGCTTAGAGACAATACTCTTATCGTCAGGTTTTGGACTATGAAAATGTCTCCTTCAGGTGCAGATGTTGTCATGATTATGGGCACCCAGCAACGGAGTATTCACTTGTTGCTCGTACTTCTGGTGGTGGTCGGAAAAACAGTGGGAGCTCTCTATCGGGCAGTCAGGAGGGATGTACTAATCCACCATTCACCTTTGGGTCCGACGGCTGAGATCATGGTCGATAGTGAGCAGGAGGAATTGTCGGCTGCAGGACTTCAGATGGTGGAGGTACGCTGACAAGTGGGAGATCCCTTTCTGTTTGGGGCGCTGCATCATGGTATCACTTCTTTTACCCTTCCCCGGTCTATTAATTTATTTACGAATCATTTGAATGTATTGAGACTGGATTGGGTGGATGGGCTCAAAAATTTGTCTCTATCTCCACAAACTAATGTGCTACCGTCTCCCATCTCTGCTGCTTATGTTGAGGAACCCCCTCCAGAGACAGTGTTGGAACCGTTACTGACTGAGTCTTCGCCTTCTCCTACTGAATCCTCAAACTCGGGATATTTCCTTTGCTCATGTTCCAAACGAAATCCTGGGGGTTTGGGGAAAGACCCCGTCGGGTCATCTAGGGGGAGAGGCCGTATATCTCATTTAGCCAAAGCTCAGTCCAGAGCTAGAAAGAATTTACAGGATGGTAAACAAATCTCTATTGAAAGGGCACTTAAAGCATTGCATGCCCAGAAGAAGGGTAGAAGATGAAGATCATGTCCTTTAACTGTCGGGGTCTTGCTGGTCCCCAAAAAAGATCAACGCTTCGAAGGGTGGTAGAACTTGATCGCCCTGATATTTTTCTGCTTCAAGAAACTTTGGGAGCAAGTGAGGAAACTAAAGTTAGGTTGGAAAGGTGGTTTGGTGGTTAAATTTTTTAAACTCTAGATGTTAAAGGACGTTCTGGTGGTTTGGCAATTGGTTGGAATGCCAAGAACGTTTTGGCACTGAATGTTTGGGGTATGGATTCGGTTCTGGGCATGTCTTTTAGAGCCTTGGAACTAGTAGGAACTTTTGAAGTTGTCAACATATATGGCCCTTATTTAAATAGGATCCCATTTTGGGAGAATATTTTTAACAGCTCTCTCATGAGGGGAGTGTTTCTGATTATTGGGGGAGATTCAAAATTCTCTCTGGGGCAGGCTAAGGTATGGGGGCCTCATGCTCGTGCTGATGGTTTGATTGATTTTTTCACCCAGAAGTTGGTGGAGAAAAAGTGGTTGGATATTGAACCATGTAAGCTCGCTCCCACCTGGAGGAATAATAGGTGTGGGGAGGGGAGAATTGCAAAGAGACTCGATAGGTTTCTGTTATCGAAAAAAATAGTGGATAATCATCATTTTATCAGACAATGGATGGGGAAAGGTGGACACTCTGGTCACTTCCCAATCTTTTTGGAATTTAAGAATGGTCCTGTGAAACCTCCTAGCACCCTGAAATTCAATAAGACTTGGCTTAATGATGAGGGGTTTGTGAATTTTATTTCCACAAATTGGATTCCTTTTGACCCTAGAAATATGATGTCTACGGCATTTCAGTTTGCAGCAAATATTAGGCTTTTGAAGGATGCTATAAAAGCTTGGGCGGTGGACAAGAGGAAGAGGGTGGATAGAGAACTGCAACAGATTGAAAATGAACTCTCCAGGATCTACAATATGGACGAAGGTGGGACGTTGAATCAGATGGAAAAGGATATGGTTGTTAGGTTGGAAGGAAGAAGGATCTCTCTACTTTTGGAGAAGGAGGAAACCTAGTGATTGAAGAGTAGAGCGATCTGGCTGGAACGTGGGGATGACAACACTAAATTCTTCCGTGCCTATGCTAGAGGTAGGAAGGCAGCAAATACTGCTTGGAGCCTTAAAGATGACCTAGCTTCAACCCATGACACCTTTGAAGGCATGGCTGCTTCGGGGGTTGAACATTGCAAGAATCTCTACAAAGCTCCAGTGCAGGCTACACTCGCTGAAGTGATCCGTATTGCACAAGTGTTTCTTGCGTTTGTTGATGAAGAAGATAATTTGGCCCTCATGGAGGAAGTTTTTGAAGGTGAACTGAAGGCAGTACTACAGAGCTTCCAGAAGGACAAAAGTTATGGGCCAGATGGTTGGATGATCGAATTCTTTCTGGAACTCTTTGAGATTTTGGGAGGCAACCTTCTCAAGGTTGTGGAGGACACCAAAATTTCTGGGAGGATTCTGGCTAGTTTCAACTCCACTTTTATCGTGTTGATCCCTAAGGTGGACAATCTGGTTTCTCTGAATGACTTTAGACCCATCTCTCTCTACAATTGTATCTACAAGGTGGTCACCAAGGTGATTGCCCGGAGGCTGAAAAGGATTTTGTCTGATCACATTACTAAAGAACAGTTTGTGTTTTTGGAGGGGCGACAAATTCATGAGTCCATTGGTGCTGCTCAGGAGGGTCTTCATAGCATGAAAATAAAAAATATTAAGGGTGTTATTCTGAAAATATATCTGGCCAAAGCATATTATAAGGTAAGTTGGATGTATATTCAGCTTTTGCTAACTCATTTAGGTTTTGATATTGCCTTCATTAGATGGATTATGAGTTGTATCACCACTGTGTCTTTCTTTGTATTAATTAATGGAGCAGCATCTCCTTTCTTTCATGCAGAGAGAGGACTGCGTCAGGTGTGCCCATTATCCCCCCTACTTTTCTTATTAGTGGTCGAAGGTCTAAGCAGGTCCATTAAGGAGGCTAAAAGACTAGGTTCTTTCAGAGGTATACAGATCACTCATGATCTATAGCTAACTCACATGTTGTTCGTAGATGATGTACTTATTTTATGTTCTGGATCTATCAGAGAACTAAACACCCTTTCAGATATCCTGAAGGTGTTTTCAAAGCAACTGGAATGGAAATAAATTTTGGGAAATCAACTTTGACCACCCATTCACTGAGTGAAGAGGAACAGTAGGAGGTCTTGAACTTTTTGCCTTTCAATACTGCTAGTCTTAATGGCGGGCTAAAGTACTTGGGTTTCTATTTGAAACCTAATGACTACCGGAAATAGGACTGGAAATGGTTGATTGAAAAACTGGAAAAACACTTAAAATTTTGGAGCCATAAATGGTTATCACGAGCTGGAAGACTGGTGCTGGTAAAAATTGTGTTGGAGGCCATACTGATCTACTGGATGTATTTGGCATGGATCCCAAAAGGCATTCTAGAAGTGGCACGCAGGATTTGTTTTCCCTTTCTTTGGAGTGGTAAACAGGAGACCCAGGTCACTCCTTGGGTTAGGTGGGAGAGGATTACCATTCTGAAAGGATTGGGCCGATGGGGTCTAAAAAACATCTTTTTATTCTCAAAATCTTTGGTTGCAAAGGGGGGTGGAGATTGATAAAAGATTGAGAGTCTATGGACCTAGATCATGATTCAAAAGTATATTGGCCCTGGAATGGTGGAGGATTGGATTCAAAATCTTGGAAAAACACACTCTAGGGGCTCGATAATTTGGAAAGCAGTTGTAAAATCCTTTGGGATCATTGAGGCTAAATTGGCTTGGCAGATTGGGAATGGTATGAAGCTCAGAGTTGGGGCCCAGACCTGTGGGTAGGGTGCAATCAGGAACATATTCTCCATGACGGAGGGCTCTGAGACTTAGGGACATTTTCTTCCTTTATCAACTTTCGGCCCCAATTCAGGAGTATCGATGGGAACAGACTTGGATTCAGGCTATTGATCGGGGACTTCTTGACAGGGAATGTAGGGAGTTGGAAGGGTATCTAGAGGTTGTGGAACATGCTCAGATAAAGCTTTGAGATCGGGATGATGTTATCATTTGGGATGGGGATCAGTCTAGGAAATACACCCCTAAGGCAGGTTACCACGCTCTCAGTGTAGATGGTGTGATTAGAGCTGAGGCTTGGTGGTGGAAATATCTTTGGAAGATCAAGTGCCCTCCAAAATGTAGATTATTCATGTGGTGTGTACTTGAGAATAAGGCACCTTGCTGGGAAAATCTTTAAAAACGGTGCTTTCGAGGATCTAGATGGTGCTCTCTATGTAAAAATGTAGGGGAATTGCTGGTACATCTCTTTCTTTAGTGCACTTACATTAGAGAGGTTTGGAGAGAATGCTCCAAGATCTTTGGTATCCGCTGCAATTGGGAGGGGTTAAATTTAGTACAACCTTGGGGAAACCAGAGAAAGAGTAACTCCTCTGAGAATATGAAAGCCCTCCCTTTACTAGTTATTTGGGGTGTGTGGCTCGCCCGGAACAATGCGATTTTTGTTGATAAGAGTTCTACCCCAACGATCATTGCCAACCTTGACGGTGGGATCCACTCTGCTTTGCCACATCACATTAGAGCGGAAATTCAGAGGACAATATTAGAGGCTGAAATTGATAGATCAACTCCTTGGGTTTTTTTTATGGAGTCTCGCAAGATAATAGATGTGGGGGGGGGGGTGCAATTCTTCACCTTAGGGAGGGACACTCCTTCATTCTGATGATGGGGCTTGGTGACGGTAATGACAACTATGTTGAGATTCTCAGCTTGAAACTTCTCCTCATCTTTATAGCAGAGAAAGGGTGCCAAACACTCAATGTTTTTGGTGATTCTTTGAATGTGATAAACTAGACAATGGGGACCCAAATGTGCAAAAATTTGCGACTAGCAAACATTTTAGCTTCAATTTTAGATATCATTGGATCTTTTGACTCCTTTTCATGCCAACATGTCTATATGGAGATTAACAGGGAGCCGGACAAGGCCTCGAAGGAGGGTCTACATTTGACGCTTGGCCAATGGAAGGTTTTTGAACAGGTTGATGGGGCTGCACATGAATACTATCATACGCCTTTCATAGAAAGGGTTGCTCAGTGATGATCTCAGTATTTTTTATCTTCGATTCGGTGGCATTTTATCTGTGTATTTTTTTGGTAGTATTTGGATCATTCTTTGGGTATATGATCTCTGTATATATTTGACATGACAGTCGTGATCTTTTTACTGCTTTTATTTTGGAACATTCTCAGTATGTGGCTAGAACTTGATATATCAGGTTTTGATATATATGAGTAGCAGGGACTATTTTTCGTCCCTTATTTTGATCTCTTGGTTTTGGACCTCTATGGTACTTTTCGAATACACAAGCCGTGTATCTACAAAATGTAATTTTGTTCTCGAAAGTAGTAATGAAATTATGCTTTTTTTCCAAGGAAAAAAAATGATGAAATGGGTACTTCTCTATTTTTTTCTTTTGCTAGCGTAAACAGCTCTCAATCACTTGAACTAACCTACTAGGCTATATATATAAGTTTATTTTATAGATTTTTTAAAAGTAAAATGTATTTTATAATTTAATTTTAAATTTATTGATCAATTAAATATAATAAATTTAAAATTGAATCTTGGGGGTGCACCATTTTTAGAGAATCTTGGAGAAAGATTGAGCAAATCCATAAGCATTTTATAAGCTATAACCTCAAAATTAAAAGCAATACGCCTTATCCTATTCTCCTCATAGAAGTGGGTATTTCCCCCATCGAGAGAATTGCTATGACTAGGTACCTGATGTACAAGCACAAGATAAATAACATGGGAAACGAGAGACTTCCTAAAATTATTTAAACTCAAGTCAAAACCAAATATGCCTCAAGCGGTGTTGGTGTAAAGATACCATGGCTTGGTTAAACCATTGGGGAATTAATGAAAACGACATTTTACAAGAACATTAACAATGTCAAAAATATTATTACTTCTAAGTTTAAAGAGAAATTCTAGTGCGAGGAAAATTTAGCGTTTAAGAGAAAATTAAGATACTATAAGCAGGTCACTAATCCTAACTTGGAGGATGAGAAGTATCTCTCGGTAATAACTAGCTCACGGAAGAAAATTAATATAGCCAAGAGTAGAACGAACTCTCATGAACTCCATAGCGAAACAGGGTGTTGGTCTATTCATAAAACTCCATGGGCAGAAAGGGTTTGCCATCTTAGTGACTCTATGAGCATTGAGGATGAAAATCACTTTTTCTTATAGTGCCTTGCTTACACCCACATTAGATGTGAGTTTCACAGTATTTATTACAATACAAACCTTTATAACCTCATAACTTGTCAAAACTATAGTGAGCTTGGAAAGCTTCTTGACAAACTTTTTTAGCACAGAAACAAGATTTTAAAGTAAACCAAGTATTTTCCTTCTTAAAGCCCGATAAACCAAAATTGGTCTTAGTAAACTTTAATCATCATCATCAATATTTTGTATAAATATTTAATAATGTAAAAATAATAATATAATAATCAAATCATATCATTTAAAAAAACATTTTATTAACATACAATTATTAAACAATTTTCTTTCTCTATATATAAACATATTAATTTCTCTATATATAAACATACTAATTTATATTTTTTTAAATAAGAATCTTTTAAATATAAGAGATTTATATTTTATTTAAAAAAAAATTATAAAAAAAGTTTAATGAATGTTTCTCCATAATTATATATAATATTTATATTAACTTTAATACAAAATTAACAAATTCCCTAACACTATTAACAACAATAAATTAATATATCCTCTCCGACTTCCTCATATTGGTATTCGGCAGCTGATCTAGACCTGTGTAATGAATGGGAAACTTATTGGGAACAATATATTCGGGGTCTGGAATATGGCAGAATCATATTATCAGACCAAAATGATTCCTTACTCTGGTCTCATTCAAATTATACTGGAACATTATCAGCAGCAAAAGGTTATGAATGTGTCTCCCAAAGCTATTTTGATCTTTCAGACCTCTCTTTAGATTTTATCTGGTAGCAGCGTATTCCTCTGAAAATTATATGTTTTACTTGGCTTTTATTAAGAGGGCGTATATTAACTTGGGACCAACTTCAGCGAAGAGGATTTCTGGGACCTAGCAGATGTATCTTGTGTAAAAGTTTCTCTGAAGATATTCATCATCTGTTCATTTCTTGTCCTCTCAGCATAAGAGTTTTCTCATACTTTGCAGAGAAATTTGGGTTTATCCTTCCTCCTTTTGATTTTGTTGTCTCCCTATTATCTCAGTGGTTTAATTCCCCATTCCGCAAAACTGCTTATAGATATTTGCCCTTCTTCATTTTTTGGAATATCTGGATTCTTCGCAACAAATGCACTTTTGAAAATTGGAAACCTGTTGTCCCAGTTCTTATATTTAAAATTGAAGGTCTTCTATCTACTTACCTTGTTCCCACTAAATCCATTAAAATCCGGAGTATAGGCCCCAAACCTGTTCTGAGCTTCCCTTGCGGTTTTTTTGATGGGGCTTCAGCAGAAAATATAAGTGGCTCGAGCATTGTTATCTATATTAATGATCAACATTATTACTGTTTCTCCATTGGTGGTGGACATGGTACAAATACTAGAGCTGAATTGTTGGCTTCATGGGCTATCCTTAAAATCAGTCAGATGATGGGTATCCCTATTCAGCTTATTTATGGAGACTCCTTGATAATTATTTCATGGCTCAATCGATTGTCGGCACTTGATGTTCCTTCTCTGATGCATTGGTGCAAAGATATAAGATTTTTGATCCATATGACCCCTCAGGTGATCTTCAAGCATGTTTTTCGAGAGCATAATTCTCTAGCAGATGGACTTTCTAAGAAGGCCCTGGATCTGGATTTGGGCCATGGTTATTTCTCTGAGTTTTTGGATGGCAAGGCCATTAATGAGGGCCACTTTGATCTATTTTAGATGCTGAGTTTCTCAGCTTTTGTGCCATCAGCTTTATGTGCTTGTTTTTATGTTTTGTTAGGGCTTGAGTCCTACTGTTAGCAAGTTTTGCTCCTGGAACACTTGCTTGTTGATCTCCTCGAATTCTCATCAGCATATTCTGACCTGCTTATGCGGGAATGATGAGTAAAGTCTGCAAGATCAGACTTTCTTTCTTTCTTGGATGTTGTAGATTGTCTGTTTTTCTTCTTTTTCTGTTATTTTTGTGATGATTTGGTTGTTGCCTGCTGGTTGCTGATTGCACAGTATCGGTTGCTATGTATTTGTGTTGATCTGGTTGTTTGCATGCTGATTTGCTGATTGCACAGTCTCAGATGCTTTGTAAAAGATGTCTTTTGATTCTAATGGAATAACAAAGACTGGTATTTTTTCTTCTAAAAAAAATTAACAACAATAAATTATGTTAACCCCTAAAATTTACATATTATATTTATGTTTAGATTAATTTATTTTAAATATAATTTCAAAACTTAAAACATGGTATACATTAATATAAACTCTTAACCAAAACATTAAATTAAACTCCTTTACAATAGATCTAGTTAAATTTTAAAAAATAATCCATAAATCATACATTCAATAAAACCAACATAAAACTATCATAAAAAATAATACAATAGGCGAATCACACTTGCGTGGTTCTCATCGTCACATAAAATAGGCTTTGTTTTGACTAATTATTTTTATAAATATAACTTGTATCTCAAGAAAAACAAAAAACAAACATTGACGTTGTGTGGTGTGAACAATTTCAATAAAAAGAAAATATTGACATGGTGTGTTGTAAACAATTAATTATATATATATAATTAATTGTTTACAAAAAGTGAGTATAATTGGCAACATTAATTTAAAAGTTAATTTTGAAGTATAATTTATTTTAACTGTTATTGTTTTTTATATTAAAATAAATGTATAATTAATTTTTGTTTATTTTATTTCAATTTAAATTTATTTCAAATTAAAAAAAAAAACTTAAATAATTAATAAAATACTTTAACAATAATTAATATGCAAAACTAAAATTAAATTTTAAATGTAAATATTGTGATTTTATTTTCATTTTCCAAAACTTTTCTTTACTTCAAAGCGACATCACCCTGATCTTCAAAGACTTTTTAGTAAGTGGTCTCAAATATTCCTATCCACACCAATGATGTTCTCTTCATTTTACTTAAGTATATTTATTTCATATGTCCTATATTTATTTATTTATTATTATTTTTGTAATGTTACATTTTCTTTGCAACTTTTTTGGAAAGATATAATCTTAATCTTTGGTGTGGTTTCGTTAATGATTAATAAGAAAGCTAATTGAATAGGTGTAAAGAAAAAATGTTACTCTCTCACCTTTATTTAAATCTCACATTATTATATGTTCGTTTTTAGTCTGCCCATTATTTAAATCTCACATTAATATATGTTCGTTTTTAGTCTGCCCATTGTTCACCTCTATATACATATAGGAGCCTTAAGATCTGTCAACTATGTTTTTAAGGCCCAGAATGAGTGTTCCACTTATTTATTTCATGTTCGTTTGCCAAATAGGTTTGGGCCTCTATTTGTTCTTCCTATAAGATTCATTTTAATTGGCCAAATAATTTATTTGCAAATTGCTTGAAGGTCTAGTTTAGATCGGCACCAAATTGGTTTATGTTGTTTTGTTTTGTTATATGGAAGATATGGAACGCTCGGAACAAAAAAATGAACAACATTTCTCCTTTTATCGGTCAAATTGTTAGTATTGCAATTTATTCATTTTTGGAGTACAAAGGGTGTCCAGACAATCAGTCATAGTCCACCAAGCCTCCTAGGCTTTCTTTGTGACTTCCATAAGGTATTTGGGTGCAGTTTGATGGGGCCTCTGCTGCGGTGTTGGTGTTATTATTCATCTAGACAAGGACTGCTACATAAACCTTTGGCTTAATTGTGGGTCAGGTTCAAATACTAGAGGTGAGATTTTAGGTTTATGGCTTGATTTATACTCTGCAAAGACTTAAGGATATGAATTATAGCACATTATTGGTGACTCCTTTGTGATTATCAATTAGAAAAATGATCAGGTTGATATTAATTCCTTGCATCTTCGTTCATGGTTTCTTGAGGTGAGATTGATGTTGAACGCTTTTCCACATATTTCCCTCTCTCACATTTTCTATGAGTTCAACAATTATGCGGATGCTCTTTCCCATCGGGTGCTCATGGCTCAAAAAGGGGTCATCTTTTTGAAACACTAGCGGGCTATATGCTTAGTCTCGTTGCATCGTTGGGTCCTTTATTAGACGTTCTTTTTTGTTTTTTTTGTCTATTTGTGATATGGTTCGAGGTCTCGGATCATCCTTAGGATGGGCACAGGGGACCTTTCTCCTTTGTGTATATTCCTTTGTAGCCCTTTGTCCTTATAGGTCTGCATTTTTTTATCTATGATTTGTGTTCGATGTTGGTCTTGTGGTTTTTTTCCAGTGTTTGGGATGTGTTCTTGGATCAGACTATATGTACATAAACTTTCGATAATTCAAAGTATAGCTTTTTTCTATGTGAAAAAAATGTTATATGTATAGGTTTGTATGTATGTATATATGCATATAACACTATTATAACTAAGTTTAAAAGGAAAACTTTGGAGTAATATGGGAAAAATCAGTTAAGTTATTACAAAGAAATCACTAACCTAAGTTAGATGTAAATTATATTTGTAAGAAAGAAAATAAATATTCTAAAGATAAAAATAAATTCTCATTAGCTTCATAATGTGATACTGGATTGGATAATGTGCATGGTTATTCCCAAAGGATGGATTTGCATCTATGAAGTCCGAAACATAAGATTCAAAAAAATCAACACACGGGTTTTCAAAATAAAAATAAAAAACATGCTTTTTTTTTTTTAATGGGTGGCCTACAAAGACATTATATTAAATGCAAAACAATTTTAATATAATATAATTATATAATGCCTTACTCATAAAAAGCAAATATAACTTTGGAAATTAATTCTCTATAAGTGGCATATGGAAGAAAGAATGGATGGAAACATTTGAAAGTGTCATGGAAGAAAGAATGGATGGAAACATTTGAAAGTGTCATGGAAGCAAGAATGGATGGAAACATTTGAGCATAATAAGATAGTGTAACTTATATTTTTGGCATAGAGGAAGAAAGTGCGTGGAAAGAGAAAATGTGCATATGATAATGTCATCGACCATGATGAAAATTATATGAAACAATGTTATGGCTGATGAAGAGTTCAAAAATAATATACATAGTTGTAGATGAAGTTGAAATGTTAATCATGGAGAATTGATAAGATGATATAAATTAAGATTAATTAGTCATTTAATGTATTGAGTTAATAGTGGAGTCAAGTTAAATAGAGCATCAACCAAGAGCTAAATAAAGATTTATTAACTCTAAATTATAATGTGTTGCACTTTTAACAATAATGACAATGAGTAAATCATTTTTTTTTACGAGAACGGTTAAAATTTTAATTAGAGTCTGGAAAAGGGGCTGCCAAGGCCTTTACAGTACATATTCGAATCTACTATACTGAGCTTCATCTCCAGCTTAACACACATGGAAAATACTGTGCTGGGTCGTATCATTTCTAGTTTCTTCAATTGTTGTTGAATTGCCCACGTGATGAGACATGGCTAGTGCATCCTTAGCCTTAGGGAAGCGAGTGATTTGAAGTTTCTCCATTGACAATTAGCTGGCTCTTGCTCAGAAGAGTACCACGGTTGGTCTCAGCATCCACTAGACTGTTTAGATTCCTTAGAACGTGATACGCCTTATAATTTTTGAAGTGCGACAGAAGGAGAAGGACTTTCCTGTACGTTTGGGCAAGGTTAATATCTGTTGGTGCCTTCTTAGTGTGTAACACTTTAACAATCAGTCTGGAGTCGCCAAAGATAGTAAGCTTCTGGATGTTCAGCTTCCTTGCTTGGTTTAGGCCTTGCCACAGCGCCAGATACTCAGCTTGATTGTTGGAGGCGTATCCTAGGCCCCATGCATAGGACGGGTGGAGTTTTCCAGAGGGCTCAAAGATGATGCCTCCTCCTCCAGCTTGACCAGGATTCCCTTTTGAGGCCCCGTCAAAGAAAAGGCACCATTCATCGAGGGTTGAACTCCACTTAATGAAATCTTGTTCATCCGACCTGATTTCTGAATTTTTCTTTTGAGGAGGTTTGATTGCTTCAATGCTTTGCTGGTTCGGATTGAACTCCTTAAGCCAGCGATCTTCTTCAGAAGAGAGGGTAGTCGAATTTCTGATGAAAGGCTTAGTGCTTAAAGCTTCTGATAGCATGGTCTGAGCTTTAATAGTGACTTGAGGAGGGAGTTTGCCTTCCTCCTTAAAAATTCTGTTGTTCCTCTCCAGCCAGATCTTCCAACACAGAAATTTAGGAGTCCACATCCATGTGAGCTTGAGGAGATTTTTCTTGCTCAGATTGAAAGGAGAAAGGGAGTTCCAGCTACTTATAAGCTCCGTTACTGAATTTGGAAGTCTTACAGAGATGGATCCTAAAATAAGCCTCCATACTTCTTTAGTGAAGTCGCAGGTGATGAAAAGATGCTCGACAGTTTCTTCAGCCCGGTTACACAGAGGGCAACGAGAGGGCCCTTCCCGGCCTTTCCTCTTTAGATTTTCACTGGTCAGTATGCTATTGTGAAGCAAAGTCCATATGAAAATATCTACTTTAGGGATTGATGGGAAGTTCCAGAGAGCTTTCCAGGGGGCAGGATTGGGAGGGACCCAAGGCAGCTCCAATTTAGCAACGTAGCCAGCAGCTGCTATGTATTTCCCCGATCCTGAACCCCAACCCCGTTTATCTTTGGATATGGCACTAAAGGGCGACTTCCCTTGAAGGAATTCCAACAGCTTTGAAGCTTCCTCCTTGAGCTCGTCTGGATAATCTCCTAGATTCCAGCTTTCCCATGATTCTTTGTCATTGTTATTCCAGGAGGAAATGTCCCACAGAGTGCTGCAGTTTTTGGCAAGAAGCCAAGCTTTGATGTTTCCCAGTTCATTTAACCCATTGAGTGGATGATCCCCAAGGATAGAGTCCCCCCATATTATTATTTTTGCCCCATTTCCCGGAATCCACGTGAGCTTTGAAATGAAGTAAGGAAGGGCCCTTTTGCAGAGCGAGAAGATCGGGGATCCTTTCTGCACTTTTGTGGGCTTTTCAAGACATCTCTCCTTGTCTCCTGTGAAATATTTTTTCCGGAGGATTTGCTTGCTCCAAGTTCTTTTCCCAGTGATCATGTTCCAAAGAATTTTTCCACCCATGGCTAGGTTTTGTGTAGCCACATCTCTGATTTGAAGGCCCCCCTCCATCTTTGGCTTCGTGAACTTGTCCCAGCTCACTAGGTGAAGCTTCTTTTCACAGTTTCTACCACCTTCCCAGAGGAAGCGACGAAGAAGCTCATCAATTTTGTTTGTTATGGTTTTGGGAGCTAAAAGAACCGAGCATTGATAGATTGGAAGGCTGGTAAGGACCGAATTCATCAAAATAAATTTACCTGCTTTGTTGAGCCAATTTGCCCCCCACGCATGGATCTTGTTTTTTAGTTTGTCTAGAAGGGGTAGCCAATGGACAACTCTAGGGGAAGCTTTGAAAATTGGAATGCCCAGGTAGGTAAAAGTGTCCCAGATTGTGATGCCTTCCATTTCAAGAGTCCGAGATAACTCCAACATTTCGCGGGGAGAGCAATTCCAGCCATAGATCTTACTTTTGTGAAAGTTTATTTCACTTCTAGAGCTATCTCTGTAGAAGTCAAGTTCTGTTTTAAAGTTCCTAGCTGTATTGAGGTTGGCAGCTCCTAATAAAAGTGTATCATCACCGAACTGGGCGTGGTTTACATCCTTAACCTTTGGGACAATTTAGATACCTGAGAGAGACCTGTTCTGGAGACTTCTGTTCAATTGGAAGCTTAGTACGGAGGCTTGAATGACAAAGAGCACAGGGGAAAGAGGGCAACCTTGCCTTAATCCTCTTGAGGCCTGGGAAAAGTTGGTAGGGCGACCATTAACCAACGGGGCAATCCAAGGGGCTGATATGCAAGCTTTGACCCACTCTATGAATTTATGACTGAACCCAAAGTTTCTCATGGCTGCAAAAAGGAAATCGTGCTTGACTCTGTCAAAGGCATTGGCCAGGTCCAACTTTACCACCATACCCTTCTCTTTTTTCTTGTAGCTGGTATGAATGGTTTCTTGGACTAAGATAATGTTATTCAGAATCTGTCTTCCTCTCACAAACCCACCTTGATTTTCTGAGATCAACTTAGGCAGGATTCTTTTGAGTCTGTTAGCCATTATTTTGGTAATGATTTTGTATCCCGTATTGCATAGGGAGATAGGCCTAAATCTGTTAAAGTTCTTAGCGCCTTTTTCTTTTGGAATGAGGGCCAAGAACGAGGAATTGGTGCTGCCACCCAACTTGGTACAGTTCTGAGGCTTCTTGACCATTCTGTACAAGTCCTTTTTTATAATGTCCCAACAAGAAATATAGAACCGGGCTATAAATCCATCCGACCCAAGAGCTTTGTCTGGATCCATTTTGAAGAGGGATTTCTTGATTTCATGAATACTAACAGGGCTATTCAACAGCAGGTTGTCATCATAATTGATCAAATTTGGAATCTCTGAGAGAGGATAGGAATTCTGGTCCACTGGTTCCAGATCCGGGGCGGAATAGAGATTTTTGAAAAAGGAATGAGCTTCCTCCTTAATGCCACCGAAGTCCTTTATGACTTGGTCTTGCATCTGAATTTCATTAATGGAGTTATAGATTTTTCTAGCTTGGGCTTGCTTGTGATAGAAAGAAGTGTTTTTGTCTCCAGCTTGAAGCCAAAGCGTCCTTCATTTGACTCTCTAGTAGACTTCCTCTTCTCTACAAGCTTTGTGGTACTTCCTTTGAAGCTCAGCTTCCTGATTGAGCAAGGTAGGAGTGACTAGGGACTCTTCCAAGACCAATTGGTACCGTTCCAAGGCCTTCTAAATTATTTTCCTTTCAGCCGTAGGAGAGCTTAGACCTTTAGCCCAAGCTTTCATACCAGCTTTGAGTCTTCTGAGCTTTCCTTCCCAGACATAGAAGGGGGATCCATAAATAGGTTCCTTCCAGGAATTAGACACAAGGTCAAGGAAGCCTTCCTGATTTACCCAAAATGGGCTAAACAGGAAGGGGATAGGACCTAACTTTTTCCCTGGAGAAAGGGAGAGCGAAATTGGTTTATGATCAGAAGTATAATGCGGGAGAATCTTGGAGGTCGCCATAAGTCCAAGGGTTAGGAAAGAAGAATGAATAAGGAAGCAGTCTAGACGAACATCTATGTGACTAGGTCCTATCCTTTTATTAGACCAGGTGAACTTTCCACTGTCAGGAATGATATCTTCAAGTTCCCAATCCAGCATCAGGTGTTCCACCCACTCTCTTGCAGGATCCCGGACTATTGATCCCCCTTTTTTTTGGCCAGAGCAAGGGTTACATTTAAATCTCCAGCCACTACTAAATTTTCAGGGTTATGATGGTTAAGAAATAGTTTTAAGGAATCCCAACACTCTTTTTTCTCAACAAATAAGACAGGAACATACATGTTATGAAGGCTTACGAGATGACCAGATTCTTTATGGAGCAGTTTGGTGAATAACCAGTGAGTGGTTCCTTCTTCTTCTACTAGTTCGAGCTTTGCAGAGTCCTAGAATGTTGCTAAGCCTCCCGAAGCTCCTCTTTCACTCACAGCCCTACCTGGGCCTTTCTTCCAGAACAAGATACTTGCTCGGAGGAGAGCATCCTCCTCCAGTTTCGTCTCCTGGATTAGGAGGACTTCAGGCCTCATTACTCTTACTAAATCCCTTAGAGCTTCTTCTTTTATTGAGCTGCCTAGTCCTCTGCAGTTCCAGGAGACGTATTGCATTATTTACCTGGATGAGAGGGATGGCCCCCTTTCGGGGTCTTTCCTAGCTTCATCCCCGATCTGGTATTCATCATTTCTGGGATGGTATGCTGTGAGCCTTGAACCACATCCTTGTAGGATTGCTCTTCCCTTCTTTTCTTCTCAGTCTTCCGTCCACACTTTGGTTGGTCTAGGGTGCCTGATGGACTGCTTGCTTCAGTATCTCCTTCCTCAGAGGATTCAGCTCCTATTTCCGAGCCCAAACTAATGTGTTCCTTTGACGGACTGGAGACGATTGGGTTGGTTGGGGCTTGTGGCGCCCAAACTTCTTCAACTTCTGGAACGTTTGTGGGGGTTTGAGCTTCATTAGGAGATTCCTGGGGAATAGGCTTTGAGTTGCCTTCCTTTGGGGGTTCCTGGGCCATTTTATCCTTGCTTTTGGCATTGTTAGAGGCTTTCCCTTTCTTTACTTTCTTCCATCCTTCAGCATCTTCTTTCCCAGCGGCCAGTTTGGGACAATGTCTTTGGAAGTGGCCATGCTCTTGGCAGTTCCTGCACTTGAAGGGCAGGTGCTCGTAGTCTAACTTCTAGTAACAAGTCCAAGATCCAACGGTTAATTTTACTGCCTCAGGAAGGCCAGCTTCAATATCAACTTCAACACAAATTATGGCGCAGGTGTATTGTCCCTTATTATCGGCTTTGTCAATGAAACGTCCGATTCCGTTCCCTATTCTCTGCAGAGAGTCGAAATCCCAGCAATGCACTGGAAGATTAGGGAGTCTAACCCACACCGGCACTTGTTTGGGGAAATCGACCGAGGGGTCAAAATATGGTGTCCATTTGTTCAGGTATAGACCCTGCATCCCCATGAAGTAGGGGCCATTTCTAAAGATTAAGTCACGATCTTCTTCCGAGATGAATTCAAACACAAAGAACCCTCTCCCAACAGGGTAACAAGTTACTCCATGTTTCATATTAGGCTTCCAATTTCTCTGTATCCAGTCATCTGTAGACTTGGTGGAGGGCCATAAGCCCATAAACTGACCCACGAGGCCTCGTTTAGCCAACGCCAGAGCTATCTTCATTTGTTTTTCTTCAGGAAGGGCGATTTCAGGAATTTCCTCCAGCTTCTTGATAAATTTTGGGATCTCCAAAGGAGAGGTCTTCTTGCCTCTGCTGTTGAGGAGCCTTCGAAAGGCTTCCTCATCCGAACTCGAAGGGGGTGGGGGGGGCGACCTCCCCTCCCACAGGCGCCGCCATGACCGCTCTCTCTCAACGCTGCCATTGCTCCAACCCTAACGCGCGCAGAGTATGCGAGAACCTTCTCAAACTATTTTTAATGATAAGTAAGTGAATTCATGAGTAAATCATTACCCCATAAGATTCTATCATTTGTTGTAAATTATTATATGCAAGTTTGTTGTTTTAAAAACATGCATGTCAACATTATTATATGTGAATAACTTTTTTTTCCACAAAAAATGATCACAGTTCAAAAATTTTATTCAAAAACTTTGAACCATATTGTTCAATCCCTTACACATAGTCATCATAAAAAAATTCTTGCAGGAAGAACCTGAAGGTTTACATGTGCATAAGCACAGAAAAAAACTCTACTTTAGAAATAAATAGTATCTAAAAAACTACATCATTTAACAACCTTATTGCAGGGAAACCAAGTAAATGTGTTGAGCACTAAAACAAAAGTTGCTCAGAAAGAGCAAAAAGAGAGAAAGAGGCTATGAGTAATCCATCTAAGACAAGCTAAATTGTCTTTCCATATGCGAACAATAGATCCATACAGCGTCATTCGTTGACCACTATTGAGTTTGTAACGATTCCCCGGCCAGGGTTTTCAAATTTGCACTTGGGAGAGCCACTCATGACCTTCTCCACCTCCTTGGGTATAACAAAATCTAAAACAATAACCTAGATGAACATTGCATAAGAGCCACCACCCTCATTGTGAAAATGCATTGGACCACTGATTGTAAGGGACAAGCGCCACTATTGTTAGTGTCGTTGGATGCAAGGGAACACCTGGATCACAATTTGTGCATTATAGGAGGAGCCATTCCAAATATTTACCTAAGAGTTGACGTCATCTGCGCCAAGCAAGTCCTAGCCCCATCTCAAAGGTCGACGTCACCAACATAGTTGAGCAAAAAGAGGCTCATTCCTCTACAAATCATCATGCAATACACCTTCACCTCTCCATTGAAAAAAACCTCCAATTTAACTCTCTTAGTGGGCCATTATCAAAAGCCACTTAAAAGAAAGCAAAAAGTAACTAGAAATAAAACCATAACGACTTGATTCAAGTTCAAAAAGAATGCAACTCTTAAAATAACAACGCTCCTAAAAAATTGACAAAGATTAACTACCAAAAACTACATGGTAGAGAAGTGAAATTTGGCACAAAAGTTTGATTGAACAAATCAAACTTTTGAATCAAAAGCATAACTCATGTAAAATCTCACGTGTCCACTGAAATATAAAAAATCAACATTAAAGTCGAATACCACTAAATCATATAAAACAACGTTTGAACCAATAACTGATACATACAAATATACAAAGATATATGAAATTAAACTATGTGAATTCCAAATATTTATTAACTGTAAGTTCTAAGCGTTTAGATTTTATGGAAGATATGTTTGTATTAATGCATTGAAAATATAACATTGTATTAATGTGACATGAAATTTAAATCCCTAAAATAAAAAAGAATTGTTAAAGAAAACATTAACCATGACTATAACAATACAAAAATAGAACATACCGGCGGCTTGGGTTTTTACCCAGCCGACCTTCTTCCTCTGCTTGATCTTCTTCTATAGTTTCCTTGCGCGGCGTGCTTTCGCGGTGGCAGCGGCGATCTCCAGGCTCTCTTGCGAAGCGAAGGTTGTTGTGTGCCCTGGCGGTGGCCTATTGCTTGGCCATTATCATCTGCATCTGAATTGTGGCGGTGGAGGGCGTCTGTGGGTGAGATTGTTTTTTTTTTAAAGGAAGCGGAGGACGAAGGGTTTGAGAGGATGTTCTTTGATAGATCTTGGAGGTGGAGCTCCGAGCGGACATTGAAGAGGAGCTCTTCTTGAATGCTCTGAGCGGACATTGAAGTGGTATTGTATTTGCAGACTTTTTGAATGCTTCGGTCTGGCCGTCCACGTTCTTGATCTTCATGAAAAGAAAGATCCAGAGCTCTCTGAGCCGAGAGAGATCGAAGAATTTCGGCACTGAGAGACCGCTGAAAGAGGAAGATTGATCAATATGAGGGATCGGAGCCGAGTGAGCGAGGGTTTCTGCAGCTCTTCCTGCAGGGTATATGCGGTTGTTTGCAGGATTTTCGGCTTCTTGCGGATGCTTGCAGGTTTTTCGGCTTCTCTGGAAGTTTTTTATTGGGTTTCAGCTCCAAGATTGTTGGGCTTCGGCTTCTAGAACTGGGGTCGAGTGCTCCTAGAACAAGATCGGTGCATTTTCGGTGGCCTTTGCTATCGGCAGTATTTCTGAGTTTTCTGGTGGTGCTCGGGAGATATATGAATAGAAGTGACCTATTTCTGGTCAATTTTTATGACAGCATTTTTGCTGATGATATATGGACCTGTGAAGTTCAACTTCATAGTCTTTCATGAACATGGATTTCATGTTTTTTAAGGCAGTTTTTCTGTATGTACTGACAACTTATTGTTGGTTCAGTTTTTGTATGCTTTTTTGTTTTTTTACAGAAGACTTGGCAGTCTCAATATTGGATCCATTTTTTGGACTCTGGAATTCACCTGGAAGTGAATATACTGAATGTAATTTTGATCTCGAAAGATGAATAAAATTACGCTTTTTTTTCTTTGAAAAAAAAAAACAAAAATAGAACATACCGTATTTTTTAAATGTGCTTTTGGTTTTGTTTAGAGTGCAATATACCTCATAGACTATGTTTATGGTTGTTTCAACATTTCATTATTATTTTATAAATTATTGGAAGTGCTTATGACTAATTATTATCAATTCAGTACATTTGATGCTAGGTCAATTGCATTGTTTAATATGTTAATGATTTTTATTAATTAACTGAATTGTCTACTTCAAGTGACCATGTCTCAACCAACTAATTGATGTTTCATTAGGATTTTAAACAAAGTTAACCAATTCAAGTATAACATTCAGTGATTCACCATCACCAACGAGAAGAAGCAATATGCTCAAGCATTGAACAAAGTTCACATTTTGTTGTTGTCGTTGTTGTTAGATTATAATAGAAGAGGAATTAGGCATTATTAGTTTCAACAATTATTATCAAAGATTTATAAAAATGTTATACAAACTTCTTCTTGACCTTAGATGTTAGAAGACTAGCTAATAGACATTCCTTCGGATACAACTATTTTTCTTTGTTTTTCCCATTTTTTGCACATTTTAATGTTTTGTAGATTTTTTTACTCATTCAAAGTTGTATTTGTTATATAAGATAGATAGATAGATAGATAAAATGACAATTGGGTCTAACTTGAGTTGTTAAGATAGAAGTTGTCATCCTCTTCAAATGAGTTCAAATCCCTTTTTGACTTGTTTGCCCCTCATGAGCAAATTGAGGTTGACAAGGTATCAACACTTTCACTCCCATTTAAGTGCTTGAGGGTGGGACAAGATGTTCCAAGCATTTTTTTAGTCTAGTAGGCCAATTGAATTGGTTGAGTGATTTGAGCTTCATGTAGGAGGTCTAGGGGTTGAATCATTGAATTGTTTGACTTTATTGTGTGGCTCACTCGATGTCCTTATAGGGCTATAGGCAATAATTAACATTGATCAATTTTCCTTAGATACCATCCATGGATTGCAAGGAAGTAATTATGGGTTTCACTGCGGATTTTTCCTTGGAAAAAAATATTTTTGTGGTAAACCTCACAAGGAAACATAATGGATAGTTCCACACATACATGGTAAACATGTCAGCATAGGCTAGTGCACCTAAAGTATTGATCTAACCCCTTCGCATGTGTGCGTGTGTGTGTGCACGTGTGTGTATTTATGTATGTATGTCGGTTTGGTGTTTGGCTATGTTGTGATTGTTATACTACTATGTAATTCCCTAACGGTAAGCCCCGACAATATGTAATTTTGTTATTTGATTATTATGGTGGCACTAGATGCCTAGACTATGGACTATGGGATTATTATTATTATTTACCTATAATTGAATAATAGCTCAACATGGACAACAAATGTGACTGGGGAGTCTTAGATTCCACATGCGAGGGGGTTGGGGGGACTAGGAGTTGTTGTCCTTCTTAACAGTACTCTATCTTTCCTAATTTTGATTTTACTGCACTGTGAAGGTCCTATTACACCTAATTGATGCGTTGCATGCACCCATGCACCCATGCAACCATGCAACCATGCACCATACAACCATGCAACTTAACCTTGCACCATCCACGATGAGAATATTCCATACCTAAGTTTTATTTGGTTAATCAAAGCAAATTTAGGGAGGATTCGAGTTACCTTTAGTCATTTGGAGTGATTTGGGGAGATTCAAGTTATCTTTAGTTAGTTAAGGGGGTTTGAGTCTAATTTGAGTTATCTCAATCAATTAGAGTAAATTTTGATCAATTCAAAGTGCATGGGATTGATTTTAAGGAAATTTGAGTTGTTTCTAGTGCATGAGAGGGACTTTGGGGAGGTTGTGAGTCATCCTTAGTAATTTCAAGTTATCCTCAGTGGCTGGGAGTGGTTTTTCTAGTAGATTTGAGTCGGTCTAAGTGAGTTTGAGTTTCTCTTTAGAGAACTTGAATAGGTCATTCAGTGGGCTAAAAAATTCTTTAGTGATTTAGAGTCACTTCTTAGTGGTCTTGAGTCAATCTTATAGAGGGAATTTGAATTGGCCTTAAGGAATTCAAATTGTTTTTATTCTATTCATTCCTTCATTCATTAGGGTAGGCAAGTTGCTCATGCCATGGTTGTTGAGATTTGGGTAAGCTTGTGAACTAGGGAACCCATGTATGCCCTGTTATGTGTGTGAAATGTGTGCTTAGAGCATGGGGATATTGTGTTGTGTTTGAAGTAAGTATGATCAACTTTGGTATAGTTCCTTTGTGTCCACCGCTTGTCTTTGTCTTGGACCTACACATAAATCCTTATGGTGAATGGTGATGTCTTGAGGGACCTAGGAGGTGAAGGGATTACCATTGCACCTGGTAGTGGGCTGGGGGAGCAAGTAGGTGGTGAGGGATTGAGTTGTGGCTTCTCAAACTGATATTTGAGATAATATTGGGTGTGGAATAGTTCCTATGTGTCCACCACTTGTCTCTATCTTGTACTTGCACATAAATCCTGATGGTGAATGGTGATGTCCTTAGGGACCTAGAAGGTGAAGGGATTACCATTTCACCTGGTATGGTGTGGAGGAGTAAGTAGGTGGAGAGGAGGAAAATCATGTTGAAGAAATCCTAGTTTGACTCTCAGGTTGTGGGCTTGAGTATTATCCTTAGAGATTGAATTAGAAAGAGATAATTGCTTAGCATGTGGATCCATGACCCCATCTTAGGGGTGACCTACTCAAGTAGTTTGGCTTAACAATGTCTAAGGTTGGGATGAACAATGACCTACTGATGTTAGTTGCACCATATATAAAAGATAATTATTCTCGACCTATTATTTACTATGTTATTGACGCACATGAGCCCATGGAGGATGATTATCTTGGTTATATTACGTTGCATAATGATTTATATGTTCATGTTTAATGTCTAAGTTTGATGTTATTAAATTGACAACTCACAAAGTAGGTATGTGAATATGTTAATCTATATGTTAGATGCTAGATTGTATGATTTATGGTAGTTGTTGGGATATGGTTTTTGGAAAATCCATATGGTCATGTATGATTGTTCTAGATCAGATCTTCCATGGGATTAATGGCTATTATTAAAGTGGTAAATTCCGATTTACATTAGTGATATAAATATGCTATAATGAGCTGTAATGATGCCAATTTACTTAGGGTACTAGAAGCTAGATTGCGTACGTATTTATGATCATTAGAGGGTCTAATATTTGGATACCCCATATGGCCATATATGGTTGTTCTAGGTCATATCTAATAAGGAATTGATGACTGAGATTTAATATTATAAAATCTAGTACATTTACGTGTTGTAATTTCGTCTCCTTGGAATGTTGGAATGTTTATTTGTTTACTATCGTAAGTGGAGTCTTTATGAATGTATGTAAATCCAATTTAATAGTTGGTTAAATGGCTACGAACGACAACCCATAGTTGTGATGATATTTAGTAAAAATACAAAGAGGTTCTGGTCCGAATATATTCATGTGTCATGACATTGCATGTAGAATGAGGAATTGTTGCATTGGAAGGGTCGTCTTCCTTGTAGTGGGGTGATTGTTTTAATTAGTTTGGCTTCTTGACATGTTATCCTAAACCTTAGAAGAACATTATTTTTTTGTGCTTAACATCTAATAAATCCTTTCTGTTAGAATCCCTCAAGTATTCGTACCCTCATGATGTATTTGGGGTTGAGTACGTTACATACTACTACTGATAATAACAAATCATAACATAGTTAAACACCAAATTGACATACTAGACATCTTGTTTGTGTCGATGTGTGTGTATTTATTTATTTACAAGGAAAACTTCACAGAGAACCCTTTGAGTACCTCCTAGTGATCCATGGATGGTAAACAATAAGTTTAAAGTACCTAACCTTGAGGGGATCGATAAAGTCAAACATGTGGCCTCATGGGACCTAGGTTGACCTTGTGACCTCCTTGACCAATACAACATTTTCATAGCAAGTTGAAAAGATATGAGGTTAAAGACTACAATATTGGGCCCTATGATCTCATCTAGTAATAGTTTTAACAGACAATTCCTTAATTCATTTCCCCCCTCATCCATTTGATCACAAACAAGGAGTCTCCAAAAAATTTTGTAGTTTTGTTACAACTTTGTTAATAACCAAGGCAAGAGTTAAATTTAAGGCCATCATCTCTACATAGTTATTTGTCCTACTCCAACTTTGAATTTTAAGGAATAATGATGATTTAGGAATATTATTTCATTGGCACCACTTCTTTGTTGGTCCCTTGGGAGGTGTCATCGAAGTAATCTCAAGCACCAAACTCATCAATATTCTTTGCAACAATTTGTTTACCAAACTTGTAATTATATAATTAAAAAAACTTATATATCTTAGTAAAAATTAAACTAAATACAAAAATTATATTTATCCATTTACTTACTAATTCTTATATATAGAGAGGAAACCCTAGGTACTTCCCCTCATTTAGAAGATGGTACCCAAGGTAAACCTAAACATCAAGTCAGACCTTAAAATAAGGTCCAAGATTTGACTCATAAACCTTATGTTTGCTTTTCAAAACACTCAACCAGCTATATATATATGTATAATATATAGACATTGTATGTAATGTTTATATATATAATTATACATATTCAAATAGATATATACAAGCGTTTATATGTAAAATTATATATGTGGAAATGTATGTACCTCACATTCAGTCTCAAATAACACACGTGGAATCTACCTATGCCCTTTTTAGAAGGCGGCCTTCACATTGCTATTGCTATTTTTGGTTACTTAAAAATTGCACGTTCTCCTTGAAGGGTGTACATTGTCTTGAATAGATAGATACTATAATGTGCACATGCATAGATGTGGTTATTATTTTGCCATTTTTTGAAGCGTAATGTTTATGCCACAGGGCTTTTGAAATCTTTATGTTCATGGGATCGCAACAATGCCGAGATAGTTGATGGTGATGGTGTGTCACGTGTTATGTTTTTGTGAGTTTTGAGTTATTTTTATTTAGGTTATGGGTGAGACTTTGTTTTATTGAATATTTCGAGAGAAGTAAAGAGAGTGTGGTGTTTTATAATTTAATATTAAAGGGATAAGAGTGTATTTTATTTGTCCCTTAAATATAGTATTTTATATTAATATATTTATTTAATTTAGTATATTTATTTAATTTGTGGATTGTGGGAAGTACTTTTTACTATCAATTTTAAATTTGGAACCATGTTTATAAAATAAATATATATTTTTAACCAAAACATCAAGTTAAATTAATTTAAATATATTTAAAGACATTTAAAAATAAATAAATAAATAAAACAAATTAAATTTATTTAAATATATATTTAATAAATTAATATATATATAAATTTTCCAAAATAACTCGACTTACACTATAGTAGGTCAACCATGCTCAAATAATATAAGTTTTGTTTTGATTAACTAGTTTCTTACAATGTAACTTGCATCTCAAGAGGAAACATTGATATAGTGTGTTGTGAACAATTTTTAGGTCAACCACAGTTCTCATGCTCAAATAATATAAGTTTTGTTTTGATTAACTAGTTTCTTACAATGTAACTTGCATCTCAAGAGGAAACATTGATATAGTGTGCTGTGAACAATTTTTGACAAAGAAAGATTAACAATTATAAAAACATTCATATACATAATGAATGCATTATAGCCCCAAGAGTTAGCTCAATCGGTCGAGTACTCGTAGTTAGGCCTCCCAGCATGTGAGGTCACGGGATCCATTCTCATCGACTCTCTTGGGGTTAGGCACGCAGTGGCCGCGGATGTGAGGCCCCTTCGGGTGGGTCCGCCAGAAATTATTCCGTGGATGTAGCCCGTCGGTCAAGCCGACGCGTGAACCACATTGAAAAAAAAATGAATGTATTAAGTATTAAGTTAATTTTAAAGTATATTATATATTTATGTTATTATATTTTCTATTGTTTTTTATATTCTACAAAATATATATATATATATATATATATTTTTTTTTTCAATTTTATTTTACTTTAAAAATTATAAAAACATAAAAAATTAATAACATTAATTAAAAAACCAACTTTTAAATATAAATGTGATTGTATTTTTTAATTGATCTTTACCGTATTAAATAAAAGTATAAAACCTTACCCTTTCTTAACATCATTCCAATCTTAATTCTCAACTTCCAATACTTCTCTATACTTCATGGCAACATCAATCTTATCTCTAAAGAGTTTTTAGTAAGTGGGTTTCAAAGATTCATTTCACTTCACTAATGTCTTTGTTCGTTATGTGATTAGAGATTTATGTCTTTATGTGATTAGAGATTTATGTGTTTCTTTTTTTCTTGGAAGTATATTTCTTACTCTCTTATTCATATTTTAATTATAGTAGTGTAATTTTATGAGAAGATCTATGCATTTTTGTCTTTTAGATGTTCAACATGTTTTGGTTCCCATAGGGACTATTATCAGGAACTCTCAATTAGGTGTGAGTAAGAAGCTTAATAGATAGTATATATTTATCTTTAATAAATAGTCAAACATTAAATTATACTAAAATAAATTTATAGGTCGACTTTGGTATGAAGATAATGTTTCCTGGAAATGTTGTTTAAATAATTTTTTAATTTTAAGCATGTGGAGGAGGGGTTTCCAACTTTCACTAAGTTTCCATCCTTCGTCTTTATTTAGATTATTATGATTTAATTCAATTTCGAGGGACTCCATCACCTTTCTTTTTCCATAATGGTCAACTCTAGCAACAATTTTAGCATTCTCCAAGCAGATATGGTGGCTAGTTTTTTAGGAGTGTTTGGCTAGGGCAAACTTCTGATACCTTTGCAACCTCAAGTCTGCGCTATGTTCCCTGAATCTAATTTTCATTGATCTTCTTGTTTCACCGATATAGACCTTACCGCAAGAGCAAGGAACTGAGTACACTCCTTTATGCATTTTAGGGTCGATAGGGTCCTTAGACGAGTCCACTATGTTCCTTATGGTGTTCATAGGGGAGAAGACCACCTCGATGTTCCCTTGTTTTCATCATTCTTGCTAGTTTTTCAGAGACTCCTTTGATATAAGGCAGAGAGATCCTCTTCAATTGAGTGTTATTTTTCTGTTTATTGTTGATCACTCGTGCCTTGGCCAACAATTTTTTAATTTGGGAGTCCTTATAGCCGTTCATTCTGAAAGTGTTAGCTAAGTGATCCAGCTCTTGTTCCACATGCTCTTTATCGGAAATTCTTAAAGCTCGGGTTATCAACGCGTTAATTACTCCCAATTTTTGAAACAGAAAGTGATGTGAATCGACATGCAGATATCTGTCCATATGTGTGGGATTTCTATAGATCTTCTACATAAAGGAGCCGTCGATTTTTTTTGTGACGCAAACATTAACAACATACCCTTCCTTAATGTTCATTTAAATTTTAAATAATAACAATCAATAAAGAATCACTCATTCCATTGACACCACTCCTATATCGGTCCTTTTGAGGGTTGCCATCAAAGTAAATCCCACATATTAGAATGATCAAATATTTTTTGCCACAGTTTTCTAGCAAGCTTGTCTTTCTTCATTTGAGAAAAACTATTTAAAATAATAATATTTTTTGCCACAGTTTTTCCTAGCAAGCTTGTCTGTCTTCATTTGAGGAAATCTATTTAAAATAATAATCTCATTTGCATTGGAAGAATAAATTTGTAAAAAAAAATCAATGATTAAGCTCTAAATCTTTCATATTCAAATTTTCACACCTACGTTACGTTCCTTTTTAGATTGTTCCAATAAATGTTGACCAATATTTTTTAGATTATTTATTTCATAAATGGAAACTTTGAGTTTGGGAGTTCACCAACAACCACATTTTATATATATAAATGTTGAATATGCTTTTTTAACTAGAGATTTTGAGTTTTCGATTTTGGTTTATCTTAAAACAATTTAAATAACTATAATTTCAAATTTTAATTTTTATGTTTTGGTAAAGAGAAGCTTTTCTATTATTTAATACTATAAAAAAACTATTACATAATTGAGTCTCCCAAGTTATGGAACCAAACTATAAACTTGTGACCAAGAAATGATTATATATAACAGTAATCAAATAGAGAATCTAAACATTGTTTCATCTGCCCAAACTTTGTACAAGAGTAGCATTTTGATCAGAGTGACAAAAAAAAAGACATCTTGAAATAAAACATAAATAAAAACATGGAACCTAAGCAAAGAGAGGAAGAGAAAGGTATTAACCTTTCATCCTCGAAGTCTCTACCTCTTCTTCGCATGATTTGTTTGTCGTTTTTTCCTTGGATTCATAGTCCATATCTTTGGTGGATCCCTGTTGGCGCTAGAACGACGACTCAAAAAGACTCATGATTTTCGTCATATGAACGAGGTCTCACTCTGCATCCTCCTTGAACATGTTGACGGTAAGCTTAACCATATCATCGAATCTCTCCCACTCCTGCATGGCTTTGGAGAGAATGAATTTGAGCCTTCAGTAGTGGTTCATGACCACATCTGGACCTAGCCTGAGCCTGAATTCACCAAAAAATTCCTTTTCCATGGTGGAAATCGTGTCATTGATGTGGGAAGGAGTTTTAGCTAGAAAGAGTGATTCACTGTCGATGTTATGCTCAATAGAGGAAGGGCCTTTAGCAACCACAATTTGTGAATTCATGGTGGAAGACGCGAGCCGGGTCAATCTGAGAGAACTCCAAGCTGAGAGGGAGAATAACCAAAGAAGAGGGCTCACAAACGGGGCTAAGACAGGATATCACGAAGAGATGAGGATGGCAAGATCGATGGGCATGTTGATAAACAAACTCGCACAAGTGCGATGAACGCCCAAGTACCAAAGCCATGTGAACCAGAGTAGGGAGGAGTGGCTCTCCATGATGTTTTCATAGCAAAGGTCGAAAACCTTATGCAGACCTGTGTGCAGAGCTTTCATATACTGCATACAAAAGGGAGAGTCAAAGAGAAAAACTACCACTTATCATGGCACATGCCCTGTATCTATAATGCCTCCTGTAAATTGCGTTTTAATAACCCACATCTAGAAAAAAAATATTTAAAAAAAAACTACATATAAAATTAAATTGATCTCAATAACTAACTCTCATTATTTTTTATTTAATTAAAATTTACAGGGCTCCTTCAACGTTGTACATTGCCTTAAATGGATAGATACATGCATAGATGTAATCAAATATTATTATTTTGCATTTATTTTAGTGCGAGTAAAATAATGTTGATGCGCTCACTTCAATGCTAAGATAGTTGATAGTATCTCAAGTTTCATGCTTAGTGTGTTAGGTGTTATGTTTAAAAAAAATTATTTTGGTGTATGTTATTATTGAGAATATAAGTTTGCTTTATTTATTTGATTTTTAAAAGAAAAGTTTAGTACATTTTATAATAATTTAGTATTAAAGGGATTTGAGATTTAAAAAGATTGTAATGTATTTTTTGGTAAACTAAAAATATTATTATATACATTTTTATAATATAAGTTTTTTTTTTAAATCTAGTTAACTTTTGGTTTATGAAAGGTGGGCAGTTATAGAATGAGGACTTTTTTGAATTTTACCATAGGGATTTGTAAAAACATCATGATTGTATAATTGATCTAACTTGAACAATGAACATTTTGATGAATATTGAAGGGACAGAATAAGAGACGAAACAAGATATGCAAAATATAGAGGAAAACAATTATAGTTTTTTATGATTATACAGAGGAAAAACTAACAAGGTTTTAATGCAGATAATAGATGAAAAAAGAGTTATACAGTTTTGTTTTTGGGTACATAGGAAAAGGTAGACAAGGTCTTATTGTCATTTTTGACATGCTTCTTTTTGAAATGAAAGTGGTCAAGATTATGCAATGATGATGTATTGATAAGGGCTTTAAAACGGGCATGGACATGAAATGTATATTTTCATTACACATAATGTAATTTTGTTTTTATATAGTAAAATTATGTTTTTTTCTTTGGAAAAAAATATAAAGATAACATTATAGTAATTATAATCTTTATTTATAGTTGTAGATAATAATTATAACAATTTAAAAAAATAACCAAATGCTTATCAATAATAATAATAAATTAAATTAACTCTTTAAACATAAATTCTCTTTTTCTATATCTATATCCATATTTAGCTCGATTAATTTAAATTAAATTTAAAAATCAAAACAATCTTTTAACCAAACCATTATATTAAAATCCTTTACAATATATTCTAATAAAAAAAATTTCATAAATTTTAATAAAACCAATATAAAATTATATTGATATCATAAAGCTTACCATAGGCAACCTTCTCATCCTCGCATAAAATAAATTTTGTTTTGATTAATTAGTTTCTATCAATGTACCTTGTATCTTAAGAGGAAACGTTGGCATTGTTGTTGTGAACAATTCCCAAAAATGAAATATTGACACTGTATAAAATTTGCCTAAGAATAGAATACACCTATAAGGCATTTACACAATTTTAAAAAATGAAAAACTTGACCATTGCAGGCCTGCTCTTATCCCTTCCCGAGGGTTTTCTTGATGATCTTTAGAAACTCTTTTTACTTTATCTTTCCCACCATCATTCTAAAAATGATCCTCCCCTAGAAGATTGTCACTATTTTTTGTTGTTGTTGGGATGCTCTGGACTGCCACGGTTTCCTTTGTTTCTTACTTACATTGGGCTTCCAATCTTAGTAAATTCATACAGCCCATGAATTTGGATTATGCTCTTTAAAACTCTGTTTTCTTCCTTACAGATTTGCACTTTAGCTTTTAACACTATGTTTTATTCTTTGAAATTCATTACTTTGCCTTGTGGGGGTATTATTTCTACTTCTTCCATCACAATTTTGGCTTTAAGATTGTCCAACTAAATATCTTGTATTCGAAAATGATACTCATAAATTGCAATATCCCTATTGATATTGCTCCTTATATCATAAAATTTCCTCTCCAAACCAGTGAAAGTTCTTACTAAATGGTTGTGGTCGTTCATTCCTTCCTTCTTCAACCCGAGGATCCATATTGTTTAATGGGCGATTGAAAGAAATTACAGTTGTTTCAAAATGATTATGAATATGAGAACTATAACCCAAGGAGTATGCTGAACAAGAGCTCAAAATCCCAATTGTTCTACGGCCACAAGTTTTGATATCCAAAATAACAATGCTAAGTCCCTCTAGTTAGCAAAACTTAACTATCTGAATCTTTTCTGCTTTCTAAAATTTACAAAGGTGCAGAAGAACAATACTGAAATTTTGATAGAGGTTGGTGTTCCTTATCTGGATTAATCACAACATTTGATGAATATTGAACCCAAGATCATGCAAATCCTCCAGATGACCCTGAATCTGCCTAGGAAGCACCACGAGAATGCTACACAAAATTCCTTCATTCCATCTCAGAAAAATAAAAAAAATCCTTGGTTTCCCCAAAGATTTATAGAAAATCATGGAAATAACACGACACTTGGTGAAAATAATCCCCCTGTGCATGTAGATCCTCTTGCTGATAATGAATCACTTGAGACCGCACACAAAAATCACCTCTTCAAAGCACACACAAATCCACACTAGTAGGAAGCACCAAGAGAATACAACTCAGAAATTCATTCACTCTCTAGTAATCAAAATCTGAACTTCCACAAGAAGCATCTAAAAAATGGTAATAATTACTAGTTTCATCATCTTCAAGGTTTTGGTACAAGTCATATTATCTACAAAAGTGGGCATAACGTAACCATTACTCTCAAGCTTGAATATGAGATTCTTATTGGTAAACTTGATGATAATTAAATTTCAATCACTTAAACCCATTATTCCTCTATGAAGCATGTCATTTGAGTACCTCTTAATGTAGTTAGCACTAATTTCCACAAGATTGATGTTGATCCAGTATTTAGTTTTGATAGCCAAGGTTTTGAATAGTCGATTCCCCTTCATAGATCACAGAAAGAGACAATTCCCTGCATCTTCTCCACTAATTATAAGATGACCATGACCAAGGTTACACACCAAGTTTGCTTTCCTATCAACTCGGAAGTTTAAGACTTTGTAAACATGGTAAACTTTCACACCTTCAAAATCATATATAATGTGTAAAATTCTCCTAATTATGTTTCTTATAGGTCCATCTCTTAGTGCATGATTGGAGGTCAGATACCAAATTATTGTCATTGAATCACCAACTATAGGTAAATACCTTATATCACCTTGAGTGGCTTGAATTAAACCTTGCTATAATGCCATGATTTTTTCCAAACTATTAGACATTTCTCACAATCCCCAAGAGTAAGATTGCTTCTGTTTTCCTGCAGGATCAAAGATCACCCCCCACTCCTGCACATGTAAACCCTATGTTATTTTTGTAAGCATTGTCATAAAACAAAATATGAGAGTTTTGATTCTTAATCCATTTGTGATGGATTTATTCTCAACAACCAATTTGCATTGGCATTTGCACAAGGCTTTGGCTTTGACACAATGAACCCATATTTATCTAAAAGAATATGAATCCATAATCTTTCTTCATAATCCAAATTCTCACTCTTTTGATCGATCCTGCATTGGGTTATCAAAGATTCTCGCATCAAAGTGCAAGCCTACCCTATAACATGCCTTGCTACATTATTTTGGTTTTTGAAAATAAGGCCATTTCGGTTTGTCCAAATCTTCCATATCAAAATATATGGTAAAGCTTTCCAAACCTATTTTAACAAGGGTTTGTTAAAAAAAATCTGACAATAACGATGTTAGGTGACAAAGGCTTTTCTCTAGTTGCCAGGTGGGACCAAATTTATGCAAACTCCAACAAAGTTGTTATTCCAAACCTCAACTCAAAGTCGCATTCTAGAAATGAATGATGCACAGTTTCTTCAATATTCCTACATAAAGGACATTGGGATGGTCCCTGCATACCTCTACGATGAATATTATCATATGTTGGAATTTTATTGTGACATAGAACCCAAATGAAAATCTTTATTTTTGGAATGGCATGACTTCTCCAAATGGTATTCCAAATTGCCTTACTTGGAAATTCATTACTCTCAATATTATGTTGAATATATGCTTCCTTAATTGTATAAGTACTGCATTTTGTTCCCCATGCCCTTCTATCTTGTTCTGTGTGATTAGTGGGAGCTAATCCACTTAGAGATGTTTTTAAAGTTTGACATTGTTGATCTAATTCTCCTTTAAAATCGAAGTTTTTCCATTTAACCCATCTCCCCTTATGATCCCAATATGAAATATCTGCTAAAAATTGTATTTAACTTTCCTTCATCCAAATCCATAGCTTACTCAAATCATTAGTATCTATTAATTCCCTTGTTCCAAGGATTTCGTCATCCCAAATCATTACGCTATGCCCATTTCTTGGAAACCGAGAGTTTTTTTTACTAATGTTTTCGAGGCTTTGCATAATTTCCATATTGATGTACACTTGACATTTGGAAAACCTAGATTAAAAATTCTATTGTGGACTGTGATTGAATATTTTTTAACAAGATCACTCTTCCACCAAGTAGCATCGCTTGTTGAAATGTTCCAAAGAATTTTGGCTTCGAGGGATTTGTTTAAAAATCCAGTCTCACTAATACTATCCCTTTTTTGTTTAAAGGCGCCACCACTTGCTTCCAATTTATCGAATGATATTTTTTCCCATTGGATTTACTCCACTGCCATCGGAATTTTCAATGAAGACTATCAATCTGCTGAGAAATTTCAATTAGAGCAAGCATGACCGAATTCTCAAAAATGGTTAGAGAAGTTAGTACTAACTTGATCAACACTAACCTTCATATTGGATTAAGCCACTGAGAACACCATTACCCCACTGTTATTTTTATGTTTTCCACTATAAACTTCCAATATATAGCATGAGGTTTCCGATAGAATATGGGAATTCCAAGATTGGTAAAGGAGTTCCAATCCTTCTTAGCAATCAATCAGAGCAAGTCTACTATAGCTTTCAGATTTGCAACTATCAAAATTCAGTCATAATCACAACATTTATGACTACTGGATTCCCAACCTGAAGGCCTCAAATAATCAACCAATATGGTATTAAATATCTAAGCTATTATTTTGGAGGATCCTCCAAGAAACAAAGTATAATTGGAAAATTGAGAACAGATCCTCTATTTTACTCCTCGAACAATACTTATTCTAGGTAGATTCCCTTGAACCCTTTCAAATTCAAGTTTTATGCTTAGAGAGTCTGCCATAAGGATATACACTATATGAGATAGAGAGAACCCCTGTCTCAAGCCCATTTTCCCCTGAAAGAATTTAGTAGGTCTTCCATTCACCAAGGGGGATATCCATGGATTGGATATATAGACCTTAGTCCATTTCAAAAATATTTCCAAAAATCCAAATTTCCTGAAAACTGAAAATAAAAAGGAATGTTTCACTTTGTCAAAAGTATTTTCTATATCCATTTTAATCACCATTTTTCTTTCATTATTGACCTTACTAGAATGTATTTCTTCTTGAATAAGTATAATATTATCAAGGATTTTCCTTTTGGGGATGAATTTGCTTAGAAATTAGCTGAGACAAGAGAGGCTTGATCATGTTGCCTAAAATCTTTGTGATTATTTTATATGGGGAGTTACATAAAGATATCTGTCTAAATCTTAAGAAGGTATATGTATTTTTTGCTTTTGGAATCAAAGCCAAGAAAGAGGAATTTGTACTTCCTCCCAACTTACCTTTTTCAAGGACCATTAGATCATTTTACACAAGATACTTCTTATAAAAACACATTGAAAATCCATATGGTCCTAGGGCTTTGTAGAGCTCTAAACATCAGATAGATTAAATTATTTCATTTTCCTCTATTTCTTTATATAATTCTTGATTAGCCATTGGTTTAACTGAATTAGGAATATTGAATAACATCCGATTTTTTATCTCTATATATGCATCCTCTTCCTTTGTCAATAAATTTCGAAGGTGCATATAAGCCTCTTCTTTTATTTCCTTATAATATGTAATCTTGTTTCCCTGTATTGTAGTTATTTCCTTGAAATTGTATTCTGCTTAGCCTTTGCTTTCCTATGAAACTATCCCATGATTGTAGCCAAATACTTCTTGACTTTAATCTCCAATGCTCTGCGTCTTGTCTATACACTTCTTGCACATTTCTATTGGCTTCTTGCTCCTCCATCCGCATATGCAAAATTATATTTCATTCCTCCATTTGATTTTGAATATATGATAATTTATCATGAATCTATTGATTTTCCTTAAATGGCTCTTGATAGCCATTTTTAGACCAATCCTTTAAAGCAAATTTAACAACCTTAAGCTTTGATTCCCACATGTAACTAGGGGATTGTTCTTTTTTCTTTTGCTAAGTGGATTTTATAATTCTATTACCCTTAGTAAGAGTAAACCAAACAGGCTTAATTTTGAAAGGTAAAGGCCCATAGTTTGTCTTCAAACACATAGATAGAATTAATGGCTTGTGATCCGAAGTTGCAAAGGGAATTTTGGATAAAGAGATTTACAAGTCTTCCTCTAAATAATTACAACTGACCAAAAATCTATCTAATCTACTTGATCTGTGGTATGTCCCTAATCTTCTATTAGACCAGGTATATTTTCCTTTTTTGGGCTTAATATCCATTAGATCCCAATATGCAATTATATCCTCTAAGTATTACCTTGAAGCATCTTTTACTTGAGCCCCCCGCCTCTTTTTTCCTCAAAAGATAATTGTACTTAAATCTCCTGCTATGTTGATATTTTCCAATCCTATGTGTTTTTTCACTTATCAGAGTTTGTTAACATTCTTCTTTCTCTTTATAATGCATTGGTACATAAAGATTAAAGAGGTGATAAGGCATCCCATGATCTTTACTTACCGGTTTCGTATAAATCCAGTGTTGTGTTTATTTTGAGACGTCAAATTCTAGTTTATTACCATTCCACATAATACAAATATCTCTAGATGCTCCCCTTGAACTCACATCCACACTTTTGCTTGCTCTCCATTGTTTCTGACCTGAATCTTGCATATATTTTTCATGGGACTTTAGTCTCTTGGAGTAGAGGGATTGTTATATTCTCCATTTTAACAGTTGCTTAACATATTCCTCTTTACCTCTACTATCCATCCCTTTGCAATTGCAACAAACTATCAACATTACTTAATGATTTGCTTGGTAGGACCTCCTTTTTTAGAGTTTGGAGTTACTAGATTGTTAGCTCCCTTAATCTTTGTAGAAGAGAGTAGGCTACGATCTAAAGTTGACTACAACCCCAACATTTTTTCTTGATTCACTATCTCTTCTCTTACTTCTTTACTAAGTTTTCTTCCTTTCCTATACGATCTTTCCTCTACCTCGTTCAAGTCTTTTTCTTCATTTATTACTTCCAACTTAGCCTAGTTTCTAGTAACCACTCCTGTAGTTATTACTTGCACTTCTTGTAGTACTTCACAATCTTCCACTTGTTCTCGAATTTTTCTTCCATACCATCTTTAACCATAGACAAACCACACCATACAACATAGATGTAATCTTGGGAGATGGAAAAATAGATCCAGGTTCCTTTACCGTTAGAGCTATAACTTTAGAAAAACTTCTTATATTTTCTTGACTTAGAGACAAACTGATTTATAGAAACTATTGGTTGTGAATATTGCTTCAATTGAGTTGACAAGGAAGGAATATCTTTAGGAATCAATTCAACAACTTGCCTGGATTTCTTTCACACTATTTTCCGTGGTTCTTCTTGAATTTTAGAACTTAAGACTGAATCCCTTGCTTTCTTACAATCTTTAGCAAAATGTCCTTAGGCATGTCAATATTTATACTTGAATGGAATTTGTCCATAGTCTAATTGTTGATAATGAATCCAATTTCCTGAACTAGGTGGATAGTTTCTGGTAACCCATTCTCCAAGTCAACTTTGACATAGATTCGGGCACACGAAAACATTCCTTGCTTAGGTTCAACTATATCAATACATTTTCGCAACTTATTTCCAATATATTTTAATGAGTCCTCTCCCTAGCAATGCAACGCTAGACGGGGAAATCTTACCCATACTGGAGCAACTGAAGGTATATATGAGTCTAGATCAAAATACAGAGTCCAACTATTAAGGTACATGCTTCTTTTGCTTAAAAAATAGGGTCCACTTATGAATATTAATTCCTCGTCCTCTTTGAATTGAAACAAGAAAGCATAAAATCCTCTACCATAGAAGTAATGCATCATTCTTCCATGAATTAGAGTTATCCAATTCTTTTAGATAGATATCTCCATAGACCTGGAAGACGACCAAATTATAGTGAATTAACTTATCAACCCCCGCTCAGACATTGCTAGTCTTTTTTTTCCTGGTCTTAGTTACAGGAAGAATCACTTCGGGAATGTCCGTCTTTTTGATAAACCGTGTTTGTTCCTTTCTTGCTCACTTAGGAAATGTTGATTCATCTGGTGCAAGAGGTGACTAATAGGCATTCAAAGGATCCATTACTTCTTGAAACTATGAGCACTCAACTCATATTCTCCAATCTCCACGACTGGTTAACCATATGCAACCAAGATAGAATTCTTTACCAACGCGAGGATTCTAGATTCAAAGTTTAGTTGCAAAGCTCTCAATTATATTCTAAAAAATTCTAGTATTCTTTCATTTAAAAATATATTATTATTATTTAATTTTTTTTTTTCATAATTCAAAATCTCATTTTATATACACCTTTTAACATTGTTGTTTCCTTTAAAGGAAAAGTAGTAATACCATAATCCTTGTAAATGTTTTTCATCCTTGTTGTTTATGAGAAAAATTCCTAAAGTACTTTTAACAACATTTAACTCAAAAAATATAATCCAATATATTTACCATAAAAAAAGAGATTGCATGACTCTTTAGTATTGATAAAAACTCATAACTCCATTTTCTCATCTAGAGTCATCAAGCAAAAAAAACCAATAAATGCAAATATTTGAACAACTAGACTTTAATATTTTCTCGTATAATGTATTGGTCTTGATACAAGTGAAGCCTCACTTTTGAAAGTCCATGTTCTGGGTTCAACTGAAGCTTCGCCTTTGAAAGTCCATGAACATTTTGATTCCTCTCCTTGTCTCCTTGTAAAGATGTTAAAAAGATACGAGGTTAAAGAATGGAATAATGCATATGATCTCATCTAATAACAATAGTTTTAACAAAGAGTTCCTCTTTTCATTTCCCCTTCATCCATTGGATCTTAGGTAAGGGGTCTCAAAAATATTTGTAGTTTTGTTACATCCAACTGCGAAGGTAGAAGTCAATTTTAAGGCTATTTGTAGATTCCTCTCCTTGTAAACATGTTAAAAAGATACGAGGTGAAAGAATGGAATAATGTATATGATCTCATCTAATAACAAAAGTTTTAACAAAGAGTTCATTTTTTCATTTCTCCTTCATTCTTTGGATCTTAGGTAAGGGGTCTCAAAAATATTTGTAGTTTTGTTACATCCAACGAAAGTAGAAGTCAATTTTAAGGTTATTTGTAGTTTTGCTACACCCAACTATCAAGGTAAAAAGTCAATTTTAAGACTATCATATTTGCAAAGTTATTTGAGCTTTACCCTAGTTCAACTTTAAATTTTAAGGATTGACAATCAATTAGGAAAAATGTTCCAATGACACCACTCTAATGTTGGTCCCTTTGAGAGGTGCCATCTAAGTAATCCCACACACTAGAAAGATCAAATATTCTTTGCCACAATTTGTTTAGCAAGCTTGTCTTTTCCGGTTGAGGAAAACAATTTAAAATATTAATCCCTCGTGCAGCACAATGCCCTCCACCAACTTCTACAAAACAATTTAAACTTTTAATCCCTTCAGCACATTGCCCTCCACCTACTTTTACACGTAATAGAAATTTTATTAAAAATTATAATTCTATATATTGATAAAAGCTTGACTTTAGAATTTTGACTTAATTTATACCTTTATAATATATATAAGCATGTATTATTCTCCAAATTATACACGTGAAATCTACCTTTTTACCATTTTTTTTTGCTATTGCCTTCACATTGATATTGCTAATTTTGTTTGTCTGTTAAAAATTATAGGTCACCACGTCATGTTCACCATCGTACATTGCCTTAAATACATAGATACCATTGGGTGCATGTGGCGATAAAGAACGGTAAAAAATATTTTACATGCAGCAGAGCAATAAATGTTGTGGCTGCTGCAGTGTGAGCTGTTGGATCTCAAATAGATTGAGATCCAACGGTCTCAAATAGATTGAGATCCAACGGTCTACACTGCAGCCGCCACAGCGTTTATTTTTGCCATTTTTTTTTAAGTACGAGTTGAAATCTTCATGTTAATGCGATCACTTCGAAGCTAAGCTAGTTGAAAATGAGTCAAGTTTGATGGTTTATTTGTGTTAGGTGTTAGGTTTCGTTGTTGTTTTTTGATATTATGTTATTATTGAAAGTGTAAATTATTTTATTAGATATTTAAAAGTTAATTTATTTTATTAGATATTTGAAAGTGTATTTTATATTTTTTTATACGAAAAAGTCAACCATATGTTAAAATACACTGTACCAAGTGATCAGCAGATAAAAAGAGTAAAAAAGATTTGCTCTTACAATCTATATGCAAGTCTAGGTAGCTAGTCCAACCATGATGGTCCGAAGACATCAAAAATAATTTTTTCTAATCAAGTATGCACTAGGGACAATAAAACCATATAACAACAAGAAAAAACTGGAAAGAAAAACGTATCTAGTAGCAAGTCATCTGCACAACGACTGAATGTTACTACAACCCAAACGTCAGCAACATGGCATGGCACCCTCTTGGATCAGCAAGTCTTTGCTGTATTCCTTCCAATGGATGAAGCCATGATCCATACCCACAGCTTGTTTAGACAGAAGGTTCGCTTGGGTATTGAGCTCCCTTTATAATTTAGTATTGAAGAGATTGTAACGTTTTTATATGTTAGTTAAATATAATAATAGTATTGGATGATGGGTGGGGTTTTATAGGTGGTTTGATCTAGTTTCAGAAATTTTTATGGGCTACTCTTGATTCCACTAGAAAGAATAGCAAGATAATGAATTTTGGTAGAAAAATAAAGTTAATTAAATACTATATATATATATATAT
>LPNX010995370.1:3147-48179 GCA_001517045.1 Pseudotsuga menziesii | reverse complement strand
AGATTGTTTATTTCTATTGCATATTGGAGAAGATTGATTTCTGGAGTCTAGCTGTCTGTTGTGGTACCCCAAGCCATAGGAATTTCTCTCCGTAACAGGGATAAATTAAACCTTTTTAATATTCAATAGTCTCTACAAACAAAATAGTCTATTATATGTACTAGGAGCTTTAGTCAAATCAAGAGAAATCTTCCACAAACATATGAAGAAAAGTTTGATTTTGTAAACCAACGAGATGGAAAAATGGCAAGGAAACATCAAAGATCACTCACACCAGGGAATAATTATAAAGCTAACCAACTGTCTAAACCTTTAAGGTCATCTTCTCGTGTTAAATGTAAGAGGGAAAACAAAAATCAGACACGGTGACAATTGACATAAAATGTTCAAATAAAGAATGGAGGACATAAAAATACCTAGTACTTGCTTCCAGACCCAAAGCATAAACCATAAGATTCATGATTTTCCATTAATGGCCAAGTATTACCTAACCCAATTTCTAGTGAACTAAGCACCTCATAGTCGAATCAGGATATTGGGCCAAGTTTATTATAAATTCCAAGAAGAAACCGATAGAGAAACCAAGCATCCACTCTACAAGATCTCCAAGAACTAACATCATTCAAGTGAAGGATGTATGCAGACTGTTGTAGACATTATAATCTATACTCATTCGATTTCCTACAAAGTGTTGTAGCTTTCTTAGTGCTCCTCTATGTTTATCATTTACGTTCAACTTAACAGTGAAATCAACAAGTCCAAGAAAATCTTCTAGCACACCTCCTTTACAGTAATGGAAAAATAATTATGTTAGTTCTTGGAGATCCTGTAGAGTGGATGTTTTAACCTCTTCAGTGCTACTCTGTAGTGCATAACCCAATACTTTAGAGAATATTGTAATGTTTTTCTTGGCCATCTTGGGGTATCCTAATCAATTTCATAATGATAGTTCGGAGGAATGCATTCTGAAATTCCATGGGCAATAGGATTCTGCTAGGTTTCATGTTGAATTACATATTGAATCTCTTCCAAGGTTGAATGTGGCCCTGAGGATATTAAGATGAATAGGTTCAATATATATCTTAACTTACAAAAACGTGACATAAGAAATTGGTAAATATGGATTCCTAATAAGGGTGTATACTCAATTGTAAATATTCTCAAGTTGTTATACAAAATATGGGATCCTATTCTTAATGAGGAATCTTTTGAGAATCCATATTACCCTCCACAAAATCAAGCCCTTGAAAAAATCCATGAATATTCCTTTGAAGAAGGCCTATTTATGAAAGAACCCATTCTCCTATTATATTACCTCATCCCAAGAATATGAATTAGATGGTCCATATTGTTGAGATTCTGATGAGGAATATTTTGTAGGAAAACCCTTGTTTGATGATGAGATGGAAAGTGCATGCATTTATCCATTTCATGAAGAGTTGGATGCTATATTTGAAATCAATAATCGTAGTTTTGGGGACCCCGTATATGATTCATATAGTGAAGCATCTAATGAGGAACCTAAATATTTGGAACCTATAGAGCAACCAAGCATCCACTCTACATGATCTCCAAGAACTAACATCATTATATCTCTACTCATCCAATTTCCTACAAAGTGTTGTAGCTTGCTTAGTGCTCCTCTCTGTTTATCATTTAGGTTCAACTTAACAGTGAAATCAACAAGTCCAAGCAAATCTTCTAGTACATCTCCTTTATAGTAATGGACAAATAATGATGTTAGTTCTCTGGATATCCTGTAGAGTGGATGTAAATGTTGGCTCAAACTCATACACGGGTTTGCATTAGTGTCCAACAAAGGTGGTCTATTATAGTCCAAGAATTGTCATATTCAATGCTTGGAGAGGGGAAGGTCAATAATCATATTTTTGGGACCCCATATATGATTCAAAATGATAGAGTGGATGTAAATGTTAGCTCAAACTCATGCATGGGTTTGCATTAGTGTCCAAAAAAGGTGGTCTATTATAGTCCAAGAATTGGCATATTCAATTCTTGGAGAGGGGAAGGTCAATAATCAAATTTTTGGGGACCCCATATAATGATAGTTGGGAGGAATGCATTCCAAAATTCCATGGGAAATAGGATTCTGCTAGGTTTCCTATTGAATTACATATTCAATCTCTTCCAAGGTTGAATGTGGCTCTGAGGATATTATTATGAATATGTTCAATAAATATCTTAACTTGCAAAAACGTGATATAAGAAATTGGTATATATGGATTCCTAGTAAGGGTTGTATACTCAATTGTAAATGTTTTAACCTCTTCAGTGCTACTCTGTAGTACATAACCCAGCACTTCAGAGAAGGTTCTCTCCACTGTATCTTGAACATGCTCCCGGTAAATTAATTTTGGATGCCTCTCAGTTGCAGTAATGATACTGATCAACCAGCTAAAGAAGGCTTGAAAAGTGTTCAAATCTAAAATATTAGGCCTTACCAACCTCAAAATATTGAAGAGATATTTAAAATTGTTCTAAAAAAGGGTGCATGACAATAACACCTGTTTCCTCGTATGTATTTGGGAAAGAGCATGGAGTATGTTGGTGTCCTTATTACGTGGGAAAATACCTTCATCTAAAACTAGCAGTGCTGGTCCTTAAAGTAGAATTTGTTGGCAAGATTCACCCAATGGTTCAAATTAAACACTTCATATTCTAAGGGTTTATTAAACATGATAAGATGAAAGACACTAGGGAATTGATTCAACATCTGTTGTCACTACAATTTGGAAATTTCTGGGTTAGGTTCAAGTTGCTTTCTAATATAAGGTTTCTATAATAAAAAACCTGAAAGAAGAAATCCATAACATTTGGCATAATTATGGAAAACCTTTGTTGTCTCTACAATTTGGAAAATACTGGGTTAGGTTCGAGTTTCTTTCTAACCTAGGGCTTTTCGTGGGTGTTGAATGAGGGTAACCTTCTCTAATCGCCTTTGCGTTTCCTCTATTGGACTCCGCTTATGATGGGTCCGCTCGTTGGGTCAATTATATGCTTTGCAATGGGGTATGGAACTCTATATCGATATGGGTCAAATGCGGGTCAAATGCAACTATCAAATGCAACTCTATTTTTACCCATATTAACTCTATTTTCGTGGGTGCTGAATGAGGGTAACCTGCTCTAATAGCTTCTGCCTTTCCTCTACTGGTAATGAAACCCTGGAGATTTGCATAACTATCTTAAAATTTTTAAAATAGAAATGAATTAGGGCATGGTACTCACAATTTTAGGATGCATTGTCTCGACTGACAGTTTCTTTTATAATTGGCCTCCTTTTCCGCTACAAAACCACAATCCACTCTCCTTAGTCTTCGTGGGTCCAAATCATTGTTTCCGCTCTCTCATTCTCAGATATTATTCTTTAGACAAGTTGCTCAGATCATCACTGATCACTGAATGATCTCGACAAGCACTCAATGAGATGCATAGAGGAAGAAGCTTTCTCGTGAAGATGAAATGAAAATAGCACGCGACAGGTATTGAAAGCAAAAGGGTTTTTGTTATTGTTTTATGTTTTATTTTATTTATTTATATATATGTTTTTAAAATTATATATATACATACATACATATATATGTGTGTGTGTGTGTGTGCGTGTACTAAAAAATAAATTTAATATAAAATTACAAGTAAGATTTAATTTAAAAATATTTAATTTTGATAAGTATAAAGAGATATAATTATTAGGTGTTTGACATTATATGCATAGACTTTGTAATGGTTAAGAGTCATATGGATAAAGGGTTAACTGTGATAATTGTTGGTGATGATAAGGGATAGGGTTTATAGGGGTTTGGGAATAGGTTTTATAGGTATTATGTTTTAAAAGGGTTAAGCATTTTAGGTTAGGGATTAGTCTCATATGAACCTTTGTTTATTTTCTCTAAGTACTATTCAACGTCCCAACAAAAAATCCCTGACAACTTTTCATTACAGGTGTCATTATCTCTTTTTTCTTAATCCTCATCGAAGTGGCCACTCCACTTCCACTAGAAATGACCTTCTTCAACATGTTCATAATATCTTCTTGGTTGCAATACTTTAGCACCATATACATAAAGAAGTTGTACACTAGTCTAAACCTTTCATCAAGGCTTCTATGCAACATTGTTATGTATATACAAAAAATTTAATCCATCTCATGACACTCAATGTAAATGTTCCTTCGAGTCTAACGTATCTGTGTTAACCTCTTTTCCATATTCCTATCCTTGATCACACATTCATGTTAGACACACCAGGCACACAAAGAGGGGGGGTGAATCTATGTGTGTAGTCTTTATTACTTTTTCAATTTTAACAATCAACAACTAATTCATCAATACATTATTCTACCATTTACATAATCATTTCATAAACATCTACCACTTCATCATTTATAAATCATAAGCATCTGAATCATGGACTCATAACAAGAACCATAGCAGAAGAGAACACAGCACCATATGATTTTGAGGATTATAATGATGATGATGATTATGATGAGTGGCATCATCATAAGATGACAATGATGAGGATGTCGCTGATGCTGATGATGTCGATGATGATCATAATGCTATCCATGATGACGATCATTATGATGATGATGATGATGACGAAGATGATGATGCTGATGATGAGGATGAATATGATGAAGATGATGAAGATGAAGATGATGATGATGAAGATTATGACAATGATGATGATGAAGATGATGATGTTGACGATGATGAAGTTGATGATGATGATGATGATGATGATGGTGGTGGTGATGACCGTCTTGATATCTTATGAAATGATGAAAATGCTAACGATGTTGATGATGATGATGATGATGTCGATGGCGACGATGATTTCATTGATGATGACGATGAGGACAACAATGATGATGATGTTGATGACGATGACAAAAACGACGATGACGATGACGACAATGATGATGAAGATGATGATACAGACGATGATGACGATGATGATGATGATATGAAGTAATTTATAATTTGATCTAGGTTTATTTTTAATTTTAAAAATAGTTTTAATGATGATGTTGATGATGTTGATAATTTTAATGATGATGATGGCGATGGTGATGAAGATGATGATGACGACGATGATGAAGATGATGATGATGACGATGATGATCACAACGACGACGACGATGATGGTGATAATTATGATTTTGATGACAACAATGACAATGATGATGATGACGACAAAGATCATGAGGATAACGATGTCATCTTCATTGATTATGACGAAGATGATGATGATGGTGATGATTATGTTGATGAGGATGACGATGGTGATGATGGTCATGATGATGAAGACGACGATGATGACGACGATGATGATGAAGATGATGATGAGGGTGATTATGATGATGATGATGATGATTATGATGATGATGATGATTATATATGATGATGATGATGGTGATGATGTTAGTTGTAACTCTTTTAAAAAAAATAAGATAAATGAATAGGTCTATGATGATGATGATGATGATGATGAAGATGATGATGATGGTGATGATGATGATAATAAGATTATGACGATGATGATGATTATGATGACGACGATGATGATGATTATGATGATTATGATGATGATGATGATTATGACGATGATGATGATTATGATGATGATGATGATTATGACGACGATGATGACGACGATGAAGATGATGATGATGATGGCGATGATAAAGATGACGATGATGATGACGATGATGATGAAGATGATGATGATGCTGATTATGATGATGATGATTATGATGATGATGATGATGATTATGACGATGATGATGATTATATATGATGATGATGATGATGATGATGATAAGGATGGTGAGGATGATGAGGATGACGATGATGATGATGACTATGATGATGAAGATTATGATGATGGTGGTGATGATGAAGACGACGATGATGAAGATGACGATGACGACAATGATGATGTTGTTGTTGATGATGATGATGATGATGATGTGTGATGATGACGACTATGATGATGAAGAAGATGATGTTTGATGATGACGATGATGATGATGAAGATGATGATAATGATGATGATGATGATCATGATGAAGACGATGATGATGAAGACGGTGATGATGATGACCATGATGATCAAAATGATGATGATGGTGATGGTGATGATATTAGTAACTCTTTCTAAAAAAAATAAGATAAAAGAATAGGTCTAATTAAATATTTACCTTTCATTAGATTTCATCGTTGATGATGACGATGACGATGACGATGACGATGATATGAAGTAATTAATTTGATCTAGGTTTATTTTTAATTTTAAAAATAGTTTTAATGATGATGATGGCGATGAAGATGAAGATGATGATGCGGGTGATTATGATGATAATGATGATTATATATGATGATGATGATGGTGATGTTTTTAGTTGTAACTCTTTAAAAAAAAATAAGATAAATGAATAGGTCTATGATGATGATGATGATGATGATGACGATGACGATGAAGATGACGATGATGGCGATGATGATGATAATAAGATGATGGCGATGATTATGATGATGACAATGATTATGACGACGATGATGATGATGATTATGACGATGACGATGATTATGACGATGACGATTATTCGAATGATGATGATGATGACGATGAAGATGATGATGATGGTGATGCTGAAGATGATGATGATGATGACGATGATGATGAAGATGATGATGATGCTGATTATGATGATGATGATGATTATATATATATGATGATGATGATGATGATGATGATGATGAGGATGGCGATGATGATGATGACTATGATGATGAAGAAGATGATGATGGTGGTGATGATGAAGACGACGATGATGAAGATGATGACGATGATGATGATGATGTGTGATGATGACGACAATGATGATGAAGATGACGATGAAGATGATGATGTCTGATGATGACGACGATGATGATGAAGATGATGATGATGATGATGAAGATGATGATGATGAAGACGATGATGATGATGACGATGATGATCAACGTGATGATGATGCTGATGGTGATGATGTTAGTAACTCTTTAAAAAAAACATAAAAGAATAGGTTTAATTAAATATTTACCTTTCATTATATTTCATCATTGAAGATGATGACGATGATGATGATGATGATGACAATGATACAGATGACAATGACGACGATGATGATGATATGAAGTAATTAATTTAATCTAGGTTTATTTTTAATTTTAAAAATAGTTTTAATGATGATGTTGATGATGTGTGATGATGACGACGATGGTGATGAAGATGATGATGTCTGATGATGACTTCGAGGATGATGAAGACAATGATGATGAAGACAATGATGATGATGACGATGATGATCATGATGAAGATGATGATGATGAAGACGATCATGATGATGACGATGATGATGGTGATGGTGATGATGTTAGTAACTCGTTTTAGAAAAAACGTAAGATAAAAGAATAGGTCTAATTAAATATTTACCTTTCATTATATTTCATCATTGAGGATGACGATGACGATGATGATGACGATGACGATGACGATGATGATGATGATATGAAGTGATTAATTTGATCTAGGTTTATTTTTAATTTTAAAAATAGTTTTGATGATGACGTTGATGATGTTGATAATTTTAATGATGATCATGGCGATGAAGATGAAGATGATGATGAGGGTGATTATGATTATGATGATTATTATGATGATGATGATGATTATATATGATGATGGTGGTGGTGATGATGTTAGTTGTAACTATTTAAAAAAAAATAAGATAAATGAATAGGTCTATGATGATGATGATGACGATGACGATGAAGATGACGATGATGGTGATGATGATGATGATAATATGATGACAATGTTTATGATGATGACGATGATGGCGATGATTATGAAGATGACGATGATTATGACAATGACAATGATTATGATGATGATGATGATTATGATGATGATGATGTAACGATGAAGATGATGATGATGGTGATGATGAAGACGACAACGATGATGAAGATGATGATGATGTTGATTATGATGATGATGATTATGATGATGATAATGATGATGATGATGAGGATGAGGATGATGAGGATGAGGATGAGGATGATGACTATGATGATGATGGTGGTGATGATGAATATGACGATGATGAAGATGACGACAATGATGATGATGTTGATGATGATGATGATGTGTGATGATGATGATGATGATGATGAAGATGATGATGTCTGATGATGATGACGATGATGATGAAGACAATGATGATCAAGATGATGATGATGATGATGACGATGATGATGATGATGATGACGATGATGATCACCATGATGATGATGGTGATGGTGATGATGTTAGTAACTCCTTAAAAAAAAGATAAAAGAATAGGTTTAATTAAATATTTACCTTTCATTATATTTCATAGTTGATGACGACGACGACGACGATGATGACGATGACGATGGTATAGACGACGATGACGTCGACGATGATGATATGAAGTAATTAATTTGATCTAGGTTTATTTTTAATTTTAAAAATATTTTTAATGATGATGTTGATAATTTTAATGATGATGACAGCAATGAAGATGAAGATGATGATGAGGGTGATTATGATGATGATGATGATGATGATGATGATTATATATGATGATGATGATGGTGATTATGTTAGTTGTAACTCTTTTTAAAAAAAATGAGATAGATGAATAGGTCTATGATGATGATGATGATGATGATGACGATGACGATGAAGATGACGATGATGGTGATGATGATGATAATAAGATGATGACGATGATGATGATTATGATGATGATGTTGATTATGACGATGACGATGATTATGATGATGACGATGATTATGACGATGATGATGATTATAACGATGATGATCATGATGATGAAGATGATGATGATGGTGATGATGAAGATGATGATGATGAAGATGATGATGATGCTGATTATGATGATGCTGATGATGATTATGATGATGAGGATGAGGATGCTTATATATGATGATGATGATGATGATGAGGATGATGAGGATGACGATGATGATGATGACTATGATGATGAAGATGATGATGATGGTGGTGATGATGAAGACGATGATGATGAAGATGATGACGATGATGATGATGTTGATGATGATAATGATGATGATGTGTGTTGATGATGATGATGATGAAGATGATGATGTCTAATGATGACGACGATGATGATGAAGATGATGATGATGATGACGATGATGATCATGATGAAGACGATGATGATGAAGATGATGATGATGATGACGATGATGATCAACATGATGATTATGGTGATGGTGATGATGTTAGTAACTCTTTTTAAAAAAATAAGATAAAATAATAGGTCTAATTGAATATTTACCTTTCATTATATTTCATCATCTTGTTCATCCATGTCATTGTCTTCTTCATCCAAGTCATCATCTATATCATCAGATCTAGAGTCAACATTGTAAGGGTTGGCCATATCATTTGTTGATGTATTTGTAACTTCAAAATGTATTCATCTATGTATCTTATGTATTGTAACCTGATGTTTATTCTGGGATGTATCTATAATGTATTTGAGTCATATTGTCATGCCCCGATGTTACGATCGGGAGGATCAATAATGTAAATAAGTCATGTGAAGTCATAGTGAGTAACCCTCTGATTGTCTAAGGGTTAAAGTCCCCTTAGTTCCGGGGCACTAGGGTTATTAGACTCTCCTAGTAGAGGTTGGCCCTGGTAGGGTTTTAGTCATGTCAGGATTAGTATAAATAGAGAACTGGAGTCTATATTTATCACAAAACTCATCCACACTCAAGTGTAGCGCATAGTTGAGGAAGGAGAAGACACTGGGGCTAGTCAAGAAGAAGATTACTGCTGTTAGGAGATCACTTATTGTTTTGGGGCTTTTACTGTTTTGGTGCTGATTCTATCTCTAAGGAAGTTGCGGGGTTTTATCCTTTATGGTTTCCCCGAGGAAAAAAACTTTGTTCATTGTCTCTTGTGTTTGATTGTTGTACTTGTTATTCTCTCAGTTAAAGCTCCTAATAATGCTAGCTTAATGTTGAAAAACTAACATGGTATCAGAGCTAACCTAAGAAGAAGACATTGTGCAGCTGCGGGAAATAGGGCTTCCTAGTTTGTGGATATTCCTACACAAATTTTCAGCAAAAGTGAGGTGGAATAAATCTCCTCCTTAGGGCGCATCTTTCTGTCGAAGCAGAATCCAATTCTAAGGTTTTTCAGTTTTGGACCTGTCACTGCTATTGGAAATTAGGGATTTTCACAGAAGAGGAATTTTTTCGTGAGCCCAGGCCTGGATTGATCTCCTCCCCAAAATCGAAGTTAGGGACAAATTTCAAGGCATTTGGGTGAACAGAACTCCAAAAAAGAAAAACCCTAATTTGCTCCTGAACCAGCTCTGCAGGATTTCAGCTCAAGTTTTAGATCCGACATCTTGAACCTGGTAAGATCTAAAATATTTTGTATTTCCATTTGAGATTCTCAGTTAAGATGTATCATCATACCAATCTTGATGAAAAGCTTGAGGGAGCTGATAACTTTCGAGCTTGGAAGTATAGGATCTCCCTGGTACTGGAAGAGAATGAATTAGACTCCTACATCTATGAGGAGGTTCCAGTTCTAGAGGGAGATGAGGCAAAGGCCTTACATAAGAAGAAGATGGTTATGGAAAGAGGGTCATTACTGATTCTATCAAGGATCACCTTATCCCACAGGTGTCCTCTCTTAATACACCTAAAGCTATGTTTGATGCCCTAACCAAATTGTTTGAAGGGAAAAACATAAACCGAAAGATGACTCTGAGGAATCAACTGAAGAATGTGAAGATTCAAAATGCAGAGACTATCCAGTCCTACTTCACAAGGGTTTCTCAGATCAAGGAACAATTAGAAGCTGTAGATGAAGAAGTGGAGAATGCAGAGATTGTGATGACAACTCTGAATGGCCTTCCTAGGTCATGGGATTCATTCATCCAAGGAATTTGTGCTAAAAAGAAGTTAGTCAAATTCAACAGACTATGGGAAGAATGTTCTCAAGAAGAAGCATGGATAGCATCTCAAGAAGAAAAGATGGGAAGTGAAGATCAAGCCCTCACAATCCACTCCAAGAAAGGTAGAAGAGGTACTCATCACTCCAAAGGTAAGAATCCTCATCATAGAGAAAATATTAGAAAGAACATGTCTAGATCAAGATGTTATACATGTGATGAGGTAGGGCACTTTGCAAAAGACTGTCCTAAGAACAAGATTCACTCTCATAAGAATAAGGGGAACAAAAGAATACATCATGCTCATGCTGCAAAGGATGACGAACCACCCAAGAAGAGATACAGATATGAAAGTGAAGACTCTTCAAGCGAGGATGAATATGTTTTGATTTTCGCTCTCATAGGTAACATTACTCATGGTAGTGATGATTGGCTTATAGACAGTGAAGCTTCCAAACATATGACTGGATTCAAGGAATCCTTTGTGAGACTGTCAGAACATGAATCACCTCACAAGGTGAAACTAGGAGATGACTACCAATATCCAATAAAAGGTAGTGGGGAATCTTCATATAAACTAGACTCTAGTAAGTCTCTAACAATCAAAGAAGTATTGTTTGTGCCAGGACTCAAGAAGAACCTCCTCTCCATATTAGCATTGGATGCAAAAGGAATGCGGGTTGCATTCATTGCGCAGAGAGGCGTTCTACAGCGCAGTATGGGAGAGATATTGTAACGTTACGTAACGTTGTAATGTACGTAACGTTGTAACGTTACGTAACGTTATGCAATGTCGGCTATAAATAATATGTGGGAGATCTTTTAACATTATGTAACATTATGTCGGCTATAAATAATATTGCTTATTATGAGGGATATTTTGTAAGGTTACTTTGTTGTTTTACTATAATGTAGATGTTGTAAAGTTATGTATAGTTACGTTTTACTATAAAAAGTAAAAAGTAATGCATTTATTGGTTTTGTGGGCTATTAAGTATTAAGTAATAAATATAAATTTTAATTATCGGCCAAAATAAATTAATAACAACAATATGTAAATAAAAATTTGAAGTTTACATTTTCTAACTATAAAACTAGATTCAACCTCCCAAACACTATGACATCCTAATTTTACAATTCCAAATAGCTTGAATTTGAAATGTTTTTTTTCTGTCCCATTAAAATAAAAACAAAACAGGCTTTTCCAAGAGAGCAGTGATTTACATTTCTTTCATTTCAGGCCCTCTATCCAACTTAGGCACAAAAACCCATTTAAGCTTAATGTAACAGAGCTTCTTGATCATGGGCACATAGGTTTTCAGCTGATCCTCGATGCAGAAGAAATGATCTAGCCAAAACAGGCCACCAGGCCTGATAATCCTGTAGATATCATAAAATGTAACCAGGTTATATTTTATGATATCTACCATCGCTTCTATTGGCGATGGGAGGTTATCATTAAATTATTCCCATCGCTTCTATTGGCGATCGAAAGCCAGGTTGGTTTTGGAACAGTTTAATTGAATGAGAACAACTTCCAATAGAGTGATCTAGCTGAGAATTAAACTCTACAACTGAGCGATTAGCGCCTCCAAGACTCTTAAAGGACGAATGCAAACTGTTATCTTCTTGAAAAGCCATCCTGAATTTCAATTTGGATCTGAAGCCTCCATTCTCAGAAAAATAACTGCTCAACAGATGCAGATTAGTATCTTTCTTTATATTAAGATCATTACTACTACTACTATTATTATTATAATTCGCCTCAGTAACACTGGTAAGATCAATTACTTTCATATCGGTCTGGCTACTCTGGTATTTTCTAAGTTGTATCCATTAATCCTCATTAACTCGGCCATCTGCTTCTTCAAACTCCTGTGGCCAACTGCTTACCAAGGAAATATCTGGCTGCAACAACCCTTTCCTGCATCAAATTTATCCAATTTTCTAAAGGAAAACCAAGAATTCCACACGTCAAGATGAAATCAAGACTGCCTTATTCTCTTTCGCATAAATCACGCCGATCTCTAGAGAACACCAGATAGACAAAGCTTGTTTCTAGGTTTTGGTTCAAGCGAATCTCTTTATAATTTGAACATGTGTTGAATAATACAATCACGGAAGAACACGGCATCTCCCCTCATGGTGGCCACCTTCCACATAAAAGACTCACTATAGTCTCACTCATACATCACCCCTTCGGCTTCAAATTGATTACACAAGATTTTTTCGAATTAGAACAACCCGTACGGTGTACCCAATGCCCATCACAAAGAAAAGTATAACCTAATAAAATTTTGGTGAAGAACAATATTTAATGTGAATATATTAAAATTTTTTATAAAATTATTTTTCCCAGCTAGGACATCTCATAAAGTAATCATTATAGATTTAGATTTAGAAGTACTCACTGTGATTCGTTTGGAGATTTGGATCGATTATGAAATTTCTTACTTAGAATAAAAAAACACTCGTCCACTTACACTATTTTTAAAAAGTTATATTTTATATATATATTTTTATTATAAATTTTTTTAATATTCAATATGTGTATGGTAGGTTGTCTACCTTAAAAATATGTATATCGAAAAATTTAAGCTCTTTATTATATAATATTGATATTCTACAATAATATTTTTATGAATGTGTTTTTTTGGAAAATTATTAAATAAATTCATACTTTTAATTTATAGAAGCATATTAATTACGGGCATTTTTTCCTTGTTCGATTATTATTTAATTTTTTTATCTTTTAAAACAATATTGCACTCAAGGAGGTTGCACCTCGGGAGATTGGATCCCTCTCAGCGCTTAATAGAGCCTAGGATTTGGATCTATGCTGGTAGAGGTCAAGTCATCATATGGCCTAGAGGAAAGACAATCGATGATGCGGTAGTGATTGGAGAACAAGAAGGATGATTGTACAAATTGAAGGGCCATCCAGTACAAGAAATGGTCCATGATACAGTAGAGCCAAGTGAACTTTGGAACAGAAGGCTTGCACATGTGCAATACAAAGCACTACCTATTGCAAGCAAAGTTGTTGAAGGTCTTCCATAAATCCAAGCAAAACATGATGGGGTTTGCAAAGAATGTGCGAAGGGAAAGAACACAAAGAAGACATTTCCAAGCAGCGAAAGAAAATCCAAAGACATACTAGAAATCATCCACTCCGATGTATGCGGTCCTATGTCATCAAACTCACTAAGCAGGTATGCATACTATGTTTCTTTTATTGATGATTTTTCAAGAAAAACATGGGTTTACTTCATGAAGAACAAAGACGAAGTATTCAGTAAGTTCAAAGAATTCAAAGCCTTGATCGAGAACCATACTGAAAAGAAGATTAATACTTTTTGATCAGATAATGGCAGAGAATTCACTTCGAATGAATTCAAAGAGCTATGCAAAGAATCAGGGATTAAGAGGGAGTTGTCCACTCCTTATAATCCACAACAGAATGGGATTGCAGAACGGAAGAACATAACCATCATGGAAGCTGCTAGATCCATGCTCCATGATCAAGATCTTCCTATGCATATTTGGGGTGAAGCTACTAGAACAACGGTGTATGTACAGAACCGTACTCCACATAGAGTACTCAAGAACAAGACTCCTGAAGAAGTCATCTCTAGCAAGAAACTAGAAGTCAACCATCTCAGAATATTTGACTGTCCTATGTACATACACATACCAAAGGAGAAAAGGACAAAATTAGATCCTTCAGGAAAGAAGGGTATATTTCATGGGATACTCTGAAAGCTCGAAGGCCTATAGAATCTATTTCCCAGGATACAAGAAGACTGACATCAGCAGGGATGTGACATTCGATGAAGACATAGCTTACAACAAATACAGAAAGATACCTGCTGAAGAAACTAAAGAAGCAGAAGCAGAAGCACCCAGAATTCATGATACAACCATGAACGAAGAAAATCAAGAATTTGAAGAACCACAAAGACCTGTAGATCCACCTCTAGAGAAGAATCCTCATAAGAGGAAACCTGCTTGGGTACGAGAACTTATCCAAGGTGTAGAAAGATATGGGGTTCCAGAAGAGAATCACAGAGAAAGAAAGAGGACCAAATCCTGTTCTAGGTATGTAGCCTTACTATGTGATTTCATTGATAAAGAACCCTCCAATTATGAAGAAGCAGTAGAATGGAAAGAATGGAAGGATGCTATGATCAAAGAGTACCAATCGATCATGAAGAATGATGTCTGGGATGTTGTCCCAAGACCAGACGAGAAGTCAATTGTAACTTCCAAATGGATCTACAAGATCAAGCATGCTGTAGACGGTAGCATTGAGAAATATAAAGCAAGATTTGTAGCTCAAGGTTTCTCTCAGAAAGAAGGAATAGACTATGAAGAAACCTTTGCACCTGTAGCCAGATACACTTCCATCAGATCAGTACTTGCTCTGGTTGCAGTGATGAAATGGAAGATACACCATATGGATGTCAAGACTGCTTTCTTTAATGGTGTAGTGGAAGAGGAAGTGTATGTAGAACAACCACTCAGTTTTGAGACACATGACAGGAAGTCTCATGTATGCAGATTGAAGAAAGCCCTGTATGGTTTGAAACAGGCACCTAGGACCTGGTACAACAGAATTGACATATTTCTATCCAGTTTGGGCTTTACCAAGATTAAATCAGATTCCAACCTTTACTACAAGGTTGAAGATGGCAATCCTATAATGCTTCTACTATATGTATATGATCTATTTGTGAGAGGTACAGATGGGTTGATTGTTGATACGAAGAGAAAGCTTGCTGCTGAGTTCAAGATGAAGGACTTAGGAATGATGCATTACTTTCTAGGTATGGAAGTGTGGTAGAGTACAGATGGAATCTTCCTTGGACAAGGGAAGTATGCAGTAGAGATCCTGAAGAGGTTTGGGATGATGGAATGTAAGGCTATAGCCGCACCAATGGCATCAAACCTGAAGCTATTGAGTGATGCTTCATTAGAGTTGGTTGATGCTATGATGTATCATTAGATGATTGGGTCATTGATGTACCTAATGAACACAAGACCAGATATTTGCTTTGCTATGAACACCTTGAGCCAGTTCCTAATAGATCCGAGACATGTTCACTTGATTGCTGCAAAGCATATTTTGAGGTACCTGAAGGGTACAATTGATTATGGGCTCAAGTATGATGCGAATCAAAAGATTAACTTGGAGGGTTATGTTGATTCAGATTGGGCAGGCAGTGCCATCGATAGTAAGAGCACTTCAAGGTGTTGGTTCAGTATGGATTCAGGTGTGATCTCTTGGTTTAGCAGGAAACAATCCTATATGGCACTGAGTACAACTGAAGCAGAGTATTTCCATTAAAGGAAATTTCAACTCAAAATGGGCTTTTTAACTTTTATTCAAATTCCATGTCATCATGTGTTAGCCAATGAAATTTCTTTAAATTTGAAATACCGTATACGTCTTAAACACTTTTTTAATATAAATTTGGGGATAGGTATCATAAAAAAAACTACTTTTTTTGTTTGTATTTTTTACATATCTCCCTGTGTTTTTACTCAAATTTCAATCAGGAGAGCTCATTGGATGCAGAATTAAATTCTGCATCAAATGAGTACCCACTCAGCATACTTTTGATGGACCCCTCTACCCGAAAAACAAGAAATACCTGAAAAAATGGAATGATGACATCATCATTCCATTTTTTCAGGTATTTATTGTTTTTGGGGTAGCAGGGTCCATCAAAAGTATGATAAGTGGGTAATCGTTGGATGCGGAATTTAATTACGCATCCAACGAGATCTCCCGATCGAAATTTGAGTAAAATCACAAAGAGATATGTCAAAAATACAAACAAAAAAGTAGTTTTTTTTCTTTTCTTCCTCCAAAATTAATAAATATTATTTTATTATTTTAACTATTATTTTATTAGTTCATTTTAGGAGGCCCATTTTGAGTTGAAATTTCCTCTAATGATAGCTTGTTCAGCTAGTTGTGAGGTAGTATGGCTCAGGAAGCTACTATCTGATTTATTTGATCTCCAGTTGGATGCTACTTGTATACATTGTGACAACTACAGTTGCATGAAGTTGTCAGAGAATCCAGTGTTCCATGATAAGTCGAAGCATATTGAGATCAAGTATCACTATATCATGGATATGGTACAGAGAGGAGTAGTGAAGCTCCAGTATGTTGCGATGGAGGAACATATAGCTGATGTATTGGCGAAGCCATTAGCTAGGGTGAAGTTCGAGTACTTTAGGGAGAAGCTTGGTGTTCTCCAGATAGAGGTTTTCTCCAAGGGAAAGTGATGAGTCCCATAGCCATTCTGACATGGTGAGAGGATTAGTTCCTTCCATGGTCAGATGTAAGGGCTGAGCCATTCTGTCATGGTGAGAGGATTGCTTCCTTCCATGTCAGATATGAGTGCTGACCATTCTATCGAGTAGGACAGATGTAAGGGAAATTGTCATTCTTTGAATGGAGCTTCCTGGTAAGGTACCAAGAACACTCAGTCTAGGACTGAGTAGCCATTCTGATGTGACGGAGGTATGTGCTCCCACTTGATCAGATGTAATGGCTGAACCATTTTATCATGTCTAAAGGATTAGGTTCCTTCCATGTCAGATGTGAGTGTTGGCCATTCTGATGAGCAGGTCGGATAAAAGGGAAACTGCCATTCTCTAGGAGAATGGAGGCACCTGGTCAGTTACCAGGTAGCTCAGTCGAGGAGGACTGGGGGCCATTCTGATATGACTATAGGATTGGTTCCTACAAGATTAGATGTGAGTGTAGAGCCCTTCCATCATTGTGAGCAGGATGTGTTCCCGCCTAGGTGGATGTAAGTGTAGGCCCTTTCATCATTGTGGTAGGAGGTGTTCCGGCCTGGGTAAATGTAAGTGCAGAAAGCTTTCATCATTGTGGTAGGATGTGTTCCATCCTGGGTGAGAGTCATTCATCATTGTGGTAGGATGTGTTCTGGCCTATGTGAATGTGTGGAAATCTTTCATCATTGTGGTAGGATGTGTTCCGGCCTGGGTGAGAGTCATTCATCATTGTGGTAGGATGTGTTCCGTCCTGGGTGAATGTGTGGGAAATATTTCATCATTGTGGTAGGATGTGTTACATCCTAGGTGAGAGTCATCCATCACTGTGGTAGGATGTGTTCCCGCCTGGATGGATGTGAGTGCTGTGCCTTTCTAACGAGTAGGTCAGATATAAGTGCTGAAGAAGACCTACATGGAGGATAGGCCTACAACCAGCATGAAAAGGGGCTAGCTCTGTAGAACTTCCTGTGATGAGAAGAATCATGAGATAGCACTAGAGATGATCCAGATCAAGTGATGATCGAGATCCAGTGACGATAGCTAGCGATGATCTAGATCGAGTGATGATCGAGGTCTAGTGATGATGATCCAGATCGAGTGATGATCGAGGTCCAATGATGATGATCCAGCAGTGATGATCTAGATCGAGTGATGATTGAGATCTAGTGATGATAGCCAGTGATGATCCAGATCTAGTGATGATGCCTCATGATGATCCAAATCGAGAGATGATCCAGATCCAGTGATGATGTCCCATGATGATCCAGATTGAGAGATGATCCAGATATGATGACTTGAAGATGAAGATGGCTTGAAGACTCAGAAGATCCGATATGTAGATAACGAGATGATCCATTTGATACAGAGAAGAAGACCAGTGCTAAAAATTGTGTCGAAAGAATACATTCCTAGTTAAGAGGGAGCGTTGATGTATTTGTAACTTCAAAATGTATTCATCTATGTATCTTATGTATTGTAACCCGATGTTTATTCTGGGATGTATCTATAATGTAATTGAGTCATATTGTCATGCCTTGATGTTCCGATTGAGAGGATCAATAATGTAAAAAAGTCATGTCAAGTCATAGTGAGTAACCCTCCAATTTTCTAAGGGTTAAAGTCCCCACAGTTCTGGGGCACTAGGGTTATTAGACTCTCCTAGTAGAGTTCGACCCTGGTAGGGTTTTAGTCATGTCGGGATTAGTATAAATAGAGAACTGGAGTCTCTATTTATCACACAACTCATCCACACTCAAGTGTAGTGCATAGTTGAGGAAGGAGAAGACACTGGGGCTAGTCAAGAAGAAGATTACTGATGTTAGGAGATCACTTACTGTTTTGGGGATTTTACTATTTTGGTGCTGATTCTATCTCTGAGGAAGTTGCGGGGTTTTCTCCTTTATGGTTTCCCTAAGGAAAAACACTTTGTTCATTGTCTCTTGTGTTTGATTGCTGTACTTGTTATTCTCTCAGTTAAATGTCATAATAATGCTAGCTTAATGTTGAAAAACTAACATCATAATCTTCATCATCATCAGTTACGCTCATCATGTCATCGTTGGTATAATCTTCGTCGGCACTGTCTACTACATCATCTGATTCAACTATTTCTTGGAGTACATCTTCTCCTGGATCATCATCATCACCTAAATCATGTTGATCATGCTCTTTATCATTGTATCCTTCTTCCAGAGCACCCTCTTCATTAGTATCATCTAGGTTATACTTTAATGGCCTTCCTCTTGGATCATTTCTCACAACAAATGACTAGCCCGCTTTACCTGGAACCTCTGAGTAAAATACCTACTCGCATTGGCTTGGAAGAACATAGGGCTTTATTCCTAGCTCAAACAACCTTGTGTTTACCATGGTAAATACATTATCATGTTCAATAATAGTTCTATTAGGATCACATTAATTCAATCGTAACCTGTACCATTTGACAATGAATAGAACTACCTTAAAGGATTTAAAGTCGCACTATATAATATCTTCCAAATACCCATAGTATTGATTTTTTGAGAATTCTGGATGTCTGACACTTCTAGATGAAACATTGCTCACCTCAAAGACAGTAGATATCCTAGAATCTGATGTTTTCTTTGTTTCATCCAATTTTTTGATCTGATATCTACCTCAATTGTAGACCATAGCCTTATGGTGTTTTACCTACAATAAGCAATACACAAAAAGATTACACAACCATTCAGTCCTTATGCAGCAATACATGGAAAAGAACAACATGTACGTCAAAATGCAATTTGCAAACTAAAATATTTAGAGGGATTGATTAATATTCTTGCCATTTTATCTTTTAAATCATATGCTAAATCGATTTCCCTTTCTGTTAGATTTTTATCTCCATTGCGTTGTGCTGCTTTTACCAATGAAGCCACACCTTCCTATGATATTCCATGTCCTGATTGTTCGCATCATTCAATCCATACCTTCATCCATTCAATATTATTTGTGATGTATAAATGAATTGCATCCCATTCTCGACCAATTGTTTGATGACAATAACCATTAAAATGAAATAAAGGTGTAAATCTCCTAAGCAAAGTATATGCTCTTAATTGAAGCAATAATTAGAAAATGCAATTAGAATATGAACGATATAATAAACATCCACTAGCTAATAATTACCTTTCAGCTTCCTCAATCTACCTTTCCCCTTCAGTTGCTCCCCTTCAAAATTGTTATTGGAGTCTGGATCACAAATGCGACATAAATTGAGCTTTGACGCTAAAATAGGAAGATATTCACTAACATACAACATGTTTTGGTATACCGTATATCCTTCCATCATAGAACCCTTAACATGTGCTCATTGTATCACCAAACCATTCATAAATTTCAAGTGTCTCTCAACCATCCACATGGACCTTGAGTGCATAGGTCCACACAACTCAATCTCCTCAACTTGGTGTATGAGGTAGTGTTTCTGTGCATTGAAAAATGCCAAAGGTAGATGCTTATGCATTTCACACATGAGACGAGGAATTTCTCTCTTCCAATACTTTATATCTTCTTTATGTATTTATTTAGATGTCAACCATCTACAAGTGACGCAAACCAATAAAGATATTTAACAAAAAAAACATTAAATTACATATGATGAAATAGTGCACAAAAAAACAAATATAAATTATACAGATAATTAAAGAAACACTAAGCACATGCAAGTAATCGCTAGTTACCTCATGTATTTACCAATATTAATATATATAACTTGTTTGGCATTGTTGTCGAAGTTGTTTGGGAGAGAGAGAGGTAGAACATACTATATCAATATACAAACCATGCCATTTATTAAACAAAGAGTATACAAACAATTAGAAAAAAAATATATATGCAGTAAAATGAAAAAAAAATTTATATGGACATAACAATAATAATTAACTTGATAAAGACGTGCCAATAATGTGTTTTGACCCCCGCAAAATCACCTTTTTTGGTTATGATATTCTGCAAGTTTGCACAAAATCCAGTGGGAAATTTAATTTTCCGCATTACTTCTTTGACAACATTGCTTTGTTGCTCCATAAACATCCATGGAATTGAGCTTATATTAACTTGTTCTCCGTTGCTATGAAATTGGATGACGTCTTTCATTGCATGGTTGATTTCTTGAATGTATTTGCAAGCTTTCACAACTTTATCTTTCTCCCTCTTTAGCTCCAGTAGTTGCCATAATATTTCAGTAACATTCTTTCCAATATGCATTGTACAAAACAAATGAGCAATTTGTAGGTGCTCATAGTAGGGAAACCTGCGGAATTGAATAAGATAACTTTTCATTCCTCGTGGAAGCCCATTAATGCCTTCATGATCACAATGGACATCATGAATATTAGTTTATAAATAAATTACATCATAAATAAAATATGGCCACTACAGTAAACAACTCACGATAAAAATTAAAATACATAATAATTCATATACGATGATCCATACATACCATGATGACGATTTTTATTGTATTACATCTTCCAAAGGTGAGGTTTCATTCTTCGTGGTTTTAATGCAATCTCCTGCTTCCCATTGAAAATATTTTTTTTCAGTTGTTCTATACCTGTGATTCTTAGAGAGGAAATGCCTATACTCATCAAACACCTCCTTTCTTAAGCTTTTTGAAGGATGAGATTTTATCATAGGACCACAAACTGGACATGCAAATTTACCCTTTATCTGAAGACCTACAATATTTAGATATGGAATATCTATGTCAAATATATTCATATATAAACTATTCTAACTACTCCATATAATTAAATGAAATTAAAGTGGAACTTAAAATTACAAACCACAAAATGAAGTTAACCCAGGGGCGTCGTGTATTGTCCATACAACCATTGCATGGAATTGAAATTTCCTTTGTCGTATTGGTTTAAATACGTCATACATAGTGATGCCATTCCATAACTTCAGTAGCTCATCTATAAGAGGTTCAATGTATACATTCATATATTTGAATTGGAACTTACCTGATTGATTTGAAGTAAATATAAAATATATCATTATGAGAACCATTAAGATATATAAACCATGCACAAGAGTAAAATAATAGATATATATATATTAAATTAGGAAACATAATACGACAAATGAGATGCCACAACTACATTATAAATAAAGTAGTTGTAGATAAAAAAAACAGGAATAATCATCGACAACATTATGTGCTCCCTCTTTATTGACAACCATGGAGGAATGTTATTGTCGATAACAAAAGTAGGCCACACCGTGTAAATGGATTTCATCTGTGCGCATGGATTAACATCATCTGATGCCAAAGAAATCCTAAGATTGCGTGGTTCTTCTTTAAAGTGAGGCCATTTTTCCTCCATATCTCTAAAAGTAGAACCATATGTAGGCATTCAGATAACATTATCTTGACTCTGTTCCTGGCATGGTAATCCATAAATTGCGCTATGTTTTTGCACCTGAACAATCCTTGCAAACGTGGACTGATGGGAATATAACGAAGAACCTTCTGAGGAACCTTTTTTGTTACTTTATCTATACGATATCTACTTACATGACATTCCAGACATTTTGTTGCAAATTCATGCTAATTATAATATATAACATGGTCATTGGGGCATGCATGAATTGCTTCATAATTCATTCCAATCTGTTTCATGATGGAAGATAAAACTCGATATGTGCGAGGTAAAATTTTTGATGGTGGTAACAAAAATTCAGCTATCAAGCTACAAAAAAATAAAAAAATAATAAATAAATAATATTAATGAAACACGCTTCATCCGTACGATGATCAATAATGATTTAACAATATAGTTATTAGAGGAATGCAGATAAACTTTATCATGATCCTATATATGTGATTGATTATTTTACATACCTTAGCATCCGTGTGATTGCAATGTTTGAAAGGCCATTCATAACCTTCAAGTTCATTATCAACAATACATCAGAGAGGAGATTTGTTTTGGAGCCTTCATGAAGTGGTTCATATGCCTTATCGAGAAGAGGTATATCATGAACATCATCATTTTCATTATCATCGTCATTGTCATCATCCATTCTAACATTAAATGAATCATGGATCAATGTATTTGTACCATCATCTTCAACTACATTATCAGTATGATCATCTTGTTCAATATGATCATTCACTTGTTCTCTAGGTTACATACAAGCTCCATGATCCTGATCCCGAACTTGTTCTGAAAGCACTTCCTCTGGACGATATTATGTAGGGTGTCTTTCCTTTAACATACATACATGGAAACATTAATAGATATACATTAATATATGAAAAATAAAAATAATACATACAATTACCAAAACAAAGAATATAAAAAACTTTATAATGCTAAACCTACAAATGGAAGATATTCGTTCCCCCCCTTGGTGTGTCCATGTTCCCTACAATGTTTTGTGGTTGTTGGGATAAATATTCTTCTCCTCTTAAATCCCTTGCATTGAGTACATGGACAATAACATTTTCCATCACCCCTTCATTTTTCTACATCCCATAGTCTAGCAAGCAATTGTCGGTTGTCTTCGTTTGGATCCAGAATATTTCTACTAGACATTTTGTCACGAACTTCATAAATGAATATAACCGGTTGTATTAAGAAATCAAGTTGCATACATCACAATTTTGTCAAATGGAGAGAATTCGAAGAATAAAAAAATCCCTGCAAACAGTCTGTCGAAGAAAAAAAAAAATTCCCATAGCCGCCCGTTGAAGAATAAAACAATTCCTGAAAATGTCCGTCGAGGAACAAATAAATTTCGCAAATCGTTCGTCGCTTCTACAACAAACATGTTGAAAGTTTAAAAAAAACTTAAATTTATAATGGCCCGATCGTCGGATATCCGACACCTTGAACATAGTTACCGTTGAAAATATGGGACCAACATTTTCAAATATTTCATGTTTGACATTATTTTCTTTCAAAAAACCCTACGAAATCAAGTGTCGAAAAAACCTAAGGATCAAGTGTCCTAGAGCGTCGAAAAACCTACGGATCAAGTATCAGATATGCAACATCAAAGGTGTCGAAAAACTGACACCAATGTGTCAGATATTCGACACACCAGTGCATTGAAAAACCTATGCCACAGGTGTCAAAAATTTGACGACACTATGAAAATTTCCTGATAGCTATACTTCTCAATGATTACTGTCCAACACATCCGTACAAATGTCGAATGAGATCGGATTTTGTCATCGGATTTTAGGTTCAAATCCTGTTGTGATCTAAGTTGGTATGGTACGAGTTGGGATGGTGGTGGTAGGTGTAGCGATGGATAGGGGGGTTGATGTATTGGTTCATGTTAGTGTTTGAGATGGGGGCTAATGAAATGGTTGGGGTTGTGGTTTTCTGGATGGTGGTTGAGAAAATAGTTGGTGGTGAAGCTATTGGGGTGCTACAGGGACAGTTGTAGAAGTGGTTATGCCAACGGTTATGTGAGTGGATGGGGGCTTGGTTAATGAAGGTGGAGGTGAAATTGATAAGGGTATTGTAGTTATGATAGTGGATGTAGTGAGAATGGTCGTAAAATTGGTCATAAAAAATGTGATGTAATGGTTGGTAAAGTGGTTATAGTAGAAAAATATTTTGATTTGATAACCGATTGGATTAATGGGAGATGTAGTGGTTTCCTGGCTTGAGGAAGATTAGGAGCCTAAGATGGAAATGGAGGAAAGATGTCCAATTGGTTGGGTAAAGTCATTCCTTTAGAAATAGGGTGTATCGTGGTCAACTAATGTAATCATAGAAATACAGTCAACAATTTATCAATGGAGCGTGATGGTAATATTACAACAAATTTATTGAAATGTGGATTAATGGTAAGGATTGTCAATGTTGATGCTATAGGAGTAGAGATTTCTTCTTCGATATGGGTTGGGAATGGTGGTGGGGATTCATTAAATAGATCTACTAGTTTTTCTGTAGTGGACTTATGTGATGTGTGAAGCTTTTAACATCTGGGTGATAAAGAAAGAGAAGTTACCTTCGATGCTTCAGTCGATGCTATCTCATGCTACTATGACAAGGTGTTTTCAATTTGAATCTCCATTATAACTTTATTCTTAACATTTTAAACGATGATGGAATTACTATTTTTCAAAACTAAGCTAAGTATTCCTTAGTTGTCAATGTCAAAAGTACTTTCCTTTTCTTGGACTACTGTTAAGTGGCCTTTCCTTTCATGTTATGTTGATATGTGAAAATTTGTTTAATGGCTTGGTTGAGTTTCTCTTTTAGTCTTGGATCCTCAAATTCTAGCTTGAATCCTTCCTTTATTAAGGTTTATTCTTCCTCCTCCTTGTTTAATTTACCATGTGATTGATCGACTAGTTATTTCCCTCAACTACCATGCATAACAATTGCTAGTTGTTGTTCTTGATGTTTGTCTTCTGGGTTGAATTTTGTGATGTACAACAAGGTCTCATATTGATCCTTGAATTCGCCATCCTTAACTTCCATGAGTAGCTATGAATGAGTGATCCAGTCCAATGTTTTCATAGGAAGGATAGTGTTGGAATGTTTCACCAAATTAGTGAATATTACATTAATTTCCAGGTAGTAGTATAGCTCTTGATATTCTCCACCAATTCCCCACATTTACCACACTCTAGTGTGGTTGAGATCCAATTGTATGTGATAATATGATAATAAGATATGATGGACCAATTGTGGAAATATCCATCTATTATAGTTTTTTTTTATAACCTAGAACCAATTCTGTAGCAACATTCTCAACCTTGTCGACCTAGGTGGAGAACCCTTAGAGCCAAATCAGTATGAATTGAAATGAATTGCTTGTTTCCTTGGATTAATTATGAATTAAAAGGTTATAAACTGGTTCTTAAAAAATAACATCATTCCATAGGAATTTCACGGAGTATTACAATGTGCTGAAAATTAGTGGGTATGACCTAGAATATGGAAAAAAATTTAAAATTCCATATGTTCCTACGGAAAAATTCTCTAATATTTAATGGTGAAAATGTATTAAGCTTTATTTTAAAGAATTCAAAAGTTTATGAAAAATTGTATACATCTTGTGTTATGAACTTGACATCATGACACACACATAAACAATAATACATGAAAAATCCATACACAATTGTTAATACACAAATATGTAAATTCGACCAGAGGTAAAAAAAAAATTGAAATATCTATAACAATCTCACGTTCAAGACTATCCGCATTCACAACACATATAGTGTCAAATTTATTGCTCAAGCTTTATTATCACTTGAGGAGATGTCAACATAGGATAAATAGATTTGGAAATACATGGAGAAACAAATTTAATAGAGGGGGAACACTCTCTTCAATAACTCTGTAATTTCAATTTCATGAAAGTCTATTACATGAAAAAATGTTCTCGCACTCAAAAGCATCATAGGGGGATCCAAAAATTCCATCATTGAATTATGGATTCAGATGACATTATATAGCCCCTTAAATCACAACATAATTCACTTAGCCTTTAACATACTTGTAAGTCTGTCACTATCAGTGTACCTTTCTAATTGATTTCTCCTTATTTAATTTTTAACTCTTTTTACTAGAGATTTTCTTCATTCCTCTTATTTGTGTGGTCTGTCTTCACATATGCGCAATAGGGGGAATAGGTGGTTTCCCCATAGCTTGAATTATTGGTTGAAAATTCAGAGGGATGCCTACTTATTGCATATGGTGCATCATATGGATATTCACTTACCCTCCAGGTAGCATAAAATACAAAGGGGTTGGCTATCCCATAAATTGAACTAGAACCTTAGGATATTGTTTTCCACTTGGTTTCCCTTGTGGTGTACTAGAAGTTTTTCTTGTAGTCTAGATTTTAGAAGGTAAGTATATTTTAAAATATTTTGATACTAACTGTCAGTCCTTACCTATTGTCATTGGGTGTGCCTTCAATGTTTCCAATGCTAACTCTGCATCAGTTTTCTTTACATATTATATGGGACCTAGATCCTTTAATATCCTATTAGGTTGACCAAAATTTGGATTTGAGGATTGATTCTTTCAACCACTTGATAACCTATTATAAATACCTCCATTGGATCATATTGAGGAAGCTCGTTTCTCTTTTGCTTTAGATTTTCCTCATACTCTTCTTTGGGTATCATCTCCTCATTCTCCTCCCATGGGTGAGGTAAACCCAATTTTATTACCTTATAAAAAATCCCCTTTAATTTATTTATATCATTATCCAAGACCTTCATATTAATCTAGTTTCTCCTGGAAAGAGTTTGATTTGTAATCATCTATTTAGCCACCTTGATAAGCTAGGTTCTATTGGTGATCTATAATTATTCTAGCTATTTCTTGTTCATGCTATTAAGATATTCTATTATTTTCTTAGCATGTCTAGGCATGTCTCCCAACTTTGTTTCTACAATTTTGGCTTCTTCTTTAAATGTCTTGTATATCTATAAATACTCTTGTATAACCTAACAATGATCCCATTTCCTCATAATCAATTGGGATATGTTGTACCATAAGGATTGTTTTTTTATTCTGATCAGATACTCCCCTTCTACATCCAAATTTAGATTGGTGATTTGGCTCTTTAGTTCATTTATGTCTCTTGGATGTCATATTCTTGCTTTCTTATGTATCCCTCCAGCTCCAATATTCTCTTATCTTTCTGAGCTATCTCTCTCTACATATCTTTAATATTACCATATTTATCAACTTATTCTTGAACTAGTTGTTGATTTGTCTCCTGGCTAGGGATCCCTTTGTCGATAACATCAATAAATTCCTTGTTTAAATCTATCTTCTCAAGCTCACTTATAATCTTCTATGTTACCTCTGTTGTTTTACCTAATTCTTGAGTTCTAGAAGGAAAACATTAATCTACGTGTTCACTTAGAAATGTATCCTTTTGCAACTTTGTGGAGAAAATTTTCCATTCAAGTTCATTTATTTCATTATCTTTATCCTCAACCAACTTCTTAAATTGCAACATACTAGCATAAATTTGTTCATTCTCCTCCTGGCCTTGTCTCATCTATGGAGTTTGAATAGGATGAAGTGTAGAAGTTTCAACTACTTTCTAATATGGGTTATTTCATTTTAATTTTCCTTCAAAATGGATACAACATGAGATCCATCACCTGGATTGACAGTTAAGCCATTATTTTATTCTACATGTCTTTAATGGTGACTTGTTTTTCTCTTACTGTCTCCTTCTCTGCTCTCCATAAACCTTCTAATATATCTAGTGCATACCTAAGCTTCCTTTCTATCTTGATGGATCATACTACCTCTTTTCATATCATATCACTACTTTTCTTATAGAAATGAAGTTTATCCACCTTCTCAAACTGGTTGAAATGTAGTTGATATTCACTAGCCTTCCATTCATCTAGACTAGTAGAATGTGGAACTGTATGCTTTACCACAAACCATCTCAAGGTATCATATTTGTGGCCTTATATTGTGATTATCCTTTTTCCTGATGCCCCTATCTACTACTTAGTAACATTCATCAATTTTACATTTATTTCTCTAGTATTCTTGTATTTTGTCTACAAATCTATTTTTACCTACACTAAGCATGTTGAAGGTGACTCTAAAGTTGTTGTTTGCAACATTCTTGGATCTGTATATTCCATAGAGGGGTAGTGGGTAAAATTGATTTTTCACCCCTATCTCTTGGATGGAATCTATGGTATAATTTTAGTCAGGTCTTTGGGAATCTCATAATTTTTTTCTTCTTCAACTTCCTTACCCTCTGTCTTTGCCTTTTTAGATGGATGACCCTGTTCAGTATTATCGATTTCCATGTATGTGGAAATATCTTTATCCCCTATCTTTTTTCCTGCTTGCTACTCATTGACCTTTTCTTCTTCCATTCTTTTTTGGTGTCTAGAACTTCTTCCCTACTTTGTAAATTGGAAATTATCTGGCATCGTGGCCTTAGCACTGGATCATAAGAATATTTCTTATTTTTGATCCTTTCTTTTAGATAAATCCATGAGGATCATATGGCATAGCTTTTACCTTCTTCAAATTTAAGAGGTCCAAGAAACCCTCCAGATATTGAAAAGCCTTTAGCCATTTGATCTGGAAGGATCCTATGTCCTAAGGTAGTATAAAGGTTCTATCACGCCTATAATATCTGAAGTTCCTTTCATCCACCTTAAACCTTTTCCTTGCATATTCCATGGAAAAGACTCTATGTGTGAGGAAGGTTGGGAGTTGATGAGGCTCCTATTCAAATTCATACACTTTGATCACTGTATGCTTCTCAAATAAAAACTAGTCCCTTGTCATGGTTTCTAGAGTGACCTGGGGCCATTTATTGTTCTCATGGAAAATCTTGGGTGGTGTAAAGTCATGGATGATGTTACATCTGATTCTAATAAGAAAATATGGAGTTGTTTGATTTTATTTAAAACAAACTTGTCAAATGAAATTTCTTAGACTCAAAGAAGACAAGTAGATCTACTAGGAAATCAAGGTTTTCAAAGAAATTTTGAACCTTAAAGGAAAGAAAACAATAGACACAAACAACGATATTGTTCTCTTGGGATTTCACATCAAGTTTTTACCAACTCAACATCGAACAAAAAAAAAATGAAACAAAAACACCTCAAAAGATTTTTTCTCATTTTTTTCTTCAATCCAAAGGAAAATACACTTTAGAACACCACCCATATCACTACAAATAGAATACTAAAGACTTTATTATTACTAGAGAATCCAAACAAGACTAAGATTTCAATAAAAAGGGGGGAAATTGAGGAAAAGTATAGAAAATATACCCCATTGTCTCATGTTTAGTGCAGAAAGAGAAAACGTTCATGCTTGGATCCATATCAAAGCACAAATCTACCATACCAAAACAACTTTTCCTAGCTAGAGGAAACAAATGACACCCAATTTTGACTATTTTGAGAAAGAAATAAAAAAGAAAAAAATTGGAAATTTCACAAAGTTTGGGCTATGAGTGAGCATTACAGAGAGTGAAACACCCAAAACAAAACCAGGAAATCAAGCAACAAGGGATCTACAGAGGCTAATTCTCCCTACGGTATTCACCAATTTTGTTGAGCGTCAATTGATCCTTTGATTATGGGGAGGTCACCAACATACTAGGGTAGGTGGAAATAGACATAAGCGAATTATCTATAAGTTGATTTGACTCACAAACATGGATTCAACACATTATAAGAATTTAACAATCAAGAATAAAATGAAGGAAAGAGAAGAATAAATAAGGATGTGCACCCTTTTACGAACCTCGGTCCTCACTGCTCCTTAAGTAACCTTCTAATCTGCACCTTAATTCCCAAGCTCCAACCTATAATCAAAGAGAAAGAAACCTTACTCAAATACTTTTTACTATAAATAAGAGTTCATAAGATATAAACACTATATATAATGTCAACTACTTAAGCAATTTCTAGTATGATCAAATAAACAATTCCTTAAATCCACCAATCTAACATTGAACAAATTTAGTTTGGGGGAGGGAAAGATGTCAAATTTCTATTATATTAATGAAACAATAGAAGCCATTAGCTCATTCACTTCTTGTCACCTTTTGAATCCAAAGACCAGATCACTCTACTATTGCACACCACATTAGGGGATTTTTGAGGTCTAAAATGGGCCTCATAAGGGACATAATAAAATAAGAGTTATAATAATAAAACAAAAGTTCTAAAACTTGGAGGGGGAAAATAAAAACTACTTTTTCTTATTGTATTTTTGACATATCTCCTTATCGTTTCACCCAAATTCAGAGGCTGGGGACTCGTTGGATGCATAATTTAATTCCACATCCAACCCATACCCAAACTACATACTTTTGAGGTACCCACAACACCCAAAAATGAAAATTTCAATAAAAAACGTATTTTAATATTAAAATATGTTTTTTATTGAAATTTCCATTTTTAGGTGTCATGGGTACCTCAGAAGTATGAAGTGTGGGTATGGGCTGGATGAAAAATTAAATTCTACATCCAACGAGTCCCCAAACTCGAAATTTGGGTGGACCGATAAGGTGATATGCCAAAAATACGATAAGAAAAAATAGTTTTTTCCCCTCCGTTTGTATTTACAAATTTTACCCTTATGGTTGACATCATCATCTTGAATCCTATTGGTTCTTATAAAGTGAATTTTAATGGTACAATATTTGTTTTGAGACTCATTTTTTACCTCAAAAATCCCCTAATGATAATCTCGCTACAATATTCTTAATGTATTTTAGGGTGAAATCATTTGAGGGTGGTGACTTCAACAATCAGGGAGATGGTCATCACCAATAGGGGTTGCTGATATGAATATGAGATGAATGGGTGTAGTGAAGAAATATCCTCCAACATAATCTTATTGTAATGAGTTCCACTTCCTTGATCCATATCCTCTCCTTTTAAGATTGATGGAGATAGTTGTAGTTGGTTTCCAAGTAGTTTAGAGAGTTACAACTGAGCCAAAACTTTTTGAAAATTTTCATATCTACTTAAATTTTGAATTTTTTTGTGAATTTATTAGGCATTCACACCTTGCTAGAAGGAAACAATTATTGCTTTCTCCTTGCTAGTGTGAAATGTGTGAATGGGATCTTTAATGGTTGCAACTATATAGGATGATGGGAAATGAGCCGAGATCTTACTTTTAGTAGTGAGGGCCATCATTTAAGATCGAATCAAGAGAACTTGGGTTCATATTTGTGGATGGACAGGAATAGTTGGGTACTATCATCATGAACAAAGAGAAGTATAAATTTTGTCTATAACAATAAGAGTCATGTCATTGAACAATTCAATGAATTTAGGGCACTGGCTAAAAATAAATGTGATAGAACTATTAAATGATTGAGATTAGATAATTGTATAGAATACAATCTGAATATTACGTAGCATAGAATGGTATCTCTTGGTAGAGATACGTCCCTCATGCCCCTCAACATAATGGAGTGGTAGAGAGGAATAATAGGACTTTGGTATAAATGGATTGATGTATACTACAAGGAAAAGACATTCCGACAAATTTTTTGGTTGAAGATGTTTACTGCTCAAACTATCTCCTAAATATTGTTCCAAATAGGGTGTTTAGTGACATAATTTCAGTTGAGAAGTGTTGAACACGTTAGAACCTTTGGATCATTGCTTGGGAACATATTAGTAATAATTGCAGGAATAAATTGGATGCAAAGAGTCATGCTTGCATTATGATGGGATATTCTAATGAATCAAAATCCTTTCAACTATTTGACCCTATCAAACAATATATTATGTTGAGCAATAATGTGATTCTTGATGAGAATACTTTAGGTAGTAAGTGGTTGAACTCTTCCTCTAGCTTGTTACATAGTGATCCTTTTGATATTCTTGAATAATGTAGATTGATTGTACCTCCCTTTGAAGTTTCAACAAGGGATTCGAATCGTGTTCCTGATTCGACTGGTAATTGGTCTACATCGACTGAAGAGCTATTCCTATTGATGCTAAACTTGATGTCCTTGACATCAATATCGATTAGTATACCCATAGTAAAAAATATCATGTGAGTGTTTCATTGATGGATAATGTTATCAAAACAGGTAATTCTAGCACCTATGTTGATACTCAAGGATTACCTCAATGAGAGAGTTCTATGTCTGTTGAAATTGATTCTTGATTGAAAAATCATACCTAGTATTTAATTCCCCGACCACATGGAAAGATTGTTTTTGAAATGCCAATGGATATACAAGACCATGTTTACCTTAGAATGCGATGTTTAACATCACAAGGATCTCATGGTAGCCAATGGATCCTCTTAATACGAAGGCATCGAATACACTAACACCTTTTTCCCAATTACAAATATGAACTCTATTCAACTAATTCTTTCACTTACGCTCTATTTGGATGGAAATTTCATCAAATGGATGTGAAAAGTGATTTTATTCATGGATATTTATCTGAATAAATATAATGGGACAAACCTCATGGTTTTCTTACAGATTCTAGTCTTGTTTGTCAATTGAAGAAATATTTGTATGGTTTGAAGCAAGGTCCAAGTGCTTGGTATGATAAGATTGATCATTTATTTATAAATATTGGATTTAAACATTGTGAATATAATCACAATATCTATGTAATACATGTATATGGTGAAACTTTGATTGTTGCATTGTAGGTTGATGATTTAGTCATACTGAAAACAATGTCGACATAATTTTTAGATTGAAGAAACAAATTGTTGCCTTTGAAATGCCCGACCTTGGTATTTTTCATTTCTTTCTGGGAATTCAAGTACTTGAAATGGATGATGGTATCCTTATTTCTCAACCCAGATATTATTTGGATCTTTTGAAATGATTCAAAAGGGATGATTATAAGTGTTGTAAAACACTGTTTTAGTCGAGTGTCAAATTGTCTAAGGATCATGACTCTCCCTAGGTTAACACCACTCTTTATTGACAAGTGGTCAATATCCTAATCTACTTAAATCATAGTTATCCTGACATCTCCTTTTTTGTACTGTGGTTTCTCAATTCATGCAGGATCCCAAAGAAAACCACTAGAACTATGGATAGTGAATTGTTTGATACATGAAGGTTACTTATCAATTTGGTATAAATATTGTCACAATTCATATCCACTAGTAGGTTTTACTGATTTCGAATAGGCCAACAACATTGAGAATAAGAAGTACACTTTTGGATATGTTTTTTGAATTAGTTATAGACCCTTTTTCTAGTCGTGTAAGATCACATCTAAGGTAGTATTTCTTTTGACTAAAAGAGAATAATATTGTGGAGTTATAAATGAAGGTATATAGACAATTTAAATCCATAATCTTTTGGGAGAGCTTGATTTTCCTATTTAGGCCTCGACTATTTTATATTTTGACAATCAAAGTGAAATTCACGTTGTTGATAATCTTGTTGCACACAACAAGATGTAACATATTGAACTTCATGTTCACTACTTGAGATAGGTGATACATGACAATTTTGTTACTCTTGTTTATTGCAGGAAATATGATTAGGTTGTTGATATATTTACAAAGAAATTACTAGATGGTAAGTTTATTAAGCTTTAGGATCTTATTGGACTTTAGGTAGTTTTAGTTAGGGAGGGTTTTAGATAATGTAATTTCACCTCCTAAACCTCCATATTATTTTGTTGCTGGGGGGGCGTTGGAACGAAAGGTCATGCAATTTCATCACAACTTTGGATCTTTTAGAGATAGTTAGTTAAAATTCCACGGTCAACTAACAGAGAAGTCTATCGTATGCTCGACTGAGTAGTCGATTGATTATTCAGCTAGATGGTTAACAAGGAAGTTTATTGAATGGTCATATAACCTAAACCAATGCAATAATAAACAAAACGTTGTGGTATTTATGGAAACAATTAGAATCGATGATCCTTATGGGTCATATATCCCTCAATCCAAGCAAGTTTGTTAGATATGGAGACTATAGAAGAATGATCCTATGGGTTCTATTAACATTGAGATATAAAGACATCTGGTGAAATGTAGTGTAATAATGCATTGCGATGTTCTAATCATAATGTGATGTTATTAACTGTTGTAAATGGTATATGTTGACACCTCCTTTGTTCTTGAAATATTGTATATCCCTTCTGGTATCTTTTGTTATCTGTCTAATTGTTCAAAGGTGTTTTCCCAAGAACTTTTAACAATGGGTGTCACACTATTACTATGCATGCAAATGCAACAATAATAATCATAGAAAGGAAACTAGCATGGGCCAACATGGTGTAAAATGTGTAAAGCATGGATATTTATGTAACCATTTATTTGTAATTTTTCCAAATAAAAAAGAACTATAGGATGAATCAATAGACTTCACACTTTTTAAATTGTGTTTTACAACTGTAAAATCGAAATTCACACTTTTGGAATTGAAATTTGCACTTTTGGAGTAAAAATCACAGTTTTAGGGTTCAAAAATCACAGTTTTGGAATCTAAAATCATACTTTCAGGGTTACAAATTCAAAAATCAAACTTTAGGAATACAAATTCACACTTTTGCAAACCAATATTCCCACTTTCATAACTCTATTTTGCACTTTAGAAAGACTAATATTGACATTTTTTCAATAAAAAATTCACTCTTTTTTAGTCCATATTTTGTCTTGTAAATCCAACTTTAATGAAATAGGAATTTTATTAAGAATAAACATTAATATGTTTCAAATACTCTATTTCAAATTTGTGCAAGTACCAGTAGTGAGGGAAGACAATATTGTGGTAATAAGACAAACTATGAAGGATGCAAATGATGACGAATTGGTACTCAATTCATATGGCCTAGTGCTAGAAGTTAATGAAACAGTGGAAATTTTTTATAAAACTATGAGAGATATAGTGAAAAGAATGTATCAACATAATTTCCACTTTTAGTACAAAAATCAATCCAATAATCTAGAAATATGAATATATATAAACTGCAAAAAAAGTTTATAGAGAAATGGTTAATGGGACCTTGTTAGACATGCATTAGCAAAAACACAATGATAAAAAATCATCATTCCTAAACACATTTTTTCTATAATATGTAAATACTATTAGAAAAAAATACACCATTAATATTTCGACTATATTTACTTTCATATCAATATTAAGTTTTTGGAACTTTTCTTTTTCCAAAAGATTATGAAAATTCCAAAGGTTGAATGAGTTGATATCTAAATCATGCTGGTAAGGATGGTTCAATAAAGTGTAAAGGAGATACTAAAAAATGAACATAATTGCATCGTAGAAAGAGCCATATCAACAATAACATGCATCGAACGTATATACCATTGATTTATTTTATGTAGATTTTATTTAAGTATTGCATAAAATACTAATATAACTTTTATTCCACATAAAATAAAATAAAATGGTACCCATTTAGCTGACAAGATAGGATGACAAGGAAAAAAAAGGTTGATCACAAATTCTGCAAGTTTAACATGTGTTTTCGTTACTTAATATTTTATGTGTTGTGATATTTTTATCTTAATTAATTCACACTCATCCTTGCATGTCTTATAATATGTTCTAACATACAAATAATATCCATCCAAATAATTCATTGACATTGGATTAAGTATGAGTTTTGAGTATATGTTGTTGTACCAAAGTCGATTATGCAATTTGTAAGTAACTATGTTGTTTTGTGGTTTTTTTGTCGCCCTCATTTTATAAATAATGGAATAACAACAAAATTTATATAATTACATCAATTATTTGTCATGGTGTATAAATGTTGTAGGTGTTAGAATATTAAGAATATGCATAAACATACAACAATATGTTTACACTAACATGCAAATCAATAGCAAAGATATACTAGTCTATCCTTCTATCCATACAAGCAATAATAATCATGTAATAAATAAGAGATAAGACAACAAGAGAACAATACACGAGATATACATGGTAAAACCCCGAATTGGTAAACATCCACAGGAAGGTTTGGTCTTATTTATTATTCATAAATATCCAATATTACAATACATGGAATCCTCACATATGCATCACATCACACTTCATATTCACTTCATGTCACGATGATGTGTTTTTCCACAATATATCACAACATACCTAAATAGTTGTCCTTCATCTGTATTATATAGCTAGAGGTCTAGAATGTTTACATCCAATAACACATGTGGAATAAATAGCTTTCCACTTCTCTTATATACATAATGGTTATAAGAGATTTTAGTACATGATGTATGTGGATAACTCTATTTTATAATATTAAATTTATTTATTCATTTTAATGATATTTCACTAATAATACCACACAAGTCATCGTTACATATTCTAACACTCCCCTTAATCATGACTAGAAGAAGAATACAAATGGAGGAATGTGGCATCACACTAACATTCCCATTTATGACAACTTCTAGAATACCCCATAATATGCGAATAAAAAAAACGTTTCCTCATGGACTTGATGAAGAAAATTACCACTTCTCACTAAATCATGACATTGCACCCACATCAAGTTGTACAATAAAATATTGGATAACACCACAAAAGTTTACATAAACCTCAAATCGATAATAAAACATAAACCATGGCTAGCATACAATCATCACAACCATAACTCAATTGATAGTTGAAACAACTCTATAATAGACCTCATCACTAATACAAGAACCCAAAATATATTCATTGAAATGTTTCCAATATATAGTCTTCATAACTAAAGAACTCTATTATTGAAAATACAAGACCTCAATGGTCTAGGTATTTGTGCACAATATTTTTCATTTCCGTTCCATTGTCAAAATACTAGATACCAACTTCACACCCTTCATCAATCAAAATATCTTCCAAGCAGTCAATATTCACAACCAAGAAAAAATATGCAAGAAATATATAGTACTCTCATCATGAGTACAAGACCCAAATGCATATCCATCGAAATATGTGCCCCACATATATTCATCATGAGTTTACAATATAATATAGATGTTCATTTAATACACTATTATTGGAATATGGTGATATGATAGTTACTGACTACGTTAAATATATTCTTTATTAAACCTTCAACCATCCTAGATGATTTCAACTTTGGTGTTGTAAAGGATAAGATGAAAAATAGGAACAATGTTGAAGAACCAGAGATTGGAACCATCAATATTCTTAATGTAGGAAGGAATGACATGATGAATTTGTACCACTAATCTTCACAAATATGCATGTTGATAAAGTGAAGTAAATAGAGAGTTACTATGCACAAAATAACTTCCAAGACTCAAAGCATATAATAAACATGATAAGCCCATAAAGGAAAATGCATGGCATGAAATGTGAAATGATAGAGAATATGAAATATGAAATTAATTTTACACACAAACAAGGGTTATCAACAACATACATATTTAAAAAAATATGACACCATGCAAGAATCATCATCATTATCAAAAGAGCGAGACTATGTTAAAATAATGAGCAAAAAACTCGATGAAATAAAACAATGATATCACTTATAAATGAAAAATATAGCCATAAAGAAACTACGCCTTAAGCATCGATGTATTTCTAGTGGTCTCCATGGTAACATGCATGCCCCTAAAAATGTCAAAACATCTCCCACACAATAAGGTTAGAGACAAGTAATAGGAGGAAAAAACAACCTCTAGAAACATGACGATTAAATTAAGAACATAAACTCTAATGTAAAAATACAATATCCTAATGATGAAAATTCCAAGATAATAGAGAATAACACAGAAATTTACCACCAAAATTAAATCCTAATAGTAGCTGACAGACAGATCTATAACCCTACAGCAAAAATTTGAGACCGGAAAATTGAATTTGATAAAAAAGGTGAAAAATATCTATTCACTCTTTCTCTTAAAAAAGGTGTGAAACTTGGTACAAATCCATGCTTTTGCTGAAGAAAGGGCATGAATTCCCATGAAAATTTACACTTTCTCAAATAAAAAGGTCTAAATTATTTGAAAGTTCCCTTGATACCTGTAAAAAATTAGAAAATTGTGAAACAATTGTCGTCTGATACAGAAACATGTTGGTTTGTGGAGCTTGATATTGCCGATTCAGAGATGTTATTGTTCAACCGTCTTTGTACCCAAGTTTTAATGTACACTTGTCCCAACAGGGGGGTGCATGGGCCAATGGCCCTTGGTGGGGGTTCGGGGGTGAAGACCCAAAAATAAATTTTTGGGATGATTGTTGTTTCAGTTTATGGTCCATGGTATTGGGTGACCCATGGTAATTCCCATATAAAAGGAAAAAAAACGTAATACAATTTTGTATTGTATTGTAGCAATGTAAACATGATCTCTGTGGTTGTGAGAGAGAGACTATGAGAGAGTGATGAGGAAGTGCACTGAGGTTTTTGTAGGTTGTATCCCTTCATTTTGTTTAGACGATATAGTAATAAAGGATTGGAAATTTTTGTGTGGATGCATCCCATCTTAGGTGAACCACGTTATATTGGTGTCTCTCTTGTAATGTGTTTATGTTTTAATATTTGCATCTTGTTTATTTTTATTTCTCCACGATCCTGTCATTAGAGGAAATTTGGGGTCTAAAATGGGCCTTATAAGAAAACGCGGCAACAATAAATTTTGTGAGTTGGAATTCAGGAACCAATAGAATTTCAATAAAATGAGTCAACCATAATGGTTGAATTGACATATTTGTCATAAAAGAAAACTACTTTTTTTGTTCATATTTTTGACATATCTCCTTGTGTTTTTACTCAAATTTCGAGCAGGAGAGCTCATTGGATGCAGAATTTAATTCCACATGCAACGAGTACCCACAATGCATACTTTTGATGGACCCATCTACCCCAAAAATAATAAATACCTAAAACAAATGTGTTGATGACATCATCATCATGTTTTTTCATATATTTCTTATTTTTGGGGTAGCGGGGTCCATCAAAAGTATGCAGTGTGGGTACTCATTGGATGTGGAATCAAATTCCACATCCAATGAGCTCTCCTGATCAGAATTTGAGTAAAACCATAGGGAGATATGTTGAAAATACGAACAAAAAAAGTAGTTTTCTCATTCTTCCTCCAAAATTAATAACTATTATTTTATTATTTTCCTTAGGAGGCCCATTTTAGACCTCAAATTTCCTCTAATTTTTTCTAACAAAACCTACAACAAAACACAACCAGAGCCGAAAACAATCTAGATGTACTACAAAACAAATATATCCTTGATATCAAGTTAGTATACAATCAATTTTAATCCATAAACTACATAAAAAAATCAAGAGAAACTTGAAAAAAAATATGAAAAATAATGGTGAGGGTTAGGGTTTGATAAAAAATTCTCAAACATGTAAAAAAATGACTAGATCTAAAAGAAAACCACTTGGTTTTGATAGATCAGATTCTAAATATACAAAATATGGAGAACCTAACTCTCAAGATCTAAAGAATCATTTCTTATAAAAAAATTCAAAGAATTACCAAAGAATGTGGAGCACATAAGCTAACTCTAATACCATGTTATAATATTGAGAATATGCATAAACATACACTAACATGTAAATCATTAGAAACTATCTACTAGTCTATCCCTCTATCCATACCAGCAACACTAATCATGTAATAAATAAGATACAAGAAAACAAGAGAACAATACACTAGATATATGTGGAAAAACCCAAAATGGGGAAATATCCACATGAAGGTTTAGTCTTCTTTATTCTTTAGAAATATCGAATCTTACAATACATGGAATCCTCATGTATGCATGACATCACACTCCATCTTCACTTCATGTCACAATGATGTGTGGTTCCATAGTATAAAACAACATACCCAAAAGAGTCTCCTTCACCTCTATTATATAGCAAGAGGTATGGAATATTTACATTTCATAACACATGTGGGATAAATTATATCTTTCCACCTCTCTTTTGTTTTTGTAAAATTTGAAAATTAAATTAAACTAAGAAATATGTGCAAATTAATAAATAATTTGATTCCATTAAATTTACAATGGAGATGGAGGAGAGTAATTTCCTTCCATTTCTTGATACACTAATAATTAGAAAGCAAGATGGTGGCATATCTCATAAATTTTATAGAAATAAAACCCACAGCTCCATGCTCTCTAACCATCATCCACAAAACAAAATGAGGGTCATGAACACACTGATCACCAGGGCCATTAGAATCTCTGATACAAAGCACACAGAAGCTGAAAAAGAACACTTACATAATGTTTTCCTAAGTAATGGGTATGACTGAGATCAAATCAGGAGAGATTTTTCCAAAACTGAAAAATACAAACATTACCTCAAAGAAATCAGTTAAGGACCCCATAGACCCATCCCTAAAAAATGGTGTTTACATGATTCTGTGTGAATGCGGGAAGGCCTACATTGGTGAAATGGGGAGATCCATTCGAACCAAGGTTAAAGAACACTGTGCTAACATCTGACTAGATAGAACACATACATTTGCTTTGGGTGAACACACTCATGGCACAAAAAACTCAAACAGGATAGAAGACATGAAATTTCTTGCTCAGGTGGATAATTGGTCCTTAAGAAGAATTAGGGAGACTATCGAAATTGTAAAAAACCCCAATTATTTAAACAGAGATGATGGCCTGACCATCAGCAGATCGTGGCTTCCTAACCTCACTAAAATAATCCAACAAACACCAAACTAATTAATAACCTAAATTGATAAAATCTATAAAAACTAACCCAAAAACTAAAATATTGAATAATGCATTTACTATTCATTAGAATTAACATATAAATTAAAACCTTTATTAAACAAAAACATAACATAAATTAACATAGTAAACAAAAACATGGCATAGAATAATATTAATAGTAATAGGTTAAGATAATTTAATAATCATCATTAATAAAACCCATTGATAAAATAATAAATTAATATAGTAAACAAAAATATAACATAGAATAATATTAATAGTAATAGGTTAAGATAATTTAATAATCATCATTAATAAAACCTATTGATAAAACCTATACAAGCTAACCTAAAAACTAAAATATTAAATAATTCATTTACTATTAATTAGAATTAACATATAAATAAAAACCTTTAATGAAAAAAAAACAAAAACATAACCAAAATTAATATAATAAAAAAAACATAGCATAGAATAATACAATAATAGGTTAAGATATTTTAATAATCATTATTAATAAAACAACATGCTTTAATAAACTATAACCAAAAAAATAAATAAAACAAACATAGGTTAGTCTAATAAATAACTAATAGAATAACATACTAAGAAAACTAATAAATAGTAATTTAATAAAACATTTTGTCATTAAATTTTTTACAAATAAGGTAATAACATATCAATATTAATATTAAAGAATATGAAGAAAATAATAAATAATAAATAATAAATTTATAAACATTTATATATAAAAAATGAATGAATTAAAACTAATTAAAATACAATAAATCAACACTACTTTCTAACCTAAAAAAACCTTAGTGTTCATTACTTATAACTGTTTTATATTTATATGAAGTGGATATTTAAAGATCATCTTAGGCATTGATAATGTTCTGAAGATGAGCCAAGGATGGCTTGAAATGTAGAAACTAAACCATTACATACCGCAGACTCTCCACAAGATGCCATTAACCTCTACTGCAGATTATCAACCAAAACTAAAGTAACAAAAGTTTGATCCAGTCTGTATCTTAGATTTAGATGACATTATTTGGCTTATTCACCGTTTTTCAAAGAGATTCTATCAACAAAATCTAAATGTCTAAAAATAAACAGGCTGATAAAGACTACCAAAATGACCCTCCACATTTCAGGGGTTATGACAAGCATCACCATAAAAATGTTATCAAGGTTTGAAACAAATCCTATTAACCAACTATCAAACACATTAACAGAACTATTCAACATCAAAGATAACGATGGGGTCAAAATCCTAGTGAGAGGCACCTAGATTCTCACTCTTAACAAGATGAGTAACATGAGTCCTACATGAAATAGGAAAACATCGAAATACAAGTTACGACGTTGAAGAAAGGAATAACATCAAATAGCCAAAGGTTTTCCCCTTCAGCTCTCTTGCTAGTGTGTTCAACTTTGCATTGATCCTCTTATCTACAATGAGACGATTTGCAGAACAGCCTCTATTGATCCCGATTTATGTGAGAATGAAATGAAAGAGAATATATATATTCACATATATGGAAATAAACATAGTGATACAATCAACTCATATTCTATTAAATGAATGAAACTAAACAAATTGTAAAACAAAAGCAACTAGAATAGTGGTAGTTGTATCTCTAAGAAGAGATGTGGTGTTTACGCTCATTCATGACAAGCTAAATAAAAAAGGAGGTTGAAGGGCCTTTTATCATAAATCCTTGGAGAGGTATAAAACCCTAAACCTAACCCTAGGAGATGAATCATCATAAAGTTTGCGGCCCCAAGGTGGTTAGTTGAACAATCGACTTCTCTGGGTCATAACTTTTGCATACAATATCTGTTTGAGGAACTAAATAGCCCATTGGAAATATATATCTAATATTTACAACTTTTGAATAGAACCAAATGATTTTCATTAGAAGCCATCTTCCCCACTGAAATTCCAAAAAATGTCATTTAGGGCCTCAAAATGGCACCACGAGTTTGAAACCTGAAAAACCCTAGAAACTTACAAGAAAATTGCCAAAATGAATTTTATTTTTAGCTAATGGAATAGGTGGGTGGCCAATTATACCCATATATATCAGTCATTCTCCCTTAGGAAGCAATGGTCTCCATTGCATTGAGTTCCCCCATCAAATGGGGAAACTTATGTTGAACTTGACTCCTGGTGAGACATGTGCCTTAGTGTAGGAGCTTCCCTACTTTGAAAACTCGATATAGTTGGATATTCTACTAGCAGGTTCCCTTAACCTGTGTGTCCATGATCTAATAAATGGTTTCTTGTTCTATGTAGACATGATTAATCTTTGTAGGTGTCAATTGTTTTGCCACCTCCGAGGTGTCCAACAGTGGTGCAAAATATGATCGAAGGAGCTCCACATTGAATACTGGGTGCAGGATAAGGAATAGAGGAGTTCTTAATTAAAAGGAATTGTCACCAAATTCCTTGGTGATGGTGTATGGCCCATATCTAAGTGGACGAAGCTTGCGATGAATTCTTGTGAGCCTCTCTTTCTGCAAATGCAACCAAACCTTATACCCAACTTGGAACTTGTGTGGAACATGATGGTGGTCATGTCGCTGCTTGTATCTAGTATTGGCCTTTTCCCAAATTTCATGGAAATTTTGGTGGATGTGTTGGGTTCGTTCAACAAATATGGTGGCCTTATCATCCTCATCCTGAGTATGGGAAGATTCCTCCTATGTGGATGCAAGGTGTAGAAATACACCAATTGGGGCCAGCGGTTGGAAACCTAGGAACACTTGAAAAGGGATGTGACCGATAGAGCTATGAAGAGCTCTATTATAGCTACACTGAACATAAGGAAGGCTCTCATCCCATGTGCGGGGATGTTTATAATTGTACATTATCATAATATTCATAGCCATCCGATTGATCACCTCTATTTTTCCATCGGCCTGGGGATGTAAGGGAGTGGATTTGGTGAGATTAGTATCCATAAATGACCATAGACTATACCAGAAAGTGCTCAGGAACCTGGTTTCCTAATATGAAATGATAGTCTGTCTCAACCCAAACATGCTCAAAGAAGATCTGAGCAGTGGCTTTGGTAGAGATTTTCTTCTTGCAAGCTATCAGAATGGCCATATTAGAGAAGTGATCCACAACCACAAACACACATTCATTACCATGCTTATTTGAAGGTTATCTTGACATGTAATCCATGGAGATGGATTCCCACAACCCATTCGGAGTGGCAAGGGGGGTGTACAACCCTTTCTTTTTTATGGTTGGTTTCGTGGTGGCGCAATTAGTGCAAGATATGATATATAATCCAACATCTTGTAGGAGTTTGGGCCAACAAAAATACTTCTACAAGAATACCACTATCTTCTCAATGCCAAATTTCCCTTCCACCCGACTGTAATGTGCTTCCCAAATCATCTTCATGCGCTCACTTGAAGGTACACAAAGATGGCCTAGGTGGCATAACAATCCTTCCTGAAGATGAAATTTTTCTAGTGGTGTACATGC